>JAPDPK010000243.1:0-368045 GCA_031772115.1 Heritiera littoralis | reverse complement strand
GGTCTTAGATTTGGTGCCCGGAGGACTAAATTCCTTTCTGAAAAGTGCTCCTCTTGCAGCAGAGGCATTGAAACTTTAAATATTTTGCCCGGAGGTCTTAGATTTGGTGCCCAAAGGACTTAAAATTTGTGCCGAGGTCTTAAAATTGTGCCCGGAGGACTTAAATTGTGCCCGATCTTATACCTTGTCTTGTAGTGTTTGAAATCTGTGCCCGGAGGACTTGGAATTGATTGAAATTTTCCCGAAGGACTTAGAATTGGTGCCCAGAGGTCTTATACCTTGTGCTTGTAGTGTTTGAAATCTGTGCCCGGAGGACTTGGAATTGGATTTGAAACTTTTGCCCGAAGGACTTAGAATTTTGAAATTTGCACATGAAAATTTAAAATTTTGCCCGGTAGGGCTTAAATTTATCTGAAAAGTTTGAATTCTTGCCCGGTAGGTCTTAGAATTATACTTGAAGAGTTAAACTTTGCGCCCGGAGGACTTAAGATTTTTGAATTTGTGCCGAAGGACTTGAAATTTGCTTTATCTTCTGAAAATCAAACTTTAATTTTGATAAACATGGCACAGTAAAACTGATTTGTAATTTTCTTTATCATGACAAACTTGCCCCCTTTTTTCTTTCTCTTTTTTTCTTTCTCTCTTTTTCTCTCTCTCTTCTTTTCTTTCTTCTCTTTTCTCTCTCTCTTTTTTCTCTTCTCTTTCATCTTCTTTTTTTTTCTCTTTTTCTCTCCTCTCTTTTTCTCTACTCTCTCTCTTCTTCTTTCTCTTCTCTTTTTCTCTTCTTTTCTCTCTTCTCTTCTCTTCTCTCTCTTTTTTTTTCTCTTTTTTCTTGGAAAAGGTTGCATAACCTTGAAATCTTGATTGAATGGTGTTGAGTCTTCTTCAACTTGAGAACATATTTTAATCTCAAAATTTTACCCGAAAACTTCAATGTTGATGCTGTATGATATTGTGTATGTATGCATGACACTCAATCCTGTACATTTTCTAACTTCCAAACTCTTTCCTATCTTGCCAAAGAGGCACATCATTTGCCTTTTTTGTCTCCTTTGCCCCCAACATGATCATGAAAGCTCCTTTCTGTTTCTTATTTCTGCAGATTTCTTGTACTCACATCATAGCCTTTTGACAAAAAGCATGAAAAAATTTTCTCATAACTATTTTCTAGGAGGGAATTGAATCTAAATTTCACAAGTGATATTTGATTCTTTCAAAAATATGATTAATTTTCAAGATGAGTGACATAAATCCCATTCGGATCTTTTTGACTGACAATTGAAAAGTTTGGTCACCAGAATGTTTTGTTTGAGGAACATTTGCCACTTATCCAAAAACAATGGTTTCTTTCTCGGCTCAAAATGGTTTTTCTTAAAAAACCATCACTTTTCTTCCCTTCTTTTTTTTTGAAACAAAATTTTGAATATGAAAAGAAACAAAAATTTTCAATTTGGTTTTGACAATCTCTCAAATTCTCAAATAATGACGTTCTACAAATGCAAGATCGGGCATGAGTGACTGACGTCTTTCCTACTTAAGAAGAGTATTTACAAGAAGGAAGGTTCAAACTTTTTCAAAAAATGTCGAGCAATCAAATGTCACATCAAAATCTTTGGATATCTCGAGGATTTTCAAAGCTTGTTAATTCTTTTCCACATTTTCAATTCATGTCACTGCTTGACTTGGTTGCATGAAAAGTTCATTGTTCGCTCTAGACTGCCCTTTTCGGGTTTTCACCCTAGAGCCTCATTCTTTCTTGTTTTCTTTCTTTTTTCTTCTTTTTTTGAAATTGATTGTTCTACTACCATGCGTTCAAGAATTCAAATTTCATTCAAGCCAAAGAATTAGGAGAATCTTCCAAAGAAGAGCTCTTCGATACAAGCATCCATACTTGATCAAAATGGACTTTTAAGTACGTAATGTAGGCCATGGTTCAGGGTTCTGAAAGAATAGATAAACAGCCCAAAACGCGTTTGAAGGTGATCAATCCAAGATCATTTCTTCTCATATAGACATCTATCACTTACGTGCTTAGAAGCACCTTTTCCTTTTTGCTTTTCCATGTATTTCTTCTTTTCTTCTTTTCTTTCTTTCTTTTTTTCTTTCTCTTTTTTTTTTTTCAAAATCCTATTCATTCTTTGAAGTATCTTTCTTTGTGTACTTTCACATGTATCCCTTCCTCCTTTCTCTTTCTTTTTTCTTTTTTTATTGATCCTATCCAAAATTTCCAAAACATAGTAAATCTTATTTGATCGAAAACAAAAGCTTAATCATTTATTTTCTTCGAAAAGATACTTTCTGCACATGCCCCCAATGTGGAGGTGATCCTTGGAGGAGGTTATTTTGAAAGAAACTATCAGGCTCAAAAAGGGTAGCAACAGGATAACGTTTATATTTGAGAATGGAATGATGAAAGACTGGTCATTCGTCATCTCAAATTAAGATACTTCTATTGAAAAGCAATTCTTAGGATATGTTTTTCTTTTGGCTTTTGAAATCCTTCTGAATATCATGTTTGCATGATGTCACGATCAATTTCATTTTTCTTTTTTTCTTTCTTTTTTCTTTTCTTTTTTTGAACAAAATTTTCTTGTAATGTACCATTTTAATATGAAGAGAACTTGACCTCACACACCACATCTTCATTTAAGGAAACAGGTGATGCACAGCTCGAGGTATTACGCAGATGGACATGATGGAAAAATCTCGACTTTGTTGGTTCTCTTTTTTTTCTTTCTCTCTTTTTTTTATCTTGCCCCAAAACATGGGCAAAAGGCATCTAGGGAATACAGGATGAAGAATTTGTGCTTTTGTACAAGAATCTAGGTGGAAATGTATTTGAAAATGATTCTTGCCACATATTCAACTGCATTATCCAGAATCTTTGAGATTGTCATTGAATTCCGAGAAATTCTCAAAAAATTTTGCAAATCGTTATTTTCTTGAAAATTATTAACAATAAAGCCCTATCATGGTCAAAGTGAAAACAAAATTGGACTTTCAAATTCTTATGCCCCAATTTGGCTTTTTGGCTTTCAATTGACTTAGATTTATGGAAATGTGATCCAAGAATGATTCAATACATCATCTTTGACAGTAATTACCAATTTTCTTGAAATCATTTTTATCATTAATGTGAAGAAAAGAAACATTCTTGTCATATGCCACTGGAAAATAAATTATGCAAAAAGTTGTGCTCATACAATTGTCACCTAGGCCAACGGAAACAACAAGCATTTTCCAACAAAATACAGACTTCAAAATCTCAAAATCTTCGTTTCCCTCCAGATTGATCTACCAAAATGCCATAAACTCTACACCAAAGTGACTTCCACTGTTCCATAAGTTCTTGAGTCAAGATTCTACCGTTGATGAGCTCTTCAATCCTTTCCTTCAACTGTTGCATTTTTCTGTTGATGCCCGATTGCCCCCATGTGATAGTCACATCTGCTATTCGGATCATAGCTCTTGGCCAATGGGTTTTGGTGCTGTCCTCAAAGGTATAGGGGCCAAATATTGTTTTTACCAAAGAGGCAAAAGATCGGAGATTAGAATCAGAATTTTTCCTTGGTTGCTTCTCGATCTTTTCTGTTGTTTATTGATTGTTGAGGAAGTGAGCTACTGGCCCTGGGTGTAAAAGTAGGCACACGAGCAACCGTTGAAGCGTAAGAGTTTGTTGAAAATCCTGGTTGTGGGACTGGTGAATAAAGATAAGAATCATAGGAGGCATTATTCAAGGTTGGACCGTATGTTGGGTGAGACAAATAAGGATTATGTGGAATGGAATTTTTGGGAAATTGTCCCTCAAATGTCGCAGCTTGCACTTCTTCTTCCGTTCTTTCAAGTCTATTATCGGCCATATCACCTATCTTGATCTTGCCTCTCTTGATTGCACTCTCAATCATCTCTCCGAGGCCACCATGTCGGCAAAATTCTTAGTAACATTCCCAATCATCCTGTCATAATATGGTGCCTGGAAGGTACTAAGAAACAGAGTTGCAGTCTCTTTTTTCAGTGAAGGGAGGCTGGACCTGGGTGGCAACATTCTTCCATCTGGGCATATTCTCTAAAGCTTCAGTAGCTTTCTTCTCCATAGTTTGCAAAGATAAACGATCTGGGGCCGAATCCACAATATGCTTATATTGGGCGACAAATGCCCTTGCCAAATCTTCCCATGAGTGAATATCGCCCCTGCCCAGTTGTGTATACCACCTAGCAGCAGATCCTTTAAGGCTGTCTTGGAAAACATGGATTAATAGCTTGTCATCATGCACATGCGTTGCCATCTTTCTACAGTACATAGTGATATGGGCTTTTGGACAAGTGGTCCCATCATATTTCTCAAATTCTGGAGCTTTAACTTTAAAGGAATGACCACACCAGTACTAAGCATAATCCGGCAGCATCTAAAGATCCATGAAAATCCATTCCTTCAACAATCCAAAGCCTTTCTTTTAAAGCTCTATCTTTTGCAGAGAATTTGAGCCTTCTTACACTTGTGGCATCTCTTGCTCTTTGTGACTATCCAAATTAGCACATGAATTGTTCGAGGGGGTTCATAGTAGGAGTTGTATGCCCTTGTACTGACTAGGGTCACTGCGGACGACATATTAGGGTTTACATAACCCTCGATGGGCATTGCTTGTGGCTCTTGAGATATCGGATTTCTCGTGAAGCCATGTTAACTGGACAAAGAGAATCATCCGCATCTCGTAACCGATGCCCCTCTTGAGTAGCTAGTTCTCCTCTTCTTCCATTGTTCAGCTGCTCCAACAAACCTGCCATCTGTGACAATTGCCTCTCTCATCTCTTGTTGAGCTTTTTTCATCCTTTCCATCCGAGTCATTTCTGTCCCTTCCATGTCCAAAATTATCTCCAAGTTTTTCAATGTTCAAGCCGCCTTTACACCAAATCTGTCACAACCTAAAAATTAATGTCATGCTTGCCATGCTAATATGAACTTTTATTATATTGAAAATTGTATATATACAGTAAAAGAAGTTTCAATCTTGTTATTATTTTACAATATCACAAGTCATGCCAAAAGAAAGAAAAATTATAACTGAAAATTATTTTTTTTTGGAAACAGTTATTGTTAGCTTTATTATTCTTCTGTTAAAATCGTATTATGCACATATGAATGAAGTGAATGCAAACCTATATAAAATCTGTAACATTCATATTCACATAGGAATTGTTTACAAGACTCAAAATTCCTACTAACTCTCCCTTATTCTAATGCCCTCAACATTCCAAATCCTTCAAAAACAAATTTCACAACAACCGCCACCGTTTTCACTCTCTAAACTCTAATCAAGTATGGCAGTTCCTTGATTAACCACCTCCTTTATATCGAGGACTTTGCACAATCAGTCCTTTCTCCTTATATGAAAAGTCGATTGGTCTCCATTTGCTAATGATTCAACATGTAGTTGTTCTGGAAACAACAGCGACACTTGAAAATGAACCATTTAGTCCCTCCAATACTTCAAGCATCTCATAATCTTAGCTAGCTTCCCCTTTATCTCTATATCATGTCAGCAAAATTCCTTCTTGATTATTCTCCAAAGTAGTAAGTCTAGCTTCAAATTGATCTCCAATATCTTTGACTTTCTTTAATCCAAAAGACAAATACTCTCCTTATTATGTGATGTGAATGCATTAATGTAATGAGATATGCTATGCTAAAATTTAAGAATAAAAGAATCAAAATTTTTTCTCATTTAAATTCAATGGATTCTTTCTTCTCTCTTTTTTCATTTTAGAATTTGATTATTTCTCCTTCCTTTTTTTCTTTTTAAACGAATAAATTTTTCTTTTTTTTCTCTCTTTTCTCTTTTTTTTTAAAAAAAAATCTTATTTTTACAACCACAATTTATTTTCTTTAATTTCCTTTTTTTATTTAATCTATTTTTAAAAGAATGTGACAATGCACTTACCTTTATTTTTTTTCATCAAAATTCCTCTTTCTTTTTAATGTCTATGCATTAGTTTTAAAAAAAAAGAAAAAAAAATAAAAAACATCATGGTTATTTTTCAAATTATTAAAGAATGAATGGATGTTTTTTTGTTATTTTTGACAAAGAAGAGAAACCGAATAAGTCTTTGTTAATTTCTATAAAATTGTAAAAATGTGAAATTTTATTTGAAAACAAATATCTTTTGATTTTATGAAACATGAATTTGAAAAATCAATAGAGTTATGATATGAAAAAAGGTATAAAATGTTCCATCATGTGTCCTAATTTCAAAGGATAATTTCTACAAAAATCGTACATGGCTCTAGCTAGGATTGGCTTCTTAGGGCCCTTTATGTAACATCCAGAATTATGAATTCGACTAACTTTTTCCTTTTAATTACTATCTTTCCCATTCAATTTGGTATCAATCGATTTGCATTCGGTGTCAGTGAAGTTCATTTTTACAATTTTCATTACAATTCATAAACATGCTTTAACTTAACATCACACTATTTACATCCCATTGCAAACACATCTGCTGTGCATTTATAAATCCAAATATAAATATAAAATTCTAGACATATACCTGTTCACTTGATACCTTAAACTTCTAGTGAATTCTTCAACTAACCCGGAGGCAGCGGAAATCTTGTACAATGATGGGCTATCTGGGATGGTGAGTAAAGGGTGAGCTTTGGGGAAAGCTCAGTAAGAAACATATATAAAAGCCGTATAAAATACAGTTAAATAAAAATCACTTATTTTATTAATTAAGAGAAAGGCATATTAAAAACACGCTTAACATTTTATGCAACAACGCAATTTCAATTCATTAATCAATATAAAACAATTAATAATCCATGTGATGCTATTTCAAATCACAATAATCCGTGTAAAACATTTTATAATTTATGCGATGCACTTTTAAATCATTAATCAATATATAAGCCATTATGTAGGCGATGCTATAAAACAAATTTTAGTATGCAACTTCGGTAACAGTTTTAAATGTCAATATAAGCAAGATTTTCATCTTATACAGTAAACTATTCATTTAAGTTTATCACTTTCAATCATTTGATTTCAAACCTTTCTTTCTTTCTTCAAATTAGTATTCAAATCATTTAATATTCAAATCATTTAGAAATCAATTCATTCAGTATTCAAAGTATTTGGTATTTATTGTGAGGGCCCGAAGTACCTTACGGGTCATTCATCACCTCACTCAATTCGGTATTCAAATCATTCAAATACAATTCAAAAGAGACAGTCACATCTAATAGAATCATGCATAAAACAATATCGGTATCCCCGAAGGGACGATCGGTAACGAATGGCCATCGTCGTCGGTCACAGTTTGCACTAGTCAGTGGCTAGTTGTGTAAATCTGTGGGTTTGACCATAATAATCCACAGCCGGTAATCAATATGTCGATAACCTGCGGACTTGATCAAGGTCTCGCAGTCGGTAACAGTATGCATGATCACTAAGGAACGACCATCTCAAAACATTTTCCTTAAATCATATAATTCAATAGTAGAATCATTTTAATAGCAATTATCTTTAGTCAATCCAAATCATTTTCATAAATCATAGAATTAACAATAGAAATCATTTAAAGCACTTATCTTCAATCAGTTCAAAATCATATAAAGAGTAATTATCGTAATTGAGCAATAAAAAATTCATTTAAAACTCAATGCAAAACTTTAATTACACAGTAACGTATCTGAACATAAATGGTAAATCATGAGAAATTACATTTTTTGTAATTTGAAACCTTTCATGTAAATCAATTCATATAATGCTATTCATATAAATTATTCCATATAAATCATTTCATGCAATTAAATCCATGTATATCGTTTCATATAATTCGATTCATGTAAATCATTTCATGTAAGGCAATATTTAAATTTTAAGTATTTAAGATAAATTTCTATCTTTCATTTGGGAGGATTAAGCGAATAAACGGTTATGATTTGGTATACGAAAATTTCTAAATGCAAGTAAAGATTATTTTATGCAACTCCTATACATGTTCTTTACCTCTATTTCGCGCCATATAAAAATCCACTAACGTCTCCACATCTCCTTATTTCCCGAATTTAACACTGCATAAAAATTCCAAATATATTTAAAATCTCATGTCGTAATTCTAATAAATATTCCTTTTCTTTCTATTTCCCATTTATTATCCTCAACAATTTATTTATTTTATTTTTACTAAATACCAAAATATAATTTCAATTATATCTTTTTCTTTTTTCTTTTTTTTTTTATATCTTTTAAACAATCAAACTCAACATGACATACATCCGCGCTTTGTTCATTATACAGCAAAATCACTATCATTTCTTTATTTTCTCTTAATGTCCAGCTGCTACGTTATCTTTCTCTATGATTTTTTTTTCTTCATGCCTTTTTCCTAAATTCTCATCTTATAATCACTGTTACTATTATAGAACTTTCATCAGTTATCTTTAATTCATCAACAAATCGTCATCATCACCCAGCCTATGCATAACCGAATAGCCCATAACAAATTTTCAGCACAAAATACTCAGCCACAATTCATGGGCGAATGACCCATAGGGACTCATCTTCCTCATTTTCCTTGTCTAGCCAAGAGTTCTAATAGCTCCCTCATAGTGTTTTCCATTCTTAATTTAATTCTAGTTTTATAAACCTTTTTCTATTCATCTAGGAAATACATTAATATCTCCCTTACACGAAAATTCATCTCTATCATTCAGCTCCTGTTTTTGGTCCAAAAACCCATCATTCACGCCATTCTCTGTTTTGCAATTCCAACATCATTCGTTCAGCCTATGTTTCACAAATTATCACTATAAATCATTTCCAAATTAAATTCTTCTCCTTATCGACTACCTATTACTATTATAACATACATCAAAA
This sequence comes from Heritiera littoralis, assembly GCA_031772115.1. Taxonomy (NCBI): domain Eukaryota; kingdom Viridiplantae; phylum Streptophyta; class Magnoliopsida; order Malvales; family Malvaceae; genus Heritiera; species Heritiera littoralis. Next base: position 359,166 of record JAPDPK010000243.1, on the reverse strand, counting down.
TCACAATTTTTCTTCATTTCCTGTCCACTGCCGGTTCTTCTATTCTTCATTATGTTTAATTTCACTTCAATCTAAAACATCAAGCATATTTCCCATACATGAATAAGTCAAATATCATAGCTAAATTAAACAAAACATCACCCAAGCCTTACCTCCTTCAATGCCGATCAGTATAACCTCTAAAACCCATTCGATTTTGCTCCCTTTCAGCCATTAGATTTTGGGTTTAAGTTGGTCTTTAAATGGAAGCAGGTTCAGTAAAGGATAAGTGACATTTTTGGTGATGATATATGATGATTCTATTGAATAAAGATGGAAGAAACGTGAAGGAGAGCTTGGCCAAAATGGAGGAATCGGGCAGCAGAGAAGAAACAGAGAAAGTCGGTGAAAGATTTAGAGAAATGGCTGAGTCTTTGTCATATTTTATCAATATTTCATCCAATCAATTTTTGCCACATAGTTCATTAACTAAATTTCTCTCTTTTGTCTCCTTTCTTTTATTATTATTTTTATTGTTCCAATCGAGTCTGCATAGCAGACCCCTCCCTCACATGTGTAGCAAGCTTCCACGAGAACCTTGCTGCAATTTCTCTTCACTTTTTTTTTTTTAAATATAAATACATAACATCAACATATCAAAATTATATTTTTTATTAACAATAATATCTATAAATATACAGACTTATATTAACACTTTTATATATATATATAAATATATTCTTAACTTGTACTATATGTACATTATATTCCTATATAATTAACATTTATATTTTACAATATAATTATTTTATATTAAAAACATATATATATGTAATTTATATATTTTATACATAATCCTTAAAATATATATATTTATTCATTTTATTATTTGTTAATATATATATACTTTAATTCAAATAATATTTATTATTCATATATGTGCATATGTATATTTGTACATATATAATAATATATTTATATATATAGATATATAAATATACATACGCTTTTATTTCTTTAATTTTCGGATTCCTTAATACCCGAATTAAATTCCTAGATATTAAATTTTTAATTTATCAATTAATCAAGTATTTTAATTTCGAAATATTCCAATCCTTTTATAAATTTATTTATTTATTTCAACCAGTCTATTAACATTTGAAATTAAATTTACAAATACTTAACTCTAAAAATAGGAGAATTTGAGGTTATTACACTTTACATGCTGGTTTAAGTCTCTAAAAGTCAAAAGGTTCCCAAATTATTCCTTACTGTCATCCACACTGGACTAGTAAGATTTAATTTGGGTGGGAGTATTTCACTTGCCATTGCGGAGGTGATTACCTCACGAGAGCAAAGGTACTCTACTCCCTCCTAAGAAGGACGGAACCCGGGTATAGAGCTCATGTTACGCAAATGCAAGTACAAGTGTGTGCATGAGGGAACATGTCAGACTCAAATTAAATTATTATCTCTATCCTAAATGCCTCAACAATTTATTATCAACAAGTATATACAAATATAAAACATAAAATAACATAAAAAGCATATGCAAACAAACTTATTTTCGAAATCCAAATGAATTAAGTGTAAATATCAATCAAGACTATTAAATTAAAACTTTGGATAACACAAGATTAATGAATGGCTTGACCCTCAAAACTAGTCCCCAGTGGAGTCGCCAAGCTGTCGTAACGGCTTCGCGCTCGACGATTTTGAAAACGTTTAAAAACAAAGGGAGTCGCCACCAATCTTTTTTAACTAGGTGTGATTGGCCACCTAAAATATTTATCTTTTTAACAAAATCTCAAAATTAATTAAGTTTTATTAAAAAGACAATTTTTGGTCTGCGAAAACAAAATCAGGTCCGAGAGTACGGTTACGCGTGGGGAAGGATTAGCACCCCCACGACGCCCGTTAAAAAACGGTACTATAATAATCATGTGTTATCCTTTTTGTTTTAATAAAATGGTCTTGAATTGGTATTCAAAAATAATTCTTATTTTATTGCAATCTTTTTATTCAAAATCATTTTTTTTATTTGTAAATTTATTTTTTTTTTTATAAGAGGTTAAACTTTATTTTTCGAAAGTAAATGTGAACCTTTTTATTGAATAATTAAATCAAATACTCCAATACTTTTGGCAACATTTAAAATAATTTTCCTCACCTACAGATTTCTTAAGAATCACTACTTGTGACTTCTATAGAATCTCATCCTCGGAGGATTCACATTTTTTGTGTAATTGAATAAAAATTTATCATATATTTTAAAATAAGTTTTATTTTGAAAATAAAATGAACCCCTTTTATTGAAAAATTAAATCAAATATTTCAATACTTTTGGCAACATTTGAAATAATTCTCCTCACCTAGAGATTTCTAAAGAATCACTACTTGTGAATTCTATAGAATCTCATCCTCGGAGGATTCACATTTTTAAATTCGCGTGAATGCATGTGATGTAAACAGATAATAAATGATGCACATGCATGTCTATTTAATGTATTTATCATTTCTTTATTTTTTATATTATTTGTTTTTTATTTTTGAAAAAAAATGAAGATTCGTTTATTGAAAAATCATACTAAATATTCCAATACTTTTGGCAATATCTAGTAGGACTCTTCTCACCTAGGGATCAGTTAGGAATCACTACTTGTGACTTCCGTAACATCCCATCATCGGACGAACTCCATTCTTTAATATTAACATTGAAGCATATGATGCAAACATATAATATATAATGCATATAGATTTTTACTTTCTTATTTAACATGTTCATTGTTTATCTTCATTTTGTTATTTTACATTATTTATTTTGTTATTTTTGCTGATCTTATTATTTTTTTTCTATTTATTACTAAATATTTTTAAGATAAAAGCTTATGTATTGAAAAACCTCTCTAAATATTCCAATACTTTTGGCAACATTTAGTGAAATTTCTCTTACCTAGGGATCAGTTAGGAATCACTACTTGTGACTTCCGTAACATCCCATCATCGGGCATTAGCTTTTACCTCTTATGAATTATTTTATCTCCATTAATTCTTGTCTTCATTTATTTAGATTTATTAAGTTAATCCCTTTTGTTATCATCTTTCATTAAAATCCTATTACTATTTATTTGGTTAATTTAATCACTTTTGAAACTTTATTATTATTAATTTTTATTAGTTTAATTATTTCGTATTCATATATCTCTAAATCCCTTTTATCTTTTATTAATGTTTCCCACCTATCTCCATTTCCTCTTTTGTGTTTATTAATTTTCATTTAATTAGTATTTTTTTCTAAATATTCTTTATTACAAAATATATTATTATATATTTTTAAAATAAGCACGAATTTGAATCTTGAGAAATTGAATCGAATATCCCAATACTTTTGGCGACGTTCGATAAATTCCTCTCTCCTAGAGATATTCGAAGAATCACTACTTGTGACTTCTACGATAACTCATCATCGGAATAATTCTATACTTACTTTATTTTATTTTATTCTTTGTTTATTTATTTTTATTTATTAGCTTCCTAAAATATTCTTTGATAGCAAATTGTTTAATTATATAAATAAAAACTATATGGTCATTTTTTATGCTTATTTACACATTTTTATTTCCTATGTACATCTCAAAATTATATATATTTCTTAGCTTTCTAAAAAGATTTTTATAGTAAATTGTTTAAGAAAATATTTATTATATGTAGAAAAACAACTATATGGTTATATGTGTTTTGTATACTTCTTTTATGCACTTTATATATGTAATATATATTTTATATACTTTTTTTTTGTACTTTATATATATATATATTTATACATTTTTTGTTATAAATATTTATATATATTTTACACTAAATATTTCTTATATTTATTTACATACTTATTCATATATTTATTTATATTTTTAAACTATATATATTTCCTATAGTTATTTACATATTCTATTTATTTATTTATATCTCAAAACTAAGTATTTATAAATAACTTTGTAATTAAACTTAAATTTATTAGCTCCTAAAGAATTTTTACATGCAAACAAATATTTATTTTTGTGTTATGCAAACATATTAAAAATACACAAAATGATATATTAAACAGAATAAATAATTAAACAATCACAAAATAAATAAATAAATAAACAGAAAAAATATATACCAAACGGATTGGGCTAGAAAACCCAAAGAAAAGCCTTCCAGACGGGCCCAGAAAGCAGGCCCAACAGACAGAACCCAAGCTTGCCAAGGGGAACAGGCCGAAGCGGGTCAGATCGCGGATACGGGTCGCGAGCGGGTCGGTCGCAGGTCGCACGCTGGAGAAAAAGGAACCGGGTAGCAGTCGGGTTGCGCGGATCCGGGTCGGGTCAAGGGCGGCACGCGGATCCCAAGGGTTCAAAACGCTGCGTTTTGCTCCTCTATAAAAGACCCCTTTTTTTTCTTTACTCATTTTCATCCGGTTTCTCTAAAAAAAATCCCAAAAAAAAAAAAGAAAGAGGGGAAGGATTCGCGCGTGGACCCGGATTCGACCTGGGTCCGCGCGCTTGACCCGCGAAGGAAGACCCTGCCGCTTCGCCTGTTTCGCCGATCCAACCCGTTCCCTGATCCAGTCCGACCCGCGTCTGATTGGGTCCAAGAGGCTTTTGAGAATTGGGCCCAATACCAGCTTCAAGCCCATTCTGGTACGGGCTTCACTTTGGGTATAATTTTTTTAGCCTTTTCCTTGTTTTTCTTAATTATTATTATTATTATTATTATTATTATTATTATTATTATTATTATTATTATTATTATTATTATTATTATTGTGGTGTTTTATTATTATTGTTATTGTTATTATTATTGTTATTATTGTTGTTGTTGTTGTTATTATTATTATTATTACTAATGCATGTTATAAAATAAAAGTTTTGAAAATTTTTCTTTTACTTGTATTTTCACTAATTTTCATTGATCAAAAAAGGTACAAAAGAAATATAAAAAAAAACAAAAAAAAAGAAAATTTCAGTTAAACAATAGTCCGATGATGGGATGTCATGAAACTCACAAGTAGTGATTTCTTGACTGATCCCTAGGTGAGAGGAATTAGTTAAATGTTACCAGAGTATTGGGATATTTAGTTAAATTTTTCAATATTAAGAGTTTCATTAATAAAAATCAAAATATAAAGTTCCTTTTGTAATTCCATGTGCATCTTCTACTATATGTTTGCATCATACGCATAAACATTAATTTCAAAATAAATGAAATTCTTCCTATGATGGGATGTCATGAAACTCATAAGTAGTGATTTCTTGACTGATCCCTAGGTGAGAAGAGTTCACTAAGTGTTACCAGAGTATTGGGATACTTAGTGCAATTTTTCAATAATAAGAATTTTTATTTAAAATAAATAAGGAAATATTTATATAAAAAACCAAAAATTCATTTGCATCATTTATTATCTGTTTGCATCATATGCATTAATAATAATTTTTGAAGCGAGTGTAATCTTCCGAGGATGAGATTCTATAGAACTCACAAGTAGTGATTCTTAAGAAATCTTTAGGTGAGGAAAATTATTTCAAATGTTAACAGAGTATTGGGATATTTGATATTTAATTTTTCAATACAAAAAGGTTCATATTCACTTTTGAAAAATAAAATTTAACTTTTTAAAATAAAACAAATGATTTTTTACAAAAAATGACTTTGAATAAAAAGAATAAAATTGATTGTACTGAAATAAGAATTATTTTTAAATATTATTTCAAGACCATTTCATTAAAATCAAAGGATAACACATTATTATTATGGTACCGTTTTTTAACGGGCGTTGTGGGGGTGCTAATCCTTCCCCAGGCGTAACCGTACTCCCAGACCCAACTTTGTTTTCGCAGACCCAAATTATCTTTTTAATAAAACTTAGTTAATTTTGAGATTTTGTTAAAAAGATAAATATTTTTAGGTGACCAATCACACCTTGTCATTTCTTGCTAGCCAAATGGACCATATTATAGCATAACAAATGGTTGTCCAAATAATCTTCTTACTGCTATTGATGGAAAAATTATCCCACGCTAAAAACATAGCCTTGATGTTTCCTAGAACAACCCATTCATGTTTCTACAGTTTGATGAAATGCGACCAAATCTTCCATGATAAATCGTAGGCAAGAAACAAATGCACCACAGTTTCTTTTACATTACAAAAGGGACAATTATTGTCCACGTTCAAAACACAACCTTTATTTTGAAGAATATCCAGCCCAGGAAATCAACTCTGAATCACAATCCAGCGAAACATTTCAACCTTAATAGGAGCATATCTTTTCCAAATCCTTGATTCCACTATTAAGTCTGCAGTTGGCGTTTCCATAGCAACTCTGTAAGACTTAGAGCTAAACATGCCATTAACTAAGAAGGGCCAAATAACACGATCTTTTGCAAATGGAGAAATCATAACTGAATGAAGAAGATGTGAAAGATTCCTCCACACTTCTTTTTCCGAATCAAATAAGGACCTTCTAAGAATAATCTTCCAATTCCATGTGCCAGTTGACCAAAACCATAGTCTTTAATACATCCAGATAGGTTAACAGCTAAAGCAAAAATTCTTATGACAGAATTTTTGAGGATAATGCCATGAATCCACATGTCAGTCCAAAACCAAATTTTTGAACCATCACCTGCACAAAAAAGAAAACTAACATTTAAGTTGTTAGAAAAATCACTCTCACTCTAAGTGTTTTGAATGTCTCTCCACACTGTACAAATTTGGTTCTCCTTGCAAGGTTTAGGCCGTAACTCACTAGAAGAAGATCACCTACTTCCACATGGCCTTATCTTCCAACCCAAATCTCTAAAAACACTTCATGAGGAGAGCTTGGTTACAAACTTTAAGATTAGTAACCCCCCAACCACCATTACTTTAAGATCGATAAATAGTATTCTAATACACCAGTCTTACTTTTCTTTTTGTATCAAAATCCCCCTAAAAGAACTGCCTTTGAATTCGCTCTATTTCATTCAACACTCGAACTGGCATTTTAAAGAAAGACATATAATACACTTCGAGGTTAGATAATGTTGACTTTAATAAAGCCAATCTTCCTGCCATTAAAAACATCTGACTCTTCTATAGACTGAGTTTATTTTTAAACTTTTGAATAATTGAAAGCCAAGAAGAAACTAACCTCATATTGGCACCCAAAGGGAGACCGAGATACTTGCATGGGAAATAATCAATTCTGCAGTTAAGTTTCGAAGCCCATTGAATCAACTTCTGATGCTCTACTTTGATTCCAAAGAGAGAAGTTTTTGACAAGTTTACCTTCAAACCCGAAGAGGTTTGGAAGATTCTAAGGATTCTTTTAATATTGTCCAGATAATACTCCTTTTCTTGACAAAAGATGATTGTGTCATCTGCAAATTGGAGATGCATGATTGAGAGATCCCTTTTTCCAATAGGAATATGAAAGAATAAATCCAAAGAAGCTGCCCTGTTTAATAACAAGCTAAGGCATTCTGCCACAATGTTAAAAAGGAAATAATACTCTTTTTCTTGACAAAAGATGATTGTGTCATCTGCAAATTGGAGATGCATGATTGAGAGATCCCTTTTTCCAATAGGAATACGAAAGAATAATGCCAAAGAAGCTGCCCTGTTTAATAACAAGCTAAGGCATTCTGCGACAACGTTAAAAAGGAAAGGCAGGAGTGGATCCCTTTGCTAAGTCCCCTTTGCATCTATATCAGCTTTGAGGGAGACTCGTTAATCAAATTAGAAACTAAAGCAGTGGAGATACAACTGGCGATCTAAGAAAGCCATTTTTTACTAGAACCCATAAGCCACATAATATTTAGCAGAAAACTCCAATTTATGCTGTCAAATGCTTTCTCAAAATCTAATTTAATAGACAGACCTCCCGTCTTGGATCTTCTCATGGCATCAATAACCTCATTAGCAATCAAACTATTATCCAATATTTGTCTATTTTTGACAAAGGCAGATTTAGAAGGACCAATAAGAGATCCAATCACTTTCTTCATTCTACTAGCTAGAACTTTAAAAAAAATTTATAAAGGCTGCCAATAAGTGAAATCGGTCTAAAATAATGAAGAGTTTTGATACACTACTTTTAGCAATAAGAGCAATAAAGGAATTGTTTACCTCCCTTGGGATTTTGCTGTTCGTATTAAACTCTTGAAAGAACTCAAAAACATCATTCTTTAGAACAGAAGCAGAATTTGAAATCCAATCCCGGGTACTTATCTCCTTTGCAGTTGTTGATCGCCTCCCAAATCTCATCAATTGTAAAAGGAAGTTCTAAATTCAATTTCTAATTTTCATCCAATTTCTTGAAATCCACAAGCTCGAAATTGAAAAAGGGAGGTTGACCAGCTTCAAAGTGGGCTTTGTAGAAACATTCAACAGCCAATTTAATCTCTTTTGCAGTATGAAGGTGTTTACCTTTGAAAGAGAGGTGTCCCAAAAAATTGTTCCTCCATTTGCTATTGGCAATATAGTGGAAGAATCTCATGTTTTTATCCCCTCTTAAATCCACTTCAATCTAGCTTTCTGTCTCCATGTCCTCTGTTCAATAGCTTGAAGGCCCTATAACTCTCTTTTTTAAAAACAAATTGTCTCAAAGATGGTGGCATTATTTTGATTGCATTCATTTTTTTTCTCCAGAATACAGACATCCTTATTCAATTCTTAAATGTACACCGACACACCCCCTTTTTTATAACATTTCCAAACTTGAATTTTTTTAATAGTTTAAGTTTATGAAAAAAATTAGCCCCAGCACTTCCATAAACCTTATAAGAGCTCCAATTCTTATCCACCAAACAACTGAAATCCTTGTCTTCCACCCAATGATTAAAAAATTTGAACGGTTTTGAGCCCTAGTCATGAACATCAATACCTAGGCAAACAGCACATGATCAAAGATTGAATAATCCCGGCACTATTGATTAATGTTAGAAACCAGGTCAATCCAATTTGGTGAGACAAGGAACCTATCTAGCCTGCTTATGGCAATTTTCGAATACCATGTAAATTTCCTCTGATTAATTGGAAGATCCATTAATCCCAAATTCTGAATAGTCATTGAAATCCTGTTGTGATCGAGTATTGTTAGAAAACCCAAATCTTTCATCATCATTTAACACAACATTAATATCCCTACCAAAGCACCAAAGCTCGCTGTCATCATTCTTCAGCTTCGATATAGCATCCAAGAATTCTTTCCTGTTTCGAACCTCATTTGCAGCATAAATATTGATGAAATTAACCATTTGAGAATATTTGTTGAGTTTACCTTTTTGCCAAATAAGCCTGTCGGTGGTCAAAGAAGATAGAAGACTAAAATCTCCACAGACCACATGCAAATCAATCCACCTGCTGCACTTGAAGAGTCCATATGAACAAATTTAACATCTTTAGCACCCCACATTTGCTTAATCCATCTATCTGTTACTCTAGTCACTTTGGATTCTTGTATGAAAACCATTAAAGGTTTCTCCCTATCAAGAAATTTCCTAAGTGCATTCTTCTTAACCTTTGAGCCTAAACCTCTAACATTGAGTGAAACGTTTTTTATAGAACAAATCCAAAACCCATCAAAAACAAGAACAAAACCAACTAGAACCACATACTTACTCCGAACAAATCTTTTTTGCCATATCCTCAATTTCAATCTCTGTAATTCTTCTAATAACCTCTTCTTCCTCAACATTTGAAGACAAACCCAATAGTCTTGCAACTTCTATGGTTTCTTAAGCCCCCTTCCTTATATTCCTGCTCTTGCTTCATATGTCTTTATTAGAAAGTTCTTCCTTTAGGATGCTTTGATTAACTGCACCATCATCCAACATTGAGATCTCTTTTATCTTTGAATAATTAGACTTCTTTTTGCTCTGTTTCCCTTTTGACTTCAGAGGAACTAGTTCCACCTGCTTATGAACTTTAGAAATTGGATTGAGAGTGGAAATAGGTCAGTACATTTTTCTTTTTCTGTTATTCAAGGTTGGAAGCTTTAGACAATTTGAGAGCTGCCTCATTGTGATTCACTGAACCATATGCCAATTTGATGTGCTGATAATTTTGATCCACCTCCACAATTGGATTACTGTCAACAGGCCCATCAATTGTACGTTAAGGAAAAGACAAGCCTAAATTCATCAGCCCGTTCAAACGCAAGCCCATTTCAGCTAAGATTTTCTCCTTGGCCCGCAAAGCATCCTCTATTAATTTCAATTGAACAAATTCTCCTCGATCCCATTTTCTCTATTTAAAATCATTTCTAGCTCATAATTAACATGCAAATGATCCTTCTCGATAGTAGCAATTTCATCACATTCCAAAGACGGCTCATTTAAATCTTTTCTGCTTGTGCTTTCAGATTCAACTGCTATCGTTTCGTTTTCTTCTTCTTCCATCGATTCCATAGCTTCCATCGTCAAAGAATCTATGTTAATATTCAAATCATCGGAATTGGTTGAATCCAAAGAAAATGAATGCTGAGAACTAGCTTTATTACTAGTATTGACAAATTGGTTCCAGGGTAAATTAGGGTCTTCTTCAATCATTAGTTGAATTGTAAACCTCAAACCATTCAATAGTGATTCAATTGAATATGGAACCTTAAAGACTTTCTTCATAAGAACAAGAATTCTCGCATGATCCAACTGATTCTTCTTTCTAGTACTTTCATCAACAAAAATGTACTCTCTCTAACGATCACCAATCCGCTTAAACACCTTATCGTTCCATGCATGCAGAGGCAAATTTTCAACTTTAATCCATATAAACTTATTATCACTAATAAGTTCAAAAGACCAAGGTTTGATCTTAAAAGACCAAGAACATTCCCATCATAGCCTCCCTTGATTCAAAGCGTAACAAAAACCAACTACCACCCGTCAAAGTAATGGAAAACTCAAGAGCCCGATCTTGTAGTAAGTGCTGGCGAAGGGATTGAATCGATTGAGAATTCTTGACAATAGCCACAGCAGAGCTCTCAAGCTATTGCAACTCGAAATCCTTAACCTCCACTTCAATCTTGTCCAAGACCAGAACGTCTTAATAAACTTCCTGATGATCATTTTTTACCTCATCTAAATTTCAAATCATCCCTTAAGCATGAGCATTCTGACTATTATCCTGCTTGTTTGCCATTGTCTACCTTTGAGGAATTAAAGGAAGAGTTTTGAGCCCATCAGCATATGAACGAGAAATAACTTTTGAAATCTTCCCTTTAGATGAAGCATTAGCTTCACTCCTTTTATACTCCTCCAACCTATGAGTATCATTCCCAGCAAACTCATTTCTTCTCCTCTAGTCATATTTAGCAAGACCAATCATGAGTATTCTGCCATTCCAAGTCACTCCATTTAAAGCTTTGATAACAGAAAGAGCTTCCTTTAAATCTTTAAACCAAAAAAAACCAAATTTGTTGCTATTTCTATTACACCAGTTCAATGGAATGTGGAAATCTACGACCCTGCTATACTACTTCAATAAGTCCCTTAAATCTGCCTCCCTTCCAAAAGGTGAAATAATCCCAACAAAAACAGTGACAAACCTTCTTCTCCATTGACTAAGATCGTTTGACCTGTGAGAAGATCGAAATCTACCATGAGAATGGCTAAAAACCTTGCTTCGAAGAACCCTCTCTCTGCCTTTCTCTCTCTCTCTCTGTCTCTCTCCAATTTTTTTTTTTGTTTTCAATTGAAAATATTAAGAAATGAAAAATATTGATATTATTAAAATAATAATATAATATTTTATATTAAAACTATAAAATATTATTTACTAAATTAATATTTATTATTTATTATTAAAATAACAATATAATACTATTTATTATTGAGTCTAATAATATACAAAGTAAAATATTTAAAATTAAAATATTAGAATACTTTTAATCTTAATATTTTAATAAATTTTTTAGTTAAAGTTAAATAAAAATATTTTTATTAGTTTAATTATATTTCAGTTTAAGTCAATGCAAACTCAAATATGATTTATTTTTCATTGATTAATAAGTCTTTTTCGTTAATTAGTCAATTTTTATCAAACAAACACTAAAAATAATTTTATTAAAGTTAATTTTTTACCAAACAAACCGAGCCTTACTCCTAGTGTTTATTCGATATAAAATCCTTTTTTTTTCAAGATTAAAATCTGAAACTTAGAATTTATTAGTATGAACTTTTAATCGTTTGTTACAAACGATTAGCTATCGGTTGAAAGGACAGAAAGCTTTTCTGTTTTTGTATGATTTCAAGTTTTCTTCAAATTTCTACATATTACATATATGTGTGTATTTATATATATATATATATATATATATATATATATATATATATATATACACACACACATATATGTGTGTGTAAATTAGAGATCATCTTAAAAGCACATAAAATCACTTGAGTTTGATTTAAATATTATTCGAATTTAACTGATCAGTACAGTTAATCGAATTTATGCAAATTGAGTTTGATATCTTAAAATAACATAACTCGAATAACTTGCGTACTTACACAAGAAAGTCTTAACACTCATGATACCATTGAGACGTTGTCTTGGTACTTAAGGGTACCAAAGTTCGAACCTCAGAAAACGCGCCTGAGCGATTTATTCTTGAATTCTTCAAGACCCTTGGGATAAAGTCATGAGGTGGGCGACCGCCGAAGCGGACAATACGTAAGTGAGAGCAGGCGATCGCCTAGCTCACGTGTAAGAGTAAACCTGGGGCGTGTGTGATCGCCAAGAGGATGCTCGCTGTAACGTCCCCGTCACTATATCTTACCATCTAACTTTTTACTTTTCTTATTATCTTATGCACTTGATTCGATTTGGTTCGTCAATGTCATTCATTCTTTTCCTTCTTAAGCTTAATATCTAACAGCTCAATATGAATAATTCAGTTCTAATAAAACAGACTAATGATATATATAAATATTATTCCATTCCACAGAATCTTACACATCATTCTTAACTTAAATCCCCTTCATCTTATATACATAAGTGTTACTTGTACTGTACCGTAGCTGAATTACAAGTTACTTTACATAATTACGTAAGTATACCTTTTATGCTAACTGGGAAGTGTCTCTCGAAGGTACACTTCAAAGATCCACTTGTAAGCTCTTCTCTATCGAGAGCGATGGATCACTTCAAATAGTCTGTATGAAAAATGGTCGTAAAAGGGTGAGTTTACGCTCAGTAAGAAAAATATGTAAAAGAGCGTACTATGCCTCTATATTCAGTTTTCCTGCTTGGCTCTATAATATCATGTAAATCATTATAAAGCATGCATCATATACTTCTTTCAAACATCATTTGCAAACATGCATACTTCTTTCAAATGGCATAAGCGAGCATACTTTACATGCTTTTCTAAAACATACATCATATACTTCTTCGAAACATCATACTTCATAAACTTACTTTAAAACATACATCATATTCTTTAAATCAGATGGAGACTATGTACAATTATTCAAGTGATTGCATCATCATATAAATCATTTATACCCATTTATATGATTCCAATCATATACATCATTTATACCCATTTATATGATTCTAATCCTACATTAGAACATGGTGAAAACTATGTAATGGTCAGGGATTCTCTCCTGCCTTTTGTAATCCACAGTGAACACTAGTCAGGTGTCATCTGTGGTATTGAGGACCGGACTAGGGTTCCTTGCTCAAACATACATAATACCGAGGACTTGATCAGAGTTTCTCAGCTAAATACAGGGATGCATGATCATAATCGAAATCCATAGTCTCAAAACATTTATCATATACTTCTTCAGAAAACACTTTTGTGTTTAAACCAAATAGGCTTTAAAATCTCTTTTCATACAGGGCAGTCGACTGGCTTCACAAGGTAGTCGGCTGTTGCTTCATAACTTTATTTATCGAAATTAATTTCATTTAAAATTTTGATATTTTTCATTTCTGAAAACACATGGGGCAGTCAACTGGTCCATAGAACAGTCAACTGGTTTTCAAACAAAATGCTTGTTAATAAATGGCAGTCGACTGGTCATATAGCAGTTGACTGTTTTTGAAACAGAATACATTTTAGCAAATAGCAGTCGACTGTCCCATATAGCAGTCGACTGGTTTGAAACAAAATGCTTACTGGGTAAATAGCAGTCGACTGGCTTACATAGCAGTCGACTGGTTTGTCTCGGTTTTCGAAAAATTATGCTTTGGTTGTCTCTAGGCAGTCGGCTGCTACTTAAGGCAGTCGGCTGCTCCTAGCCTAATTGGCACTAGGAGTAGAAATCGAATATGCAACTTTTTCTGCATAAAACCAATTGGTACTTCTCTCCAAAACAATCAAAATCACATTAAAACATGTGGATATAGCCACCCTACGTCCGTTACATAAATTCCTTACCTCGATTACTTCGAGAACACGAAATCACTTGGTTCATCAACCCTAGCCTTTCGCTTCTTCAAATCTGAAATCATCAAATTAAAGCAAACCTTTAAACAATCATCATACACATGTTATACCAATTCAGTATGACTCCAACCTACGAACGAAATTGACTAAATCCATTTCTTCTCTTACCTTTGTTAGTGACCAAAATCTCAAACTTTGAGATCTCCTCCAATACTTGGATTCAATTTACCAAACTTTGGATATAACCTAGTCTAGCGACAAGGATCGATTTTTGTTTGACAAGCTTAACAAATTGATGTCAGAAATTGGTGGTTTGTCAAGGTAGCTATGGAGGAAACTTATGGAAATTGAGAGGGAACGAGAGGGCTGGGGAAGAAGGGGCTGACATTGGGTGATGGCTGATAAGGATGATGACTATGCCATTTGCATTAAATGCATGCTTTATCCCATTAATCATCTCAACCATGAATCATCCCCTTGACCATTTGACCATCAATTAATTTGTCTTCTCTCTTCCATATGACTCATCCATTTAATTAGCAATTAAATTTCTGATTTTGATTCTTTTCTTCATACTTCAATTATTTTCCTGATGTCAAAATAAATTATTTGACTAATTGACTTTCAATTTCCTTATTTCTTCCATATATTTCATGCATCATTTACACATCAAACTTTAATATTCACATAATCATTTCAGATTGAAATACTTTACAAACATAGAAGAATTACATGAAATTGGGGATTTCACATTCTCTCTACCTTAGAAAATTTGGTCTTCCAAATTCAATTCGGGTTATCAAACAAACAACTCTAGATATCTCTCCTTCATCAAGCTCTCTAACTCCCATGTAGCTTCTTCCGTCGTATGGTATTGCCAGAGTACTTTCACTAGTGGGATCATCTTAGACCTCAAAACTTTCTCTTTTCTATCCAAAATTCGAACCGGCTTCTCTACATAACTTATGTCTTCCTTTATCTCCAAGGGCTCATACTTTATAACATGCGACGGATCCGGATTATACTTCCGAAGCATTGACACATGAAACACATTATGCACTCCCGATAGCGCCGGAGGCAATGCCAACCTATAGGCAACATCACCAACTCGATCTAAGACCTCAAATGGACCGATGTAACGAGAACTCAACTTACCTCGTCGGCCAAATCTCATGATCCCTTTAGATGGAGAAACTTTCAAGAACATAAAATCTCCAACGTTAAACTCGAGTAGTCTCCGTCGAGCATCCGCATAACTCTTTTGTCTACTCTGAGCTGTCTTAAGCCTTTGGCAAATCATCTTAACATCCTCAGAGGCTTGCTCGACTAAATCAGGGGCTAACAACTTTCACTCTCCCACTTTTTCCCACCCAATCGGAGATCGACACCTTCTTCATACAAAGCTTCACATGGTGCCATCCCGATACTAGCATGATAGCTATTATTGTATGCAAACTCAACCAATGGCAGATGGTCATCCCAAGAGCCTTTAAAATCCATAGCACAAGGTCTCAACATATCCTCGAGCGTCTAAATCGTGTGCTCGGACTGTCCATCAGTCTGCGGATGAAAAGCCGTGCTAAAATTCAACTTAGATCCCATGGCCTCTTGAAAATGCTCCCAAAAGTGAGAGGTAAACCTGGAATCTCTATCAGATGTGATGCTCACTGAAACACCGTGTAGTCTTACGATGTCTCTTACATACAAGTCTGCCAAAGCACTAAGTGTGTCTGTAGACTTCATAGGTAGGAAGTGAGCTGACTTGGTTAGCCTATCCACGATCACCCAAATACCGTCATGATTCCTCTTGGTCCTGGGCAATCCCATAATGAAATCCATTGTAATGTGCTCCCATTTCCATATAGGTATAGGTAGAGGATGCAATAATCCTGCTAGCTTTTGGTGCTCTACCTTAACCTGTTGACATGTGAGACATTTCGCCACAAATTTAGCTATGTCTCTCTTCATGCCATTCCACCAATACACCTTGCGAAGATTATGATACATCTTCATATTTCCTGGATGCAACGTGTACTTAGTCGCATGTGCTTCTTTCAAAATCAGCTTCCTTAATTCATCATCATTAGGAACACATATATGATTATTAAACCTCAAAATTCCATCATTACCAATGTTGAACTTTGAGGGCTTACCGGACTGAATTCCATTCATAGCCTCAATACACTGATCATCTTCCTTCTGAGCAATCCGAATTCTATCTATCAATTCCGGCTTAATCCTCAAACTAGTCATCATTCCAAATTGCTCATAAGGCATAACATTCAAATTGAGGCTTGTAAACTGCTCAATCAACTCATACTCTTTCATCATCATATAAGCTACTATACCTACATGTTTTCGACTCAGAGCATCCGCCACCACATTAGCTTTCCCCGAGTGGTACAAGATCTCACAATCATAGTCCTTCAGAAGCTCGAGCAATCTTCTTTGCCTCATGTTCAATTCTCTCTGAGAGAACAAATATTTCAGACTTTTGTGATCCATAAAAATCTGAAATCTCTCACCATACAAGTAATGCCTCCATATCTTCAGAGCAAATATTACTGCAGCTAACTCCAAATCGTGAGTGGGGTATTCTTCTCATGGTCCTTTAATTGTCTAGAACCATAGGCAACTACCTTACCATGCTACATTAGTACACATCCTAGACCTTGCTGATAAATTCATTCCCCACATACACCTCATAGAAAGAGTACTGATCTAATCTAAGGAAAAATCATAATTATTAATCAACATGGAGTTTCCTCCAATCACATGTCTAAGTTCTAATTAGATTCTCCGTGTGTGTGTGTGTGAATGTCAATCACATTTCAAAGCATACATATCCGGATGAGATTATGCAAACATGAAAAGCAAAGTCTCTAAAGCATGAACAATCCCATAGGTTTGCTTTTCACTTCTCTCTCCACTAATGTAGCCATACTCAATCAAGAATCAATAGGACTTCATTAAGCTTGTAATGTAAGGTTAGGGTTAAGGTATGGTAAAAGTCAATTTAGGCTTAATAACCTAAAATCATGCATTACACTCTAGGATCTTTACTTTTTCGAGCTTCAATTAGCTCCCCCAAACTTATTTTCTTCTTTCTTTGTTATCCACTTTATTCTATTTTTGTGTTTTTCTCATTTTTTCATTCATTTTCTTTTCTTTTTTTTTTTTGAATTTTCTATTTTTCTATTTTTTTTTCTTTTCTTTTTTTTTTCCTTCTTTTTTTTTTGTTTTCATTTTCAATATAATTTTTTTTTATATCCTATCTATCTACCCAAATTTGTACATAGCTCATAATATATCCTAGTAAAACACATGCTTTGAGGGTAAGGGATAGGAAAGTGTATTTATTTGGCTAAAGGAAATTAACTTGTAGGTGTATAAACAAAAATAGGCTAGTTTGGCACAGAGGGGTGACTAAGGGCAAGTATGTCCAAGGTTAGCTTGAAAAGCTCAAACGATCCAAGGATGGCCTAAATCATTTTCCTAACTAAGCATAGGCTATAAATTTCGCCTCCAGAGGAGATCAAACAAATTCTAGAATATGCTCACAACTTCGAAGACAAATACAATCCTATATTCACATAATCCTTCTCTAAACATGCATACAAATCCATGATCAAGACATGGTGCATAAAGGTGGAAAAACCATAATCAGAACAAGGCAAGTTCAAGAATTCAACTCATGCTTCTCAATAATCATGCTTTTCCATAGATCAAAATCAATCTCAATCATAAACTCAATCATGGGGACATGGGAAATAACCAAACCAAGCACAATATATTTCAAGGCAAAACATTTAAATCTCAAAAAGTTTGAAAATTTTTGGAATTTTTGAAAAAATTTAGCTCAAATTTCCTTCCCCCCAAACTTAAAGTGCACATTGTCCTCAATGTGTAAGTGATTCAAGAATTCAGAAAAGATAGAAAGAAACTCCCCTGGATTTTTCGTTGAAGCTTACTGCATGCCCAAAAAGTTTGCTTTACTGCTCCCCCAAACTTGGACTCAAACCTACAAAATAAAAAGAAAAAGAAATCAAAGCTATGAAATATTAACACTAAAGCTAATAAAAGAAAGAAACAACTAAGAAACTAATAAAAAGCTGGGGTTGCCTCCCCAGAAGCGCTTGATTTATAGTCATCAGCTTGACTATCTCTGTCATCCTTCAAGGTGGTTTGAATGGTCTGAAAATGGATGGATGCACATAGTGCACCACCATAGAAGGTGACTCCATCAGATATTTTTCTTCAAAGAACTTAATCCCACAATCTTCTAAAATATAACCCACTTCATTCTCATGTGGAAAGTTCCATGAAGAAACAATGAAGGATGCCTCTTGATGTTTCTTGTCAACCTCTAGAACTTGGACTTCAATCTTAAACCTTTCCTCTTTGACTTCTTCCTCACCCTTACTATTCTCCATTTCCTTTTCTTCAGTCAACGACTTTTCAATTTCTTCACTCACCACCTCTTGCTGCAATAGTTGTAGAGGAGCTTGATGAGAAAGGTCACATGTCTCCATAAGCTCCAAAGAAGGTGATGAAAGCTTCTCATAGTTGCTCGAGGAATAGCTCGGATGACTCACCCAACTCAGATTGATAGGACAATTCTCAGTGGCATGACTCCCTTCGCATATCTCACAGGAAATAAAAGGACTCATATAAACTTTTCTGGGCAAGGTGGTTTTTGAAGAAGATATGGTCTCAATAAGATCAAGCTCTTGTTTGTGGATGATCTTCCCCGGTGTATCTCTTATGGACTGTCACTGAAATTCATTGGAAGCCATTAACTCAATCAATTCATATGCTTCCTTAACAGACATCCCCATAAGAGCTCCACCTGCTGCCGCATCAACCATTGCTCTTAATGGATCACCCAACCCATTATAGAAACTTTGAATTTGTAGCCACATGGGTAATCCATGAGAAGGACATCTCCTGATCAAGTCCTTAAATCTTTCCCATGCTTCACAAAAAGGCTCGGAGTCATATTGCTCAAAGGATAAAATTTGATTCCTCATTTTCGCCATATACTCAAGTGAAATGAATCTAGCTAAGAACTTATGAGCCAGATCATTCCACGTACAAATAGAACGATGAGGAAGTGATCGCAGCCAATCCTTTGCCCTATCCCGGAGTGAGAATGAGAAGAGTCTCAATCGAATGGCATCATCAGAAACACCATCGTACTTGCATTGGTCACATATCTCCAAGAAGTTAACAAGATGAGCATATGGGTCTTCACTGGGCAAATCTCCAAATTGAACTGAATTCAAGATCATTATGATGAAGTCTGGCTCAATCTCAAAATTGTCAGCTTCAATTTCGGGCTTCCTAATGCTTGAATGTATCACAGGCGTACGAGGCATAACGTAATCTCCCACGGTTCTGGGCTCTACCAAATCCGCCATGGTACCTCGCAAAGTGACAGAATTAAAATATTGGGAAGGAGAGATATTTACAAAAATAAGAAAAAGAAAAGGCTTGAATTAAACCTAGGCATGATTGATTCTAATATTAACTAAAAACAACCTAGACCAATCCTCGGCAACGGCGCCAAAAACTTGTTGCGCTCTAAGACCTATACCGCAAGTGCACGGGTCGCGACAAGTAATAAAGAGTGAGTAGAGTATCGTTCCCACGAGGATTAGCTAGAATTGTCATAGCTAAGTACTAAAATTGGTCATCCTAGGTTTATTCATGCAATATGTAATTTTCAAATTAACTAAGTAGTAAAAATTAATAGGATGCAAATAAAATTTAAAGAACTTGGGAATTAAAAATCAATAAAAATTAAAATAAAAATGCATGAAATTAAAATAAACAAAATTAAATAAATGAACATAAAATAAAATTACTTAAAAATAAAATTTTAAATTGTTTTACTACATTTACCGATAATGCTATCAAAAAGAAAAAAAAATTAAAATTTACCTAATATTGTCAACTAAAATAAACTATCAACTAAACTTTATAAACTAACAAATTAAGAAACTATTAACTAATTACCTAACTAATATAAAAAAAAATATTAATCAAATCTTAAGCTCATAAAACAACTAAATAAATAAACTTTAAACTAATAAAGGTAAAACAGAAAAAGACACATGCAGCCAACCAACACATGGTCATCCACGCCACTACTAGCTACTGCTTTTGCACATGTCATGCCGCAGCAGCCCCTCACCGTTTCTAGCCAACAGCTGTAGCACAGGCCAATGTTCAACAGCTATTTTGCTCACGCCAAGCTTAATCACGCCACCTTGCATCTGCTTCAGCAAAGCTTTGCATAGCTCGCCGGCAACTTCCACGCACCAGCCAACAGTCAACTCCTCGAACCAGCAACCACACGCACGCCTCAGTAGCACGAATGACAAGCAACCAGAACAGAACAAGTATGCAGTAGCCTTCAATCAGAAAAACTTTGCAAGCAAGAACATCGACAGTATCTTCTCGAAAATGCTCCAGAATAAAAGTGCAGAAAACTTAAAGCATGAATGAAGAAGCGAAAGAACAATGCAGTGCAAAATTTTTTTTTAAAAACCAAAACAAGAAAACTAAAGCATAAACTAGAAGAAAATAAAGCAATAGTGAAAAGAATTTGAAAGTGATAAAAAAATAATAAAAACAGAATAAGAAAGGAAGTTACGAATTCTGCACTTTACTTCATCAGATTTAACAATCCAAACAGAGTTTTTACATGCTTTAAAATTAAACTCAAACTATCAAACTAAGAAACTAAGAAAGGAAACGCAACAAAAATACATGTGAAGAAGAAGCTCCTGTCACCAGCCTCCTCCTCGTCTAAAACTAAGGAAAACTATATAGAAAACGAAAGCAATAAAGGTTGAAGAAGAGCTCCTCTCACTAGCCCCTCTTTTTTTTTTTTCACTCTTGCGGCAGCTCATCTTTTAATTAGGGTTGCTTCAAGGGCTTTTTGCCACTAACATCCACGGGCTGCCCCATCCATCCTCTTTGGCCAAGAATTCAAGTAACAATGCCGGTTTGGGTTTGGGTTTGGGTTTGACATGTAGTCCAATGAGCTTTAGGTGTAGGAGGTTTTTGGTAGCAAGTATAAGGTTAAAAAGGTTAAAAATAAAGGTTTTTTTTTTTGTATGAAAGGCTTAAATGGTGTAGGGTTTTAAAGATGGGTTTAGGGGTATAATTATTATTATTATTTTTTTTTTTTTAGGATTTAAAAGACTAAGGCTTAGAGTTTGAAAGATGGATAAGTTTAGGGATTTAAGGTTATGGTTCGGGTTTAGGGCTCAAACACCAATTACGGGCATTCTTCCTTGATTTTCTTGCCATTTTCTTGATTTTCTCATTATTCTCGAATTTCCTACGCATGAAGACAATTTAATTAAATTGGGAAGAAAATATATTAAAATTCCAAAAGTTAAGCAAAATTGATGCAATAAAATACTCTAAAACATGAATATTTTAGAGACTTAATTGTCTAGAACCATAGGCAACTACCTTACCATGCTACATTAGTACACATCCTAGACCTTGCCCTGAGGCATCACTATATACTGCAAATCCACTAGAACCACTAGGAATGGTGAGTATAGGTGCAGTTGTTAGCCTGCGCTTCAACTCTTGAAAGCTACACTCACAGGCATCATTCCACTCATACTTCACCTCTTTGTGCGTTAAGCGCGTCAATGGAGCAGCTAACTTCGAGAAACCCTCTACAAATCTTCGATAGTAGCCAGCTAAACCTAAGAAACTCCTAATCTCCATCACCGTCTTCGGTCTCTCCCATTGATCCACCACTTCGATCTTCGATGGATCGACCGAGACTTCATCTTTACTGATCATATGACCCAAAAAGGAGATATGATATAGCCAGAAATCACACTTACTTAGCTTGGCATACAATCTTCGATCTCTAAGGGTTTGCAAAACTATCTTCAAATGCTGCTCATGCTCTTCCTGAGACCTCGAGTACACCAATATGTCATCGATAAAGACAATGACAAACTGGTCCAGGTACTGTTTGAACACATCATTCATCAAGTTCATGAAAGCCGCAGGTGCATTGGTCAAACCAAACGACATCACTAGAAATTCGTAGTGACCATACCGTGTCCTAAAAGCAGTCTTAGGGATATCCTCACTTCGGATCTTCAACTGATGATATCCCGACCTCAAGTCTATCTTGGAAAAGACTTGTGCACCTTTAAGCTGATCAAAGAGGACATCAATCATGGGAAGAGGGTACTTATTCTTAATGGTCACCTTATTTAGCCATCTGTAATCTATGCACAACCTCATATTACCATCTCTCTTCCGGACAAAAAGCACAGGAGCACCCTAAGGGGATACGCTGGGTCGTATAAATCCCTTATCTAGTAACTCCTGAAGCTGCTTCTTCAATTCTTCCAATTCTACTAATGCCATCCAATAGGGCGATCTCAAAAAGTGCTCAGTCCTCGGCACCAAATCGATCGTAAACTCTACTTCCCTATCCGGAGGAAGTCCTGGAAGATCATCCGAAAACACTTCGGGAAAATCCTTGACTATAGGAATTTCATGAAGTCCGAGACGTTTCTTGTCTATGTCCTCCACATAAGCAATAAATCCTTCACATAACCATACATATTATCCATTACTTTCATTTGCAATTAAATCAAGCAATAAACATGTTTTAGCATTAATCACTTGCAAAATTTACAACATAACTAACGGGTGAAGAGAAGGTTACACTCTTAGCATAACAATCTAATATTACATGATTCTTAGCTAACCAATCCATACCCAAAATGACATCAAATCCATACATATTTAGTAGGATTAGGTCAGCTATTGATTCTCTTTCTCCTATCCGTAGCTTACAATTTCTATACACTAGTTCTGTCATTTGTGATTCCTTAAATGGTGTGCTTATTTGCAACAATTGTCCTAAAGGCTTAGGCTCACTAGGTATTCTCATAGCAATCATAGGTGACACAAGAGAGTGAGTGGAGCCCGGATCAAACAAGGCAGTACTACTCATATCAAACAAGTAAATCTTACCTGTAATCACCTTGGACGAGGCATCGGCAAACTCTTCATCGATGGCAAACACTCATCCTTGAGTCACAGCTTTCTTTCCCTTCTTGGCAGCAGTGACCTTAAGCTGTGGTTGAGGGGTCTTATCAGATTCCTCGGGCACCCTCTGGTTTCTCTTAGGGCAATCCCTAATCATGTGTCCCTGCTCACCACATCTGAAACATGCGCCACTTGCCAACCGGCATGGCTATGATCCATGAAACTTCCCGCATTGCTCACATCTTTGCATCGTACTTTTCGGTGAGCTAGCGGTACTACTAACTGGGTATTAGGATCTCTTATCACTTATCTTGATCCCGGTAGCTCTAGGAGTTCCTATCGAAACTCTTTCAGATCGTCTACTTCTCCTATATGGATATCTATCACTAGAGGCTTTCTCATCCGACTTTTGCTTCATCAGTTCTTTGCCTTTACCCTTAGCTCGGAAGTTAGTATGATGAAGGTCATAGTCCTGCTCACACAACTGAGCCTTACGGACCGCCTCTCCATACGTGGTAATATCCATAGGGTACAACTTAGATCGGATCAGGGACTTCAATCCCTCTATGAACCGATAAATCTTATGTCCTTCATCTCTTAGGACCTCTGGATCGAATTTACTCAAGGTAATAAACTTTGATTCATATTGATTTACCGTCATCGTCCCTTGAGTCAAACTCAGAAACTCGATCTTCAGCCTATTTCGATCAGTGCATGGGATGTACTATTCATTAAAAGCTTCCATAAATCTATCCCACGTAACCTCATCATAGCGGGCCTCCAAAATGGTCCGAGTGGCCTGCCACCAATACTCGGCATCATCAATCAACAGATAAGCAGCTAAGCCTACCTTCTCCCTTTCGGAGCAAGTCATATACTCAAAAGATTTCATGACCGCCTTCATCCAATTCTTTGTGGCCAACAAATCTCTTTTCCCCTTAAACTTAGGTGGATCCAATTTCTTGAACTCTTTGATCAAGGTCACACAATAGGCCTTAGGTTCTCGCCTTCTCGTAGCTGGGACTGGTGGGGGTATCTCTATAGGAGGAACAACAGGTGTAGTTACTGGGGTACTCGTGGCCACATTCGGGAAATTCGACATAAACTGTGTGAACATCGTGGCCATATTCTCCATATGCTTCTCCATTTTCGCTAGCCTAGTATTCGGGCTATGCGGTAGAAATGGAGGAGGAGACTGTACTGGAGGCTGTTCTTCATGACCCCGTCCTCTTTCTATACTTGTACCTCTTCTACATGAGCTTATTCTGTCAATATAATCACAATTGAGCTCTTTAGTATAACTATAAACAGTTATACTATGCATTTGTATTCAGACAAGTACAATACAATTGGGGATATACTCTATTTCTAGCTTCTCGACACTGACAACCACCAATAGAATCAGCTTTGATACCAATCTGTGACGTCCCCGTAACTACATCTTACCATTTAACTTTTTCCTTTTCTTATTATCTTATGCGACTTGATTCGATTTGGTTCATCAATGTCATTCATTCTTTTCCTTCTTAAGCTTAATATCTAATAGCTCAATATGAATAATTCAGTTCTAATAAAACAGACTAATGATATATATAAATATTATTCCATTCCACAGGATCTTACACATCATTCTTAAC
Organism: Heritiera littoralis; assembly: GCA_031772115.1. Lineage (NCBI taxonomy): Eukaryota > Viridiplantae > Streptophyta > Magnoliopsida > Malvales > Malvaceae > Heritiera > Heritiera littoralis. The sequence continues at coordinate 334,083 of JAPDPK010000243.1, read as the reverse complement.
TTAAATCCCCAACATCTTATATAAATAAGTGTTACTTGTACTGTACCGTAGCTGAATTACAAGTTACTTTACATAATTACGTAAGTATACCTTCTATGCTAACTGGGAAGCGTCTCTCGAAGGTACACTTCAAAGATCCACTTGTAAGCTCTTCTCTATCGAGAGCGATGGATCACTTCAGATAGTCTGTATGAAAAATGGTCGTAAAAGGATGAGTTTACGCTCAGTAAGAAAAATATATAAAAGAGCGTACTATGCCTCTATATGCAGTTTTCCTGCTTGGCTCTATAATGTCACGTAAATCATTATAAAGCATGCATCATGGACTTCTTTCAAACATCATTTGCAAACATGCATACTTCTTTCAAATGGTATAAGCGAGCATACTTTACATGCTTTTCTAAAACATACATCATATACTTCTTCGAAACATCATACTTCATAAACTTTCTTTGAAACATACATCATATTCTTTAAATCAGATGGAGATTATGTACAATTATTCAAGTGATTGCATCATCATATAAACCATTTATACCCATTTATATGATTCCAATCGTATAAATCATTTATACCCATTTATATGATTCTAATCCTGCATTAGAACAGGGTGCACCATGTAATGGTCAGAGATTCTCTCCTGCCTTTTGTAATCCACAGTGAACACTAGTCAGGTGTCATCTGTGGTATTGAGGACCGGACTAGGGTTCCTCGCTCAAACATACATAATACTGAGGACTTGATCAGAGTCTCTCAGCTAAATACAGGGATGCATGATCATAATCGAAATCCATAGTCTCAAAACATTTATCATATACTTCTTCAGAAAACACTTTTGTGTTTAAACCAAATAGGCTTTAAAATCTCTTTTCATACAGGGCAGTCAACTAGCTTCACAGGGCAGTCGGCTGCTGCTTCATAACTTTATTTATTGAAATTAATTTCATTTAAAATTTTGATATTTTTCATTTCTGAAAACACATGGGGCAGTCAACTGGTCCATATAGCAGTCGACTGGTTTTCAAACAGAATGCTTCTTAATAAATGGCAGTCGACTGGTCATATAGTAGTCGACTATTTTTGAAACAGAATGCATTTTAGTACATAGCAGTCGACTGGTTTGAAACAGAATGCTTACTGGGTAAATAGCAGTCGACTGGTTTGTCTCGGTTTTCGAAAAATTATGCTTTGGTTGTCTCTAGGCAGTTGGCTGCTACTTAAGGCAGTCGGCTGCTCCTAGCCTAATTGGCACTAGGAGTAAAAACCGAATATGCAACTTTTCTTGCATAAAACCAATTGGTACTTCTCTCCAAAACAATCAAAATCACATTAAAACATGTGGACATAGCCACCCGACGTCCGTTACATAAATTCCTTACCTCGATTACTTCGAGAACACGAAATCACTTGGTTCACCAACCCTAGCCTTTCGCTTCTTCAAATCTAAAATCATCATATTAAAGCAAACCTTTAAACAATCATCATACACATGTTATACCAATTCAGTATGACTCCAACCTACGAACGAAATTGACTAAATCCATTTCTTCTCTTACCTTTGCTAGTGACCAAAATCTCAAACTTTGAGATCTCCTCAAATACTTGGATTCAATCTACCAAACTTCGGATATAACCTAGTCTAGCGATAGGGATCGATTTTCGTTTGACAAGCTTAACAAATTGATGTCAGAAATTGGTGGTTTGTCAAGGTAGCTATGGAGGAAACTTATGGAAATTGAGAGGGAACGAGAGAGCTGGGGAAGAAGGGGCTGACGTTGGGTGATGGCTGATGAGGATGATGACTATGCCATTTGCATTAAATGCATGCTTTATCCCATTAATCATCTCAACCATAAATCATCCCCTTAACCATTTGACCATCGATTAATTTGTCTTCTCTCTTCCATATGACTCATCCATTTAATTACCAATTAAATTTCTGATTTTGATTCTTTTCTTCATACTGCAATTATTTTCCTGATGTCAAAATAAATTATTTGACTAATTGACTTTCAGTTTCCTTATTTCTTCCATATATTTCATACATCATTTACACATCAAACTTCAATATTCACATAATCATTTCAGACTGAAATACTTTACAAACATAGAAGAATTACATAAAATTGGGGATTTCACACTCGCCGACAGTCTGGTGAGACGGGCGGGGCTCTTACACGTAGCTACAAATGCTGGAATAGATATAAACTGTAATTGAAACAACCCTCCAAGTATAGGGTATTTAACAAAATACACACACAAGGAACCTGCAAATTTGGTATTGGAAGTACAGCAATTGCAGGGATGCTTCATTCAGCCAATTATCCATCTCGGGCTACGATCGCATTGGAAAAGGAATAACAACCATATATACAAGGAAAATGCATGGTATCAATTGAAAAGAAAAAGAAACGGAAACAATTGGCTTTACCCAAGTAGCCGAGTTAATTAAGCAGCCTTTGCGAAATTGCCTTCTTCTCGCGCCTTCAGGATATCGAACATGAGAGCCAGACGAATTCGAGTTTTGGCAGTTTATCGGATGATTTGGTTAGTTTCCTGCCGAAGCTGCTGGCATTCTTCTTGGGCTGCTTTGAATTGTTCTCGAACTTGCTTTTGTCCTTCCTTGATGCTTTGTGCTCTTTGCTGATCTCTTCCATCTCTGCTTTCAACCTTTTAAATCTCTTCCTCATGCATTTTGTTGAATTCTTTCTCTTCAATTAATATTAAACATATAATTTAAAACCAATTTACAATAAGTAAAAAGATCTTTTGATATATTTATGCCCTCTATATTTAATTAATTTGAATTTTTTATTTTAACACCATTTTAATACTTCCCTTATAAGGTTGGTGCACGAAAATTAATCAATTTAAAATATTTCTGAAAGATCGTAAATGAAGAATTTCATGTCATATATGACTATTCTATCTATATATTACTTCTGGCCATAGATTCCAGATAAAGTTTATGTTCGTTGAAACCAAAACTTAAAAAAAAAAAAGTAATAATGAAGGAAAAAATATGTACCTTATCTCCTCTTTGTGATATCCTTGAGTTGAAAGCAGAGATGAAAGAGCTCAGCAAACAGCAGCAAATCATCACGGATGGGCACATGAGGAAGAGATTTAGAAGGTTGAAAGCAGAGATGAAAGAGATCAGCAAAGAGCAGCAAAGCATCAAGGAAGGGCAAAGGCAAGTTCGAGAAAAATTCAAAGCAGTGGAAGAAGAATGCGAGCAGCTGCGGCCGGAAACTAACCAAATCAACCGACAAACTGCCAACACTCAAACTCGTCTGGCTCTCATGTTTAATATCATGAAGGCGCGAGAACAAGGCGATTTCGAAAAGGCTGCTCAATTAACTGGCCTACTTCGGTAAAGCCAATTGTTTCAAATGAAGCATTTTTCTTTTATATATATTTATATATATGTATGTATGTATGTATGTATATGCATTTTTCTTTCCTGTGAATGAAGCATCCTTCCACTTGCTGTACTTGCAAGACCAAATTTGCATGATCCTTTTCGAGAAGATTAAATACAATACCTAGTTGTAAGTAATGTTAAAATAACATTAAATTAAGACGGTGGAATAGCGCTCGTGCAACACCACGATGGCTGCGCGACTCGTTGGGCAATCGCGCGTTTGCCAACGCGGTTAGGAAAGGCAACTAGAATCATCAAGCTAGATCTAATCCAATCGATGGTTACCGACTGCTACACGTGATATGAACATTTGAACGAGGCGATTACGCAAGGGCTGCTCGATTAACTGGACTACTTCGGTAAAGCCAATTGTTTCCCTCTCTTTTCTTTTCAATTGATTTCATAATTTGATACCATGCATTTTTCTTATACATATGGTTGTTATTCAAGAAGCAAGCACATGTCAATCATGGGTAGATATTAAGCTTCTGATGAGCTCATGATTGCGCTTACTGACCAGTGGGCAGGACCGCAAGAGAAATCGTCAGAAAGTTTACTCTTGTGGCCCAGAGGATATATATAAAATTGAACTCCAGGTAGATGATGAATGATGAGTTGTACTAATCAAATCACCCGAATGATCTCATAGCTCATGAATTCAGGTCAATTATGGCATCTTTGCTAAATTCATGTCTTGGGGTGTCTTAAGTGGGCCCAGGCCGTTTCCTCGTTATGTGCATCGGCTAATTATTGAAAATTGGGAATGCCTTTCTTATCTTAATTAGTCAAAATTGATATATAAGCAAAATGGATTAAACAGTTTAATTTTCCTTGATAGAGAGGTAACTGTTTTGAGGAAGTTCGCATTTGATGATTTGAAGAAAGCTTTAATGGTGAAGTTAATGCATGGTTTTGCTGTTTTACTTTTTCCTTTTTCGTTCTCAAACATCATGATTCATAATGTGATCATTAGCAGGCATTGCTCGGTCATAATTTGGATTAGAAAACCATGAATACATTTGAAAATTTCTCCAAGGGCAACCCTGGTAAAAAATAAAAAAGGAATAAAATCGGGAGGATGTGATGCTACAATCAATCTCCCTAATTAGACACCAAACATGCAAACGCCTGATAAACAAGCCCAACTATCTAATATTGCTCTATTCCATTATAAGAGAAGACCAAGAGTTCTCCCTTTTTACTCTCTTTTTGTCTGCCTAAGACACACACAAGCTTATTAATTACCTTCGCCATTGTCATTAGCTCTCAAAACGACGAATGCATACTTGAAAAAGGGAATGAATATTATGGAATAGATGATGAGGGGCAGAACCGCAATAAGGTTGTCTTCGTGGCCAACGCCATCAGGGAAAGTGCTGGAAAACACATAAAGTAGTGTAGTTCCAATATCTCCGTACACCACTCCAACGCTCTGAAATGCTAAACTCAACGTCGTCACCCAATCTACCTGTACAAAATTACAAGCCGTGTCTACAGAAGTGATCAGGAAAATAAAGAAAAGATTGATTAAACAAGGGAAATTTTTAGGCAATAAGGATTGTACAGAAATGACTTTGGACTTCTTGTTCTTGCCCGGAGAGGAAGAAAGTCTACCAGCCTCCAAATTGAGAGAATCCAGACGGCGCAGCTTAGCCCACGAGAATTTTCGATCTTTCAGAGTCGGTTTTTATTGGCTTCTACTGTCACCTCGATCTCCTCGACATTCTCCACATTTTCTGCCATGCCTGCTTTAGTCTCTTCCCTTATGGAGAGAGGACTGCTCGGCATTTGCATTATATAGGCACTAAAGTCAAACGCCCTGGATTCAATGCAGGCATAGTTTAGAACATTCACTACTTCACTAATCAGTGCTCGGAGAAAACGCGAATGTTAGTTGCGGTCATTTCTACGTTTACATTTTAATATTTTTATTTTATTGATCATGTCACTTAGTTTTACGTAAAAATGAGTTATTTTATGTGAGAAGTAATTTAGTTTTACATGAAAATAAGTTATTTATATGAGAAATAAAAAGTTAAAGTATATGAATACTAAAATATACTTTCCAAATAACTTGTACTTGTAGGCAACCGGTTTCACATAAAACTAGAAAATTACGTGGCTCAATAAAAGTAAGTGTTAAAAGTGACTATACGTAGCATTCCACTTGGAGAAAAAAAAACACTAAAACCCTTTTGAATTAATATTCTTGGCACCCAACATTGAGTATTAATTTAGAGGGGTTATTAATTTAAACGGTTTTACTTTGTGAATTGTTCATATTCTTTAAATCCCTCTAATAACTCTATAGTATTTTATTTCTTAAAAATCTCATTGCAAATATATTTTTAATGTAGTTTATATTTTTTAATTCTTAAAATAAAAAATCTTTAAATTTGGTAGTCTTTTACATATTAACATTTTAGATTGCTTTTTAGTTCTTGAATATTATATAATATATTCTTTATTTTTTATCAAATTATTAATTTATGCAATAATTGTGACTAAAATTTTACATTAAGTTTTAAAATAAAATATTTAATTATTACAATAAAAAGGTTTATTAACTTTTTCCATTAACCTAGCGAAGACCATGATTTTTTATTAATTTAAGAAGGTTATTAATTTATAGGGGCTATTGAATAAGGGTTCTATAACAGGTAGTTGTAACTAATAAATTTAAATGCAACATTATAACACCACATGAAAATGATATTAACAAAATAATATAAAAATGATACAAATTAAAATTTGATAAATTTTATATATGATTGATTTAGAAAAAGCTAAAAAATTGTTGTACTTGCCGTCTTGACACAAATTTTGATATGAAATTTTTATGTTTTACACGACATAAATACAAATTATATACACGAATTATCAAATTTAGTGCCAACCTGTAATATTATTCAATATATCTCGGTACTCTATTTGTTTGCGTTTTATTCTGATGATGTGCCACATACCTCTTTAATTTCTGTTTTAGACAGCCTAGAAATTAACACCAATCTTTTTTATAATATCCTTTTACTTCCTATACTTGAATAAGATTTTGGAAAATTTTCAAAGACATATATATTTAATGGTGCAAACGTTTTTTATAATAATCCAAAAAAAATGAAAATTTTTTAAATTAATAGGAAGGAAAGGAGAATGATTATTTCACCCTTAATGAACCATTCAATATATATATATATATATATATATATATATATATATTCTTCTTCAATTTTTTTAAGAGTGATTAATATATATTAAGAATTCAAATACCATTTTAATATTCAAACATCTGCAAGTACAAAACTAAAAAATTATACATACATTTATTGATTACTATATGTACATCCAATATGAACATATATATATGTTTCTTTCAAGACTAAAAATGATGTACAACATTTGAATACCTTCATATAGAAATTCAAATACTTATGAATTGAAGAAAGTTTAGTACTTCTGATTGTTTAGATTTTATTTTCCATTAATACTTAGTATGCATAAGTTTTTGGGTTTCTTTATTAGTTTTTGAAGGTGTTTGTTTCATAGGAACCTTGATTTTTTTTTTTTACACTTAAAATATTATCAAATGTTTTCTCTTTCTCGGTTCTTCGAATTGAATTTTAGCTTTGGAAGAAAAATGGTGTCGGAGCGAAAGCGGTTTTGAGTTGCAATATGGTAGCTAGATTCATCGACTTCAGTCGCCAAAGAAATGGCGGCGTTGGTGTTGGTGTTGGTGGAGGTGGAAATGAAAAACAAGGCAAAGCAGTTGATGTTGTGTGATGAACGCAAAGGTTGACAATAATGTCAAATCTTGTAATAGTTTTAATTTTTCTGTTTTGGTGGGTTAAATAATGTAGCTTGAGACAAATTTATATATATGAAATAAATTAAACTAGTTATAACTATATTTGTGCTAAATAATTAAAATAGAGTAATAGTAAATGAATAAATATATATAATAATATAGTGGGAATAAAATATATTATAAAAGGAATGGCTTCTTGAAGAATCCTCACAAAAACCAATCCCACTAACCTTTACCACTCTCCACCGGCCATTGCAACTTTCATCATCACCGTAACATTTGCTGCTGCTTTCTTTCCTTTCTGTTGGAACCGAAGACTACACCTCACGATCTTGTCACCATTACACTCCCATCTTACATCGACAGCCAAGGAAAGAATAAATCTTGGTTTCGGAAGCCACAAACAGAAGAAGAGGTGAAGAGATTGGCTATCGACCAAGGGCTAAAAAACATAGCAATTTGGAAAGAATTGGTGCAAGTGTAGACTAAAGTTTAAAGAGGAAATGGAGAGCTAATTGAACCATTGAAGTGAGGTGCAGAAAAAGAAGGAAAAAGATAAGAAAAAGAGGTACTGTAACATCCCAAATCCACAAAATATATAATATTCACTTACCAATTACATTCACTTACCGGTTGGGCTGTCTATGATGCTTATCAACTCCTATCACTTTAATAAGAATGATTAAATTATTTCCTTAATATGTATATACATTCCCTTCTATTTAAAGTAGTACTGTACCATTTTACTTAATATATAAAAGAATACAACATACCTTCGATACTAACTCTCTAGAAGGTAATTCGCTTAGCCCAAGTTCAATAATCTGTGGAGTGGAAAATAGGGAGTGAGCGACAACGTGCTCAGTAAGGAAGGTGTATGCTATGCTGCTTTATAAAATAAGGACTATACTTCCAAAACAATCTTATTTATCTAATCACTCAAAACCCATTTAATATTAAACAGGATTCTATAGATCTTTTTAGTAAACAGAAGTCAATAAGTTGAGACTAGGCAACAAATACATCATGCTCTCATTGTTCCCTCAGGAACACAAGTCATCTGCTTTTGGGGTGCACCCGTAGGCCATCGCCCCTCACGGCTATCTCAACTAGATCTATGGCCATAATCTATAGGTAGTCCTCGAGTCCACTTGCCAAATGACTCGAGACCGCTGATGACTTGGCGGGTCCATCAGTCTTTTGACGCCCTGAGATGCACCCGTAGGTCCATCGACCAAGGCCACCGCCCCAGGTGGGTCACACAATTACACGAATAATAAAGCATGAACTCAGGGCCTAAAGTCTCAAAGATCACTTTTCCAACTCAAGAAAACCTTTAAGGAATTATTTCACTCATGTTATCATTTCCACAAAATTATTTGATTTCCAAAAGGTTTTATAAAATAGTAAAACAGCCCGTAATTTCAACATTTTTCGTGTGAGAAAGGCACGGTTAAGCTGGCTCGCCCATGGCTAGTTCGCCCATGGTCAGCTCGCCAAGGGTCAACTCGCACATTGGTCAACTCGCCCATTGGTCAACTCGCCCATTGGTCAACTCGTCCATGCGGTGAACTTGTGTTCGCCCACCAACATTTGTTTTTAAAGAAACAAGTAAAACTGGCTCGCCAATAGTGGTTCGCTCATGGTCAGTTCGCCTATTATGGCGTTGCCCTTAGTCAACTCGCCCAATGGTACTACCATGATCAACTCGCCCACTTTAATCAAAACATATTTTATTTTTTGGCTCGCCCAGAATTATTTTAAAACAGAGGTCGCCTGGATTTCAATTAAAACAAGTGTCTCTCGCCCAAAGCTAAGTAAAAGGGTTTAGTTCGCCCGCCCAAACCAGTTCGCCCACAAGCAAATAGGGGTCGGCTATCTATCTAACTCGCTCGCCCAAATCAGAGTAATTTTATTAGTTCGCCAAATCAACATTAGAATCTGTTTTATAGCTCGCCCAAAAGCAAAGCAATTTATCAAAATAATGAATGTCATAATCCAAAACAATTTCTCAATGATTTCATAAATTTTACTCCACAGGACATGCAATCTCTTTCACACACATCTCCCTTACCTGATTTCTTCAAAGCTTAGCTTCCCGCTCGCCTTTGTCAATTCCCTTCTGCAAAATTTATTAAAACTATTAATATTTCTTTTTCGAACATTATCCAAAACTATTTATATTTCCCTTCCTAATATTTATGCCACTTTGGTGAGATTAAGATCGCCATTCGCCCACAGAGCTCGCCATCCGTTAGCGGCTTATTCATAGGAGTTCGCCCAACATGGGAGCTCACCCCACTTTAACTCAACTCACCATGCTCACCAATTCAGTTTGCCATTCATGGCTTTTCATTCATAGATGTGCTCGCCCATGAATTGGATAACGCTTGGCAACCTCTTTATCTCCTACTCGCCTCATTGGCAATCATTAACTCTACATATTTTGGGCGATCATAGTCCTCACCATTCGCCCTCACCTATTCGGGAATTGTCTGACTTTCGAAAGAGTTTGGCGAACACATATGTCACCAACTCATGCGACTCTTGAGCTCGCCCAACCTTTGGGCGAGTACACATCTGTTTAGCGAGCAGCTAAATACGTCTATTCGACGTTCGCCCATAGTATTATCTTACTCATTCTTGATTATTTTCCATCTGATTTATTATATATTCCAACAATATTTAACTAAAACCAGGCTATATCTATGTTTATCACGTTATAAAACATAGAAGCCTAGTATGGAATATCAAGAGAACCATCGAAAATATGAAACTTACCTTAACCCAGTTGCTCTTCCAAAAACAGAATGTTTTCTTGCCTCACTTAGCTTTACTTTGCTTATTCCTCAGTTCTTCACACACTGGATAAATGTTTAGCTAACTAAGGATGAGTTTCATGGCTCACTTATAGGAGTAACGGAAGAATTAATGGTGAACTTGAAATGAAAACAGAATGGGCGAGAATGATTTTGAGGAAAATGAAGTTGCTTCCATCGATTTTTCCTCATGAATTCTTCTTATATAGCCATTCAGTTTCACTTAGAATCTAACACATGTTCTTATCTCGTTTTTCTTTCATCATTTCATGCATTAAAACCAAAGAAAACTGCAACAAAAAGAACGATAGTCAAGTCCCTACTGTAGCTCTATTCTTGACTAATTTCACTTGCCATTTATTGCTTAGCCTCATTGTCAAGAGAAGCAAAGTGGCGAGAAGTCCACTGCCGCCCCTTTCCTTGACTTTTTCCCTTTTCTTTTCTTCTCTTCTCCACGCCAATCCACTTCCAGCAGCCACTATCATTGACTTTCATCTCATTCTTTTCTTTTGTCTTGTAGTATATTAATTCTTGAAGAATTTCTCAACACAAGAAATCAGCTAGCCCTTGTTTGTCCTATTGCCATTAATCCTTTTCATACTTTCAACTTTTTATCAAAATTATATCTCATCTATCTCTTGTTGCAACTTTAATGTTTGTTTTTCTTTCTTTTATACACCACACTATACATCATAACATTCAATGACTCTTTAATTTCACTAAAAAAATTTATTTCCACTATCAATTATATACAATTATGTTATATAGTATGAAAAATTCAGGTTTTACATTTCTCCCCACCTTAAGAAATTTGGTCCTCCAAATTTAACTTGGACCTGTTATTAGAAAAGCTCTGGATACCTCTCACGCATAAGGCTCTCTAACTCCCAAGTAGCCTCCTCCTCGTTATGATACTGCCAAAGCACTTTAACCAAAGGAATCGTTTTAGATCGTAATACCTTATCTTTCCTATCCAGGATCCGTACCGGTTTCTCAACGTAACTCATGTCTTCTCTAATCTCCAGTGGCTCATGTCGAATTACGTGAGAAGGATCTGGATGGTACTTTCTCAACATCGAGACATGGAATACGTTATGCACTCCTAATAACTCTGGTGGTAGTGCTAACCGATATGCCACATCTCCTACGCGAGCTAAGATCTCATAAGGTCCAATATCGGGGACTCAGTTTTCCTCTTTTCCCGAATCTCATTATACCTTTGGACGGTGAGATCTCTAAAAACACATAATCAAACAAGAGTATGTTTATAGGCTAATGAACATGTATAGCATAACATAAAGATTTATAAATTTTGACAAAATGCTCGAGTGATAAGGTAAATACAAACTAATATAAAGTTGAGATAGATTTATATTTTCTTTTCAGCTAGGCAAACAGCTTTGAGATCCTAAATAACATACAATATAAGCACATAGCAGTTACTTTAATGCAAAACAAATAGAATTCAATTGAAGAACTTAGTCTTTTGAACTTTATCCATCACTTCATTTTCCTATCTTTTACCAAATCTTTGAATTCGTATTCATTTTCCTTTGTTTAGCATATGATTAATCATGTAATCAAATTCTAATTCATTATTCCAACCATCAAGGTTTTTCTTTTCTTTCGGGAAAAAAAAAAGCAAACATATGATCTTCTAAATCCTAGTTCCTGACAGAGGGTTCAGTTAACTATATTTTCTACACCATGAAGCCTGCTACAAACTACCTCCAAAATGCAACTTAGAGTGACAGTATCAGTTCTAGACTTTTACCATCAATCCTGTTTTTGCCGTTCAACGAAATAAAGTAAGGTAATCCAAACATTCTAAGAACAACAACAATCAAACCCTTCCTCTTAAACATCAGTTTTGCCCATTGGAACTCACAGCACCAGCCCCAATCCATCATTTTGAAATAAACCATTTATCTAACAAGTCATAGAAAATACCATGAATCAGTTACCCTTTCACATAATAAAAGATTCTTGATTCAAAGAGCAACATACAAAAGACAAAGAACAACAAGAAGTTAAGGAATATGAGGCAGGAGAAAGAGAGAGTTTAAAGCTTATGCAGATAAAAAAATTACAGACCTCATCATCCCCTTCAAAGTACACTACAAAAAAAGAGACTTTCAGCGACGGAATTAGCGACGGAATTTTCCGTCGCTAAAAGTCTGATTCCGTCGCTGAAGGGTTTTAGCGACAGATTAGCGACAGAATAATTCCGTTGGAAAAATCAATGTCGCTGATGCTCATTCCGTCACTGAAAGAACATTTCGTCGCTAATTCAGCGACGGACATTTTCTGTCGCTAAAATGAAAATTAGTCACTTATAATCCGTAGGTAAAAATATCAGCGACGGAATTTTCCGTCGCTAATTTTATTTTTATTTTTAAATTTTATGAAAATGTTCCGTCGCTAAAAATTTTACCGACGGAATATTCCGTCGCTAATAATAAAATTTTCCGTCGCTAAATACTTTTACCTACAGAATTTTCCGTCGCTAATAATAAATTTTTTCCGTCGCTGAATGTTATCAGCAACAGAATATTCTGTCGCTAATAATAAAAATTTTCCGTCGTTGATTGTTATCAGCAACGGAATATTCCGCCGCTAATGCTATTATTTCCGTCACTAATTTCTTTGAATTTCGTCGCTAATAATATATTTTTTCATCATCATCTATTATTTATACATTTCGCTACCAAAATGTTAAATTCCAAAATTGTTTCCAAAAATTTTCTGAAATATATTTAAATTTAAGCTTAAGCTTAAATTCATGTTAAAACCCTAAATTCATGACTATAGCAACATTTAAAAGACCTTAATACATAAACATAAATTCCGAATAAAAATAACTTTAAACATTTAATTACAAATTTTCTACTAATATTATTGTAAATACAAATAAACAAAAATAAACTAAATAAACTAATTAAACAAATAAACAACAATAAACACATATATATTTTAAATAAACAAATTAAACAAATACACAAAAATTAATAATACTAATTCAATCAATCTATTAATATCATATAATTAGATACACTAAAACAACAGTAAATTTTCATAATTAATAATATTATGACCAAATTAAATTTACATAAATTTTACTTATATATTTAAAATCTAACAAAAATAACTTTAAACATTTAATTACAAATTTTCTACTAATATTATTATAAATACAAATAAACAAAAATAAACTAAATAAACAACAATAAACACATATATATTTTAAATAAATATATATATTTTAAATAAACAAATTAAACAAATAAACAAAAATTAATAATACTAATTCAATCAATCTATTAATATCATATAATTACATACACTAAAACAACAATAAATTTTCATAATTAATAATATTATGACTAAATTAAATTTACATAAATAAATTTATTTATCACTCGATTAAAAGATTCTTAGCGATTAATTGGCAAGGGTTTTCGTAGACTTAATTGTACATGGTGAGTAGTTATCATTCATTTCTACACACGATGAATACGTCAAGATAGATGAATCCTGGGCTTCCATTTTATTACTTTGGGTACTGCGTCGAGAGCTTCAAAAGTGATTTTAAACTTTCGGAAAAAGCTTTCAACTTCAGTAGCTGACATTCACAAAAAAAAAATCATGATAATTGTGATTAATGACATGTTATTATCATGTTTAAGGCTTTTTTTTTCTACATTGCAATTAACCAAAAGCAAGGCTGAGTTCCAACTGTACCATTAAAACAGAGCTGGCTACTTTCTTTTTTTTCGAAACCCATTTCCATGTAATTGCAAAAGAGAATAAACTCAAATTAAAGAAATTATGATATTTCCTTGCAATTGCATCCAAGATGAAGTTGAGAATACATCAAAAAAAGATTTAAAGAACAATAACAGATAATTAACAACTCAACAAAATACCACATTTTACAAGGCAGAAGTGCCTAAGCCTATATTACCCAAAACTTTTTTAGCAGCCAATCACCATAAATTAAAAATAAACATATATATTTTAAATAAACAAACTAACAAACAAATAAATATATCTTTTAAATGTAAAAATAATACAACTACTCTATACCGCTGTATGACCGACGGTAGGGACGATTGGCGGCGAGTTCGCGACAGCAGGCAGCGGCGGTAGCAAACGGCAGTTTAGGGGGGCGGGCGGCAGCAGCAGCACCGATGGGCGCAGTGGCAGTGGGGGAGGGGGCTGTTTAGCTTTTTTTCTTTACACACTAGGAGGCGCCGGCGGTGAGGAGAGGAGAGAGGTGACCGGCGGCGGGTGAAGGGGTAGCGGACTGGCGACGAAGCTTCGGTGGGGCAAGGGACCGGCGGCGCATAGGAGAGAGGGAGGAGAAAAAAAGGAGAGGAGAGAAAAATGATAGGCACGGGCGGGAAGAAGAGCAAAAAAGGGGGAATCATGAATTTCGAGGTATTAGCGACGGAATTTCAGTCGGATTTTTTCGTTGCTAATTTCTTTAACTTTTTTCTGAGATAATTTGGAGGGAAATTCCGTCACTAATTCCGTAGCTAATGACCTTTAGCTACGGAATTAGGGATGGAAAAATTCCGTCACTAATTTCTACACTTTTTTCGCATGAGGGAAATTAGCGACGGAATTTTTCCATCGCTAATTCCGTAGCTAATGACCTTTAGCTACGGAATTAGCGACGGAAAAATTCCGCCACTAATTTTTCTTTCAATTTTTCACGTTCTGTTGAGAAAAATAAGTGTGGAATTTAGCGACGGAATTTTTCCGTCGCTAATTTTTCTTTCAATTTTTCACGTTCTGTTGAGAAAAAAAAATGCGGAATTTAGCGATGGAATTTTTCCGTCGCTAATTCCGTAGCTAATGACCTTTAGCTACGGAATAATTTCTATACTTATTTTCGCAGGAGGGAAATTAGCGACGGAATTTTTCCGTCGCTAATTCCGTAGCTAATGACCTTTAGCTACGGAATTAGCGACGGAAAAATTCCGTCGCTAATTTTTCTTTCAATTTTTCACATTCTGTTGAGAAAAATAAGTGTGGAATTTAGCGACGGAATTTTTCCGTCGCTAATTCCGTAGCTAATGACCTTTAGCTTCCGTCGCTAATTTCTATACTTATTTTCGCAGGAGGGAAATTAGCGACGAAATTTTTCCGTCGCTAATTCCGTAGCTAATGACCTTTAGCTACGGAATTAGCGACGGAAAAATTCCGTCGCTAATTTTTCTTTCAATTTTTCACATTCTGTTGAGAAAAATAAGTGTGGAATTTAGCAACGAAATTTTTTCGTCGCTAATTCCGTAGATAATGACCTTTAGCTACGGAATTAGCGACGGAAAAATTCCGTCGCTAATTTCTATACTTATTTTCGCAGGAGAGAAATTAGCAATGAAATTTTTCCGTCGCTAATTCTGTAGCTAATGACCTTTAGCTATGGAATTAGCGATGGAAAAATTCCATCGCTAATTTCTATACATTTATTTTTTAAGGCGTTATAAAGGGAAATAAGCGACGGAAGTTTTCCGTCACTAATTCCCTAGCTAATGACCTTTAGTTACGGAATTAGCGACGGAAAAAATTCTGTCGCTAATTTCTACACTTATTTTCTCAGACATTATTAAGGGAAATTAGCGACGGAATTTTTCCGTTGCTAATTCCGTCGCTAATGACCTTTTGCTACGGAATTAGCGACGGAATTTTTCCGTCGCTAATTTCTATACATGTTTTGGGTTTAGCGACAGAAATTTCCGTCGCTAATTCCGTCGTTAATATTTTGGCGCAATTGAATAGTATCTCCCGCCATAATTAGCGACGGAATTAGCGACGGAAAATATTCCGTCGCTAATTACCAACGAATTTCTGTCGCTAATCCGTCACTAATTTCGAAATAAATTCCGTCGCTAATCCGTCGTTAATCTGTCGCTAATACTACTTTTCAGCGACGGAAAAATTCCGTAGCTAAATTTCCGTCGCTGAAAATCAATTTTCTTGTAGTGGTAGATTCCATAAACTCTACTTTTCTGCTGGAATTCCCATCTTAAACTGTTTTCAAGCAGCTCTTTTAATTTTCTTATCTATAAGTTCTCAAAGGTTGAAGTCTGGATTTCCGTTAACATGATTTACTATAAAATCAATAAAAGTTGAAAGCCTTTCTTCTTTACCAAAGAAAAACTACATGAAGAGGTAAGCTTGGTACACATACCCATAAGAGAAGATCTCCATCAACAATTGAAGCATCTTGCAGCAATGACAACCATCTCATGGTGAAAAAATAATCTAATAATCAGTACTCAATAAGCACATGACAACCATGCAATAAAAAAAAAAGAGGAAATTACTTAAGGTGGTGCAAAAATTCCAACAGAATAACAGCTGAAAGTTATAAAAGTCTTGCCAAAATACAGCTCCCTGAATGTGAGAGTTGATCGATCGAAAGAAGAGAAGTATGTGAAATGTGCTGTCTTAATTAGGGTATCGTTATTTGGTTCAATAACAAAAACATCTATCTCATACACCATTAAAGAAATTTATAAACTTCATCAATAAAATAAATATTACAACACGTTCTATTAAGATATATTCAAAATAATTAACAAAAACACTTTGAACATCAATTCAATGGTTATGTCTACCTTTATGATGCAAAAATTATCTAAATCTTGTATTCAAATGATCAAATATCAATGTTTGCATTTTTTTTCTTTTTCAAAACAAACTTTTAAAGTGTGAAAACTCTACAAGCTTAAAGTCGAATCCATTTCCTTTTTCCAAATCAGAAAATTCCATTATACCAAAAAAATACACGTAATATTTTAGTTTTGCTTCTGAAACTTAAAATTTAAAAAACGTTCACTGGTTCTGAATAGAATAATATCAAAAGATAATAACAAGTAAATAAGTGATGTTGATGTGATTTGTCTTATATTAAGTTGTTCTTATCTGCAACTTTCAAGCAATTTCTACATCTATGAAAGCCAGAGCATCACCAAGCACAGAAGGAAGATTATTTTTTTTCCTTTAATATAATGAGAATAATTGTGCCAAAAATGAAAAAAGGGAAACCGATGAATGAAGTGAATAAAGTATTATTTACAATACCATTAATAAACATTATCCTACAATCATGCATACAGAGCATCTGCCCTTTCCCCAGTGAATTAGGTCGCGAAATATTACTTTTCTAACCAAAGAAAGCATGCTTGAACTAGAAAATATGTTATCAGCAACAATACAAATAAAACACCATCAGGAAACTACTGTCATATCATATTGGAGATTAGCAAAATCAAGTTCATAGTCAAGCAGCCAACATTTTAACAACAAAAGATCATTGTAATTGAAGCTACCCCGTGTCAGTAGATTGAAGCTGAAAACAACAATAACAACTGGCTAGCATTTCAAGTTTCAATTAGTATAGGCCCCAAAAGATGTAAACTACTATATAAATGAACTTGTTAGGAGATGATCAATTCACGTACCTCTATTTTTCAAATATAAGGCAGAAAATCAGGAATCTTACCAGATCAAATTATGAGTAAAAAGTGATGATGGAAACTTGAAGAAGATTAACAGAGCAAACATAAATGGAACAGCTACAATATAACGATCTGCTTCACTGCTAAGCTGTATGTGAGACTTGAGATGAGATGATTGATCGAAAGAAGAGAGAATGTGAGAGTTGAGAGGAAAAGCTAGGGTTTGGTTTCCAAGTTGAGGGAAATTTGATCAATAACGGGAAATTGGGAGAAATGTGAGTGTTGGGGGAAATTTGCATCAAGGTTACCACATCGCTTGCAATCTTCCTCAGCACACAACATCTTTTGCCTACAGAAATGGCTGCAAATTCCAAAAACAGAGTTGTAAACACTGCACCTCCCCTCCTTGCCACGGCAGCACCGAGCAGAATCCTCAGGAGATAATTGATGCCTCGCACCATAATCCTTAACCGATGGAGCATTTGCAGGCCTTTTCTCCTCCCCTTTGTACGAGGAAGTACTCCCTTCTTCACTCTCTTCATAGTCACTCACTTTTCCCCTGAGCCGGTTCAAGCGACGCAAAAAATTGCTAGTGGGAGTTGACACAGCAGGAATTCGTTTGAAATGATTGGAGCGGCGCAAAGGCGTGATTTGGTAATGTTTCTTTTGCCATTTTCTGACCTGGATTTTCTCTAGTTTTGCCGATGAAACGATCGACCGAAGGTCGAAGATGGTGTTGTGCACGCCTAGACAGGCTAATCGGGCCTGGTTCTCTAAGATGCGAGCGTTCCTGTGACTTTCATAATCGTATTTGGCTCTAAGCTTTCCCATTTGTTTTCTCGAATCTCAATTTCAACTCTCACATTCTCACATCTCAAGAATGTGAGAGTCGAGAGGAAAAGAACGAAAAAAAATTGAATTATTCAGATTGGTTAATGAGAAAAGTAAAGAGAGAAGAGTAAAGGGGTTGGGTCGATAAAAGCCAAGTCAATAACGGCGCTTGTGGTTTAAGCCGGAAAATTCATTTAAAAAAAATGAATTATCGGTACTTGTTAAAACCGCAGAAGACAAAGTGTCCTTAAAAGTTGCCTTGTTTGCAGTGGGTTTGTCGACGGATTTTTACCAACGATCAATATTAATTGGTAAATATCAATGGAATAGAGCTATGTTATCAACGGACTACTGTTTTAATCAATTTATGAAAATGAAAAAATTGTTCTCCACTTACCGATGGACTATTGTCAGAACACCGACGAAATATACCGAAAGAAAGTTTATTCGTCGATGATTGGTCAGTAAGTACGGCAGAGATGTAGCTCAAATATAGTGGTAAATTTACCAATGAATACTCTGTCGGTAAGTAGTAGGAGAAAAAAGGGAAAAAAAGTCAATCAGTTAACTAATAAATTAAAATTTGATTCGATTATGTCAATTTCCAATTTAAGTAAACATTTCAGTTGATTTATTTAATTACAGTAGTATTTAAAATTCGTCTAAATTCAATTAATCAAATTTTAAAAAAAATATAATATATATAAACGATTAATTAAATATTATATAATATATTATATATAATTGATTTTTTATGTCTAAAGTTGACTTATAAACTAAAATAAAAAAATTATTATTTTCATAAAAAAACTAATATAAGTTAAAGATTTATTTAGATACAAACTAAAAATTAAAAAATTTATTTGAATAAAAATTAAAATTTAACAGAGGTATAAATTAAAAGTCAAAAAACTTGAATAAAAATATAAAAACTAATTTAAGTAAAATGATCAATTAAAGCATTTTTTTTGTTTTAGCATTTGCACAACGTGTATTTTTACCGTGAAGGAGAAATTTGAAGGCTCGTTGCATCAGAGCTCTGAAGCAAGCAAATTTGCAACGGAGGCCCTTCACTCTGATGGTTGATTACCCTCAGGTTTGTCTCTCTTTCTCTCTAATTCTCTTCTTTTTAAGAAATCTAATTTTACCAATTCAAAGCAGATGTTTATGTTTTGTCTCAATTTCATTTCTTTCTTACGCATATAACTTCCTTCTTGGATTCATTGGATCTTAGATTATTTTTATTCTGTGGTTCAAAGTCCTTTTTTGGAAGAGGTTTGTTAACTCTTTTCATTGTTTTTATTCTCCAATGTATAGATGTATAATTTTTTATCTGTTTTAGGTGGATTAATTATAGCAGTGAAATCCTGGCAGATGTCGATAATGGTGTAAGACATCCTAATTCTATAAAAAATCGGTTTGGAATGAGTCAAAGAGATATCATCAGACCAAGTATGTATATGAAGCAAAGAAGAGTTTTAGCTAGCATAAAATTCTTTGAAGATAGAGATAAAATCCATTACTTGGCTATCAAGGGAATTCTATCTCAAGTTAACTTCAGGCCCTATAAATAGACCATGCCATTTACCGTAGATTATTGTCTTTTCTAAGAGAATATTGAGCAGTTTCTTCAACAACAGAGCAGTTTCTTTCGAGGTTTGTGTTTTGCTATTGAGTCGTTCAAGATATTAGTTTTTTTGTTTTCATATTGTCTGCTGAGTTAAAACAGCTTTAGAAAACTTTGGAATTACGTTATTATCCTGTTTTTGAGCGTTTCGTTAAATTGAGAAGCTTCGGCGATGATGATGAAGAATTTTTGGGGTTCCGAGAGGCCATCGCCTTCTGGGTATTTTGAGCGAAGCGCGGTTCCTTCGCGTTTCATGTACTATCACGATGATTCTTGGCTGGATTTTTCGATGGATGTTGTAAAAACGCTTCAAACCGGTTTTTTGGCGAGAAGACCGATTATTAGAATGTCTATCAATGAGACAATGTTTGTCTTTGATTTGAAGAGGATGTGCCAAATTGATCAAGGAACAGGAAGTTATCGGTCTATTTCTTGGATAGATGCAAATGGTGATTGTTTTTTTCCTAATCAGGGTTTTGCCAAGTTCGATCACAATCATGATGATGATTATGATTATGATGATCATGATCTAATTTCAAAAAAGAGACAGCGAAAAAAGCTTGAAAGTTCGAAAGTTGATCATTGTGAAGATTATAATTATAATCCTACTTCAAATAAGAGACAACGAAAGGGGTTTGAAAATTTGAAATTCAATGATTATGATGATTTGGTTATTGATTATGATGATTATGAGGAGCTTCAAAGTTTGAAATTCTATAAGTTTGATGATGGTGATTATGATGTTCATGATCTAACTTCGCGAAAGGAGTTTGAAAGTTCGAAATTCAATTATTTTGATGATGATTATGATGAGTTTGAAAGTTTAAAATTTGATGATTATGATGATCTTGACCTTGATTATGATAATCATGATCTAACTTCATACAATAGACACTTAAATAAGTTGGAAAATTCGGATTTTCAAGTTATTGATGATGATTATAATGAGTTTGAAAATTCGAAATTCAATGATTGTGATGATCTTGATGATGAACATGATGATCTTGATCTAACTTCACACAAAAGACAGTTGAACGAGCTTGAAAATTCAGACTTAGATGTTGTTGATGATGATTATGATGAGTTTGAAAGTTCAAAAGTCGATGATTATGATGATCTTGATGGTGACTATGATGATCTTGATCTTGATTATGATGATTATGAGGAGCTTGAAAGTTTGAAATTTGATAATTTTGATGATGATGATGATGATTATAATGTTCATGATCTAGCTTCATTCAAAAGAAGGCAAAAGAAGTTTGAAAGTTCGAAATTCGATTATTTTGATGATGATTATGATGAGTTTGGAAGTTTGAAATTCGATAATTATGATCTAACTTCACACAAAAGACAATTAAATGAGTTCGAAAATTCGGATTTTGATGTTATTGATGATGATAATGAGTTTGAAAGTTCCAAATTCAATGATTATGATGATCTTGATGATGATTATAATCTAACTTCACACAAAAAACACTTAAATGAGTCTGAAAATTCGAACTTGGATGTTGTTGATGATGATTATAATGAGTTTGAAAGTTTGAAATCCAATGATTACGATGATCAAGATCCCATGCATGATGTGAGTTTTGGACCTTCTAGTAAGTAATCTTTTTTACCATTCTTTCTTTTAATTTATGTTTTTTTACCATTCTTCTATTTCTTGTTATTAAATATGGAAGTTACTTAGACTATTAAGACATTTTGATTTTTTCAATTATTAACTACAGGGAGAATTGGGTAAAGATTATGTAGTAAGGTAATTTCAAATGATTGCTGGAGATGAGGTTATGAGATCTGCTATGCCGGAAATTGTACTTGAGACTGCAGAGTTGGATGGTGACGATTTCGAAGTGTTGGAAATGTTCGAGCAACTGATTTCATTTGTCTATGACAAACACAATTTTAGGCCTCATAACTAAGATAGGAAAGAAATGTTTAGTCTTTATATTCAGTGTTTTTTTTAATCTTTCTTGATTTTTTTTAGCAATAATATATTCTCTCTGTGCTTAACCCAGAAATCTATAAAAAACCTCTAAACTTTACTGGACTTATACCGAGAAAGGATAAATAAAGTTGAAGTTTTTACACAATTCTACAAATTTAAACTAATTAATGGCGAAATCTAACCAAAAAAAAAAACCTCCACTGGACTTTTACCGAGTAAGGATAAATAAAATTGAAGTTTCTACACAATTCTACAAATTTAAACTAATTAATGGCGAAATGTAACCAAATACTCGTAGTAATAAAGCAAGATCAATTACAAGTAATTTGGGTATTTCTTTTTCCTTAAACTAAATTAGTTGAGAAAACTCGATGGTTCACATCAGGATCCATCAGGCTCTCTGACTCTTACTCGATCAGATCGCAAGGAGCAGCAGATCAAACCCAAAAAGAGAAGAGAAAGAAATACGGAGAGACAATCGGAGAAGGATCAGAGAAACGAAGAGAAAGATAAAGTTAAAGAAGAAAAACAGAGAAAGAAATCGGGTATTCTTACAGAGATATTAACCTTGAGCATTTGCATTTGTCCTATCTCCGAAATCTGTTTTTGGGTCACTTTCGATTTCTTCTTCCCTCTTCCTTTTTTGCTCTGAATAGGTACTG
Source organism: Heritiera littoralis (assembly GCA_031772115.1). Taxonomy (NCBI): domain Eukaryota; kingdom Viridiplantae; phylum Streptophyta; class Magnoliopsida; order Malvales; family Malvaceae; genus Heritiera; species Heritiera littoralis. The sequence continues at coordinate 311,495 of JAPDPK010000243.1, read as the reverse complement.
ACTTCACGGGAGGCACACAACAATGACACATTGGGAGGAACAGAATGTATGCACACAACAATGACACATTGGATTTCAGTTTGGAGAAAGGAAACAATTTTGATGATGAGACAAGAACAGGTGAGTTCAATCTTACTGTTTGGAATAGATCACAAGGCAACCCAACATCGGAAAATAGGGGAAAATGATCAACTGAGTAATGACGAAAGAAGGCAAAACCGTGATCACCTTCAAGAGTCAAAGGACAGAGAGGGACTTCTAAGATAAACACAATTGGAAAACAGGGAAGAAACCAGTATCGAAGGAATGGGAGGAACAGAATGTATGCACGCAACAAGGGTGCATGCATGTTGTTAGGTCCAAAGTTCAAATCTCTCTTTCCCCATTGCTCCTCCATATGAATCAAAAAAATATTTAATCCATTTAAGTTCTTCATAATATGATGATTGGATAATTAACACGACTATTAATTTATTTAAAAAAAATAATTTATCTAAACCAAAAATTAAATTTTATTAATAATTTTTTATTCAAATTAAAAAACATTTATAATTAATAAAAGAGAATATGGCAATAGCAACGAAATATTTCTGTCATTGAAAAAAATTTTTAACCACAAATTTGCAAATGAAAGCATGATTTTTTTTTTCTTGAGTTTTAACCACGAAATTTGTGACAAAATTCTGTTTCCAATTGGTAACACAATATATTCTGACGCAAAATCCCTTAACTGATGGTTTCTCGTCAAACTATATTATGGTGCAAAATTTAGTGTCGAAATTTAGTAATGGAATTTCCTTCGCTAAATTTATCTCCAAAATAATTGAAGGAATTGTCAATAGAAATTCCATCACCGATTCCCTCAGTAGAGAAAAATAAAAAGTAATTTTTTAATTTTTTCTTCAACAATTTGATGGGATTAGCAACGAAATTTTCATCAATAAATTTTACCACTCACTTAAGCTACAGTATCAGTGACAAAAATGTCGTCAGCGATATTCTCATTAAAGCAAATGAAGACTAGTTATTTCTATTTTCTTAGCCATTCCAATGAATTAGTGACAGAAACCCTATCGTTGATTCTCTTATTAAGGCAATTGGAAAATAATTAATTTTTTATTTTTTCAACCGTTTTAATGGAATTAACGAAAGAAATTTTGTCGTTGAATTCCATCATTGAATTCCGTTGTTAAAGAAAATGAAAAATAATTATATTTTTCAATTTTTTTAATGAAATTAGCAATGAAGTTTTCATAGCTAATTTTCTTTTTTTTTTTTTAAATCAAGGTCAAAATCAGCTATATTTGCTGGCTCCAAAGAAGATGATGGTTAAATTTCATAGTCACTTAAAGAATAGATCGATGGCTCTCCACACTTGGATTTTCAATATTGACTAGCATGTATACTCCAAGTTGATGGGACAACATTCTCTAGCATGGTTCCCTTCTCATATCTCACAAGCAACAAAGGGACTCTAATAGACTTCTTTGGGCATGGTGGCTACCTGAGAGGTTGAAGTCCTAACATGATCAAAACTTTTATTATTCACGACCCTCTCAAGCATAATTCCATCATAATAGTAAAGGGTTTTACTATTTACTACTTCCAGCTTAAACAAGAATAATTTCAAATCGTAAAACAGATGAGAATACCTGTACTTATATAAAAAAAAATCAAGGAGGTTTAGTGATAGAATTCTGTCACGTATTCCGCTGCCACATTTTAAAAGTTATTCAAGGGATCTGCAATTAATTTGGTTAAGGTGCTCAAATCTAACTTATCTTTATAGAAACAGTCAAAATTCCATGCACCATTCAAAGTTTGCTTACCAAGCGTCATTGCCTGCTTTCGAGTGCCCCCCTCCACTAGTCTTTAATTCCCCCAGCTAAAATCCAAGTATACAACATTTGGCATGATATAACCAAGAAATAATAGAAAGAAAGTACTAATTAAATATATAATAAGACTTAATTTGTTCAATAACCAAGATTATAATTTTAAATAGCTATTTATAACCACAAAATTAATTAATCATTGTGATACCTACGGACTTTGGTCATCTATCGCGAAGCGCGATGCTGATTTTGGTTTAATTTAATTTGTTGGATTTTCATTTTATAAATATTAAAAGATCAAAATTTAAAAATGTGCTATTTTAAGTAGAGTGTTATGACAGGTGTATACTCAACGTTGTTGTTTAAAATAATTTTTGTTATGAAAATGCAAGCTAATTTTGGTTTAATTTAATTTGTTGGATTTTCATTTTATAAATATTAAAAGATCAAAATTTAAAAATGTGCTATTTTAAGTAGAGTGTTATGACAGGTGTATACCCAACGTTGTTGTTTAAAATAATTTTTGTTATGAAAATGCAAGCTAGAAATTTTGTGTTTTTTGTTTAAGTTGAGCAATTTAATCAAAATCAACAACTAATCAAAAGGCTTTTCATGTTAATTAAAGTTATTAGTTATTGATTAGTTCTTTTGTTACCCTAAGAAACTAATTTCTTATATGATTTTGAATTACATAATGATGGTCGATATTCTTTCTGTGTCCTCATTTGTTTCTCAGTTAAGACTCGATTTTGAAATAAAATAAATTTGTAATTAAAATGTTAAAATTGTTAGAGTACTATCAATTCTTAAAAATACCAGCTATTTGTAATAAAAATGATAACGATCTTTGGTATGTTAAAACGTAATTAATAGTGTATTCAAATTGAAATCCATTAAGTCAAATGCCACAATTTCAAATTTTTAGGTTAAAATGTGCATGTTTTTTTGTGTAACTCACTATTCACAAAGTGTTCCATACCACATTAAGTATGAGATTAATTTCCGCAAGCGTTTCATTATTGGTACTGGTCCGAGGAAATTTAACCTATTGAGAATTTAGACACAAAATTTTTTGCTATAAATCATACTTATTTAAAAACTCAACAAGATCTTATTTCACAAAACCCTTTAAGTTAAAATGTGCATTTCATTGCCGATGATCTAAGAAAGGAAGCTTGAATTTACACTTAAAGTCAGTGTGAAATAGGGTTTGCATAATTTTAAATTAAAAAGGGGAAGAGAATAGAACTTGACTTGGAAATGACAAGGATATGCAAATCAACTATACTTTGCGTGACTTAATGAACCTCAAAGCTACACTTGGTCGGCTTAATGACGGCTACGCTGGAAATAATAATTTTATATGGGAATATAGTGGAATAGATTATTGTAAATTTATAATAAAATATTCTTATTTAATAGTTAAGTAATAATTAATTATAAAAATTAATCATTATTATTATTAGTTAATAATAATTCTTTACTAATTGCTATTTTTATTAATTAATTATGATTAGAATCATTTCCAATCATATTCTTCGAACTAATCAAATATATTATTATGATTTCTTACTATTTTCCACTCTAATGAACCCATGTTTGCAAGCATAAGTTTCTTGATACTATGCTTTGATGAGTGTCGAGGATGTTATTTGAGGGTATGTGACTTATCTTGCGGCACATTGTAACAACTTTGTTAGTGCATTTAATTTTTCAGGGTATTCTGCTAGATGAACAAGAAATTGCCGTGAGAAGGCTTTTGAGAAGCTCTGGACAAGGTTCAAATGAGTTCAAAAAGTACTGAAGCAGTTCTTATAGCCAAACTTCAACATAGGAATATTGTAGCAGTCACAAAGAAAAATATACTTTGCGTGACTTAATGAACCTCAAAGCTACATTTGGTCGGCTTAATGACGGCTACGCTGGAAATAATAATTTTATATGGGAATATAGTGGGTTGTAAGTGACGTGCACAATAACGACTTATCTTCGTATTCATGGGACAGGTTATCCACTGCGTGGCTTCTTTTACCTTTAATACTTTTCTAAACTTGGTAGATTATTATACAAATGGAACAGCTTAATAGTCAGTCAAACTTTTTAAAATTAAGATTTTACTATATTCTTTTCTCAGTACTAAAAAAATTGAACATACACTTGTTCAAATTAAAAAATTGTTATAATCACTAAAAAAGAACATGGCAATATCGAGGAAATTTATCCATCGCAAAAAAAAATTTAACGATGAATTTGTGAAGGAAAATATTATTTATTTTTGAGTTTTAGACACGAAAATTGTTACAGAGGCGCAAATTGACGACAGAATATATTCCGACACAAAATCCTTTAGCTGATGGTTTTGTGTTTGAACTATATTTATGGTGCTAAATATAGTGTCGAAATTCAATGATGGAATTTTCGTTGCTAAATTTATTTCCGGAATAATTGATGGAATCATCATAGAAATTCCATCACTAACTCCCCATTAAAGCAAACAAAAAGTTGTTTTTTTTTATCATTTTAGTGTAATCAACGAAGAAAATTCTGTCACTGATTTCCTTAGTAAAAAAACGATTAGAAATTTTATTTTTTTACAAACGTTTTAATGGAATTAGTGATGCAAACTCTATTGTTGATTCCCCCATTAAATCAATTGAAAAATAATAATTTTTTTATTTTTTAAACTTTTTTAATGGAACCGGCGGCAAAATTTTGTACTAAATTATGTCGCCAGATTTCCCATAAAAGCAAAGGTTACCATCTGTCCAAGTGGATTAAGGTCTAAACCTGAGATGAGCTGATCGATACAGAGTGAGGGACTCAAAAAATGGGAAGTGAGGTTAAAAAGAAAAGAAAGCAAAATCGGTTAACAAAGAAAGAAGAAACAATTACGAAGCATATATACGAATCGTAAGTGATAAATATGTAACTTTTACGATCTTTAATATCTTGTCTTCAATATATTTTATTTTTCGATAAATTATTTTTGTGGATGTTTCATACGAAGTCGTAAGAGTTGGTCGACAAGCGACATACAAAGAAATATTTGATCAAATCCACAGACGTTTAGCTGGACACACTGAATTTGTGGACAACAAGTGCAAATCCATCGTTGTACGTGAATTTTATTTTTTTTATTTTTTTCTTTCTCAAGGTTATGCAATATTAAATATTTTTTATCTCGTAGAAAAATTATACTTCTTTGTTGTATTAGAAGTATGGTGATAACTCCACCTATCCGGAGTTTGATCCATAAGTTTCACATGGAGCTATTACAGGAATAGATTATTGCAAATTCATAGTAAAATATTCTTATTTAATTGTTAAGTAATAATTAATTATAAAAATTATATTCTTATTTAATTGTTAAGTAATAATTAATTATAAAAATTAATCATTATTATTAATAGTTTTAATTATAGTTCTTTATTAATTGTTATTTTTATTAATTAATTATGATTAGTATTATTTTCCAACCATATTCTTCGAACTAATTGATATGGCAAAGTCCATATCCACTGGGTTGATGCCCAAAAACCAGAAAGGCCGTCACGTGGCATTAGGCGGGAGGCATCACAAGACTCGTAGGATCAAGTGCGGGAGATCCCTCCTGCGTGCGGTAGAGGACCTGTCGCATGCGACAGGCCTCCAAATGGCCACCTGCATAGTAGCCTGCCGCCTAATGCGTATGGCATCTGTTTATGGCCTCTCACCTAGCGACAGACTTTTGCCGCCTCGGATTTGTGTTGTTAGTGTTGTACTGAGAACAAACTCTTCTCAAAAAGATGAAATTGCCATCCAGGTAATTACTCGCCTATAAATAGGCTACAGGTATTATTTTACTCTCGAATTTTTGACTTCTAGCTTTTACGTTCCCCATACTCAAGAATCTTTGGATGACTTAAGCATCAGAGTGCCTACGCAGGGAACCACCCCCTGCACTCCTTTAACTTTTCTTATTTTGCAGAAGCTTTTAGGAGACACATGGAGAAAAGGACAAATATTTACGTCAGCAATCACTCATTATTGTTTTATGCAACAACAATCGGCGTCGTCTGTGGGAAACGAGATAAAAGCCAGTTGAAAACTTTGAAAATGGGAAGAACAAGATCAACTATTGTCAGAGATGGAAGCGATGAGAACTCCATGAGTTCTCCTGATCAATCGATCCGCCATAGGACACAGATGAACAGAGAATAAGAGAGAACGACAATGTCTGTGGCGGAATTCGAAGCTTTGAGGCGACAAAGCCAGGAAACAACCCAGGCGCTAAGGGCCATGGTGGATCTGTTTAAAGGAGTCCTCACGGTACTCAACCAGCGATAGACCCCTCGCTGAGACAAGAGGCATGTCCTGCGGGAGAGGCTCGCAATCAGCAGGATGCGGTAGGACTGGGGAGTAAGAGGCTTGTCGTGGGTTCTCAGTGGGAGGCTAAGGATGTGTTAGAGCTGGGACCTACGGCAGGGCTTAGGCAACAGGGTGCTGAGGCTATGGGATAGGGCTCTAGGCTTAGGCGACAAGGTGCTGAGGCTGCAGTAGGGTCTTTCACCTTACATCAGAGTCCATCAAATCTTCCTGGAACATGGTGTTGGAGGTGCTGGAAAGATCGGTGTTGATGACAAAAGCACATGGAGGGCCGGGTCTGAGTTTGACTCTTCCTGGAACACACAGATGACACAAGGTGGTGCACCTCGAAGTAAAGGAAAAGAGATAGTTATTGAAGACCAGCCTGACTTGTCCCATGCTGAAAGGGATAGAAATCAATACGCTTATTCTGTAGATATGAAGAAGATGATAGAATAGGTGCTGGAAGAGAAAAAGCTGGTGTCCGCAGAGGAAAGCCACAGAAGAAGGGTACCATTTAGCGCAGCCATCGTGCAAAAACCGCTGCGCTCGAAGTTTAAGATGCCGCAGATGACCGCGTACACAGGGAAGACGGATCCCTACGATCATATGCAAAACTATGAGCCTTGATGTTACTACATAGATGGGAGGATTAGATAATGTGCAGGGCCTTTTCGCTCACTCTAACGGGGCATGCAATGAAGTGGTTCAACAGTTTGCCTAAGGGGTCTATTGTCTCTTTTGATCAGTTGAGGAATGAGTTCCTTAAGGCATTCGTGGTGAATAGTCAGAAGAAGAAGGAGCTAACTTATTTACTCACCCTGAAGCAAGGGAGTAAGGAGTCTTTGAAGAGCTATGTAGATCGGTTTAGGGATGCCACTCTAGAAGTACAAGATTTGCAAGTATGAGTGGCCGTGGCAGCCATGTTACAGGGGACCAGGTCTGAAAAGTTGCAGGAGTTCCTGTCATTAGACCAACCGACTACAATATCTGATTTATTTTCTCGAGCAAATAAATATATCACTCAGGAGGAAGTGATGAAAATAGTATCGACTAGGGAGCAGAAGGAAGGCAGGAAGCAAGGAAGAGAAACCTCTAGGGCGTCCTCCAATCAATCGAGCAAACCTAAGAAGGCCCCAAATTTGAAATATACCATTTATACCTCGCTCACTGAATCTCGGGCTTTGGTGTTGGCAGCTATTTTGGGATCAAGTCTTATACAGCTTTCGAAGAAGATCTCGGGGAATCTAGGTCGTAACTTAGATTCATACTGTAACTACCATTTGACGTGTGGACACTCTACAAAAAAGTATAGGGAGTTGATGAATCAACTGGAGAAGTTGGCGAGGGAAGGTAAGATAGTCCGATTTGTGTAGAGGCGTGAAAGAAACAACTATCCCACGCAGAACAGGGGGAATTACCCTAAGGACAGAAGAGATGAGAATAGGAGAAATGTGAAGAGAAATGAAGATATTAGGAGAAATGATAAAAGAAGGGTGGATAGGAGAAATCAAGAGGAAGATAATGAGCCCATGGGGCCAGTGATCAATGTTATATCTGGAAGAGAATCATTGGCTGGCACTTCCTCCTCGTCTAGAAAATCCTACGCTCGACAAGCCTACCAAGTCAACTTGGTGATGGAAGAAAGGAAAGATGAGGAGCCCATCACTTTCACACCAGCCGACATGGGAGATGTTATGATTCCTCATGATGATCCGATGGTGATCTCGACAATTGTCGCAAAACATCCAATCAGTCGAATCCTAGTCAATAATGGGAGTTTGGTAAACTTAATCTACTAGAATTGCTTTGAGAAGATGAATATCTCAGAGGATAGGCTGAAGCCAGTGCCTACACCCTTGTATGGTTTCTCTGGTGAAAAGGTGAAGGTAGTAGGGGCAGTTCAACTACCTGTCATGTTAGGGGAGAGCCCAAAGAGCATTGTCCGTTAAGTAATGTTCATGGTAGTGAAGTCAACTTCAATGGCTTACAATATGATCTTCAGGTGACCATTATTGAACGACATGAGGGTAGTAGTACATCCTTGCTATTTGTTGATGAAGTTGTCGACTCCTCACGACGTAGGTCAAGTGAAGGGGGATCAAAGGAGGGCCAAGACGTGTTATATCACGTCCACCACGTGCAAGGGAATCTAGAAGAAAGAGACCCTCACGATCGAAGAACTGTCTAAGTTGAAGTATGACAAAGAGATGGTGGCAGTTCGATTAGATGATAAAGATGAAGAAAAGGTGGTATATGTGGGAAGCCAGCTGGCTGGCAAAACAAAGGAGGAGATAGTCCGATGCTTGAAAGAAAATGCTGATGTCTTTGCATGGACCCCCGTTGACATGCCTGGATCTACCCTAGAATTGCTTGTCACTGGTTGAATGTCATCTCAGGAGCTAAACCGGTCAAGTAAAAGAAGAGAAATTTTGCTCTGGAAAGGCAATAGGTTATAGATGAGGAAATGTCGAAGTTGTTACAAACGAGGTTTATCAGAGAAGTTAATTACCCCGAGTGGTTGGCTAACGTTGTGATGGTGAAGAAGGCCAATGGAGAACGTGTGTGGACTTTACTGACTTGAACAAGGCTTGCCCTAAGGATTCGTATCCATTACCCCGAATTGATAAATTAGTAAACGAGACTTGTGGATATGAATTGCTTAGCTTTCTGGCGCTTTTTAGGGGTACCACCAAATTATGATGCACCCAAATGACGAGGAGAAAACTTCTTTTATTACCGATAGCGAAACATATTGCTATCGAGTAATGCCTTTCGAGCTAAAAAATGTAGGGGCTACATATCAGTGAATGGTAAACAAGGTGTTCAAGGACCTGTTAGGTAACACTATGGAAGCGTATGTGGATGATATGATCATCAAAATCGTAGGAAGGAATCACATGCTGAGAAAATGTTAGGGGTGTTCAAGGTGTTACGGTAATATAACATGAAGTTGAACGCCAACAAATGTTCGTTTGGAGTGAGGTCGGGAAAGTTCTTGGGGTTCATGATTACTAATCAGGGAATTAAAGCTAACCCTGAAAAAGTTCGAGCCATCTTAGACATGAAGCCACCCAACACTGTTAGAGAAGTTAAAAGGTTAATTGGGAAGATAGTAGCCTTGAACCACTTCTTGTCCAAATTAGCAGAAAGGAGTCTACCTTTCCTTAAAGCGATAAAGGCGGGAAGGAATTTCAATTGAAAGATTACCTGAAAGAGTTGCCACTTTTATCTCAACCTTAACCTGAAGACAAACTCTTTTTGTATCTTGGTATAGGCGAGAAGGCTGTGAGTGCAATCCTATTGAAGAATGATGGAGACAGGGACTGACTAATCTACTATGTGAGAAAAGTCTTGCTAGATGCCGAGCCGAGATATCCCCAAGTGGAAAAGGTAGCCTTATCGCTGTTATGGCAACTCGAAAGCTACGGCCGTACTTCTAGGCCCATTCGATAAATGTCCTAACCAATCAACCTTTGAGACAAATATTGCAAAGCTAGAGCACTCGGGGCGCTTCACTAAATGGGTGTTCGAGCTTAGTGAATATGACATACACTTCCAGCCTCGCTAAGCAATAAAGGGGCAAGCATTGGTAGACTTTATTGTAGAATGCACCGATCGAGAGGTTCAAGAAGAACCAGAGTTACTTTGGTGGAAGTTGTTTGTGGATAGAGCTCATAACGTGGATGGTAGTGGAGCCGGAATTGTGCTGATTTCACCTGAAGGGGAAACCTATGAGTACTCCCTGCACTTTGACATTCCAAGCTCGAATAATGTGGCTGAGTGCAAAGCCTTGATAGCTGGAATAAAGCTACCCGAGAAATTGGAAGTTAGCAATCTGATGGCTGATAGTGACTCGCAATTGGTGGTGAATCAGTTCCATGGTGAATATGAGGCACGGGAACCTGTTTTGGTACCCTACTTGCAGAAAGTTCAGCTATCGGCACAGTCATTTAAGAACTTCCAATTAACACAGATAAACCGGTCTAAAAATAGTCACGCCAACGCCTTTTCAAAGTTAGCATCCTCTAAGGGAATGAAAGGTGGAATGTCTAGCCAAACCAAGCACTGAAGAACAGGAAGTCTGTGATGTTGAGATTGGGAGTGATTGGAGAAACCCGATCAGAGATTACATTTTGGAGGCAAAACTCCCCGATGAGAGAGATGAAGCCTGGAGGTTGAAATTGCAAAGTGCCAGACTCACAATGGTAAATGGGGAGCTCTACAAGCATGGATTTACCATGCCCTTGTTAAAATGCTTGGGACCTGAGCAAGCCGAATATACTTTAACAGAAGTCTACGAAGGTGTATGTGGTGAACATTTAAGAGCTCAAGCACTAGCCTCAAAAATACTTCGAGCAGGGTTTTATTGGAAAACATTGAAAGGAGATGCCATTGAGAAAGTGCAAAGATGTGAAAAATGTTAGAAATTCACTCTTATAGCATCGGTACCTGTCTTGGCCCTCCGAACACTTTCCAACCTACACCATTTGTGCAAAGGGGGCTAGATATCTTAAGACCTTTTCCCTTAGGCACATCCCAAAGAAAGTTCCTACTAGTAGCCACTAACTACTTCACTAAATGGATAGAGGCAAAACCTCTGGCAACAATCTCTGAAAAGAAAGTAGAGGCGATGGTATGGAAAGATATTATCTGCCGATTTGGAATCCTTTGGGTGTTGAATGCCGATCATGGAAAACAGTTCAATTGCAATGCGTTTAGAGAGTTTTGTAAAGGCTTGAGTATCCAACTAAAGATATCGTCTGCCTCCTACCCATAAGCCAATGGGGAGGGCAAAGTGAGCAATTGAACTATATTGCATGGATTGAAGACCAGATTGGACAAGGCAATGGGAGCATGGGTGGATGAGCTCTCAAGTGTCCTATGGGCTTATAGGACAACGAGTCGGGTGTCAACAGGAGAAATGCCATTTAACTTGGTGTATGGAACTGAGGCCCTCATCCTGGTTGAAATTGGAGCAGGATCGCCTAGGTTAATCCCTTACGTTCAAGAAATCAACTCTCAAGGGCTTAGACAGAATCTTGATCTGATAAATGAACTAAGGGACACAGCAAAAATGAAGTTGGCCGCCTACTAGCAACAAATAGCCGCATATTATACTACTCGAGTAAAGAGCAGGGAATTACAAGAAGGAGACTTGGTGCTAAGAAAGTTAGCCATTACGAATGCTCTAGGGAAGATGGTAAGTTCCAGGCCAATTGGGAAGGACCTTACAAAATTAGAAGGATTATTGGACCAAGCATGTGTACCTTAGAGACTTTGCAAGGAAAAAAGATCTCGAAGACTTGGAATGTTAATCATCTTAAGTTGTATTGGTAATGAGAACATTGTATTCTTTATTTGATTGTTCTTATTTTTCTGTCGTTATTTTAGGCATTACTTCGCAGATATCATGTGAAGTTATTACTTGATTTATGAATAAGGGCCAGTCATTCATATTCTATACTTTCTGATGCAACAACTTGGCTAATATTTGTGTAATAGGAATAATAGTAACGAGGTAAAAGCTGGTTGAAAATGAAAAGTCCCTAAGCACAAAAGGGTGCGAGACGGGCAAACAAAAAGTTCCTAAGCACAAAAGGGTGCGAGACGGGCAAATAAAAAAGTCCCTAAGCGAAAAATGCGAGAAATGAGCAAACAAAAGAGTCTTTAAGTGAAAAATGCGCGAGACAGGCAAACGAAATACAAAAGTCCCTAAGTGGAGAATGTGCGAGATAGGCACAATACTCGAGTAAAAGTTCTTCTTTGAATAGGAAGTAATGCTATCTCAAAGAAAAATTTGAGGAGCAATACCGTATGGCATGACAAAAGGTATGTTTTAAAGTATATAATGTTATAACTGTTGGGCATATCGGGAAGCGTGTTATGACTTTATCGGTAAATATCTTTGTGTTATAACATTATGGCATACTACGTAGCATTGTGGCTATAAAATGCTAAAATTCTAATGAATATGATAATATGTTAATTATAGCCATATTTCAATAGCACATCATGCATATTAACAATTTATACTTTGTCATAATGTAGCAAGCATGTAAAGAGAGGAAAAATTGAAAAAGAAATTGTGATTTTCATCGTTTCGAACCAAAAAAAAATTGTGATTTTCATTAAAAGTAAAATTGAACATCGTTTGTATGAATTACAATCGAAATGAAAAACAAAATAAAAGAGAAAAATATCCTAGTCACTCTATGATAAGGATGGAGTCAGCTGGAAGTGGAGGCGCTGTGTCTGCGATAAGATCCTGGAGAGTTGGACCTGCATTTGGATCTTCGAGAGGAGCAACTTCGAAAGGAGGAGCGTCACTTGAAGGCCCTGCAATCTTGATAGCCGCGGTGTGTAGCGTAGGTTCGACAGTAGTAAAGTCAGAGAGTTGAAGATCATCGCTGTTTAAACCTTGTAAGGCCTCAATAGGCTCGGGCTGATCATGTGCTTCAATGGGCTCGGGCTGACCGTGTGGCTTGTAAGGGGGCTAAGGACCTTCGAGGTTTTCTAAGTGATCCACGACCCCTTCCTCCAAATAATCCTCAGGATCCACCAAGTCAGGTTCATACTTAGTCTAGGGAGGAGTGTTAAAGAACTCAGCCTCTTCGGCGAATAGGAGCTCAGGGAAGGTCTCGTTAGACCTCTACTTCTCTAACCAAGCACGGGCAAGATAGAAGCCGCAGTTGATGAATCCCGCCAAATAAACTTGCCTTTTCTCAAAGTAATCTTGGGAAAGGTGGTATTCCCGAATAGCGTTGGCTCGAATCTCCCTTTGTCGATCCAACATGTTATACATGTCGTCAATGGCCTCATCCTGTTGCAACCTCATGGCCTCCAAATCGTTAGTTGCTTTATCATAAACCTCCCGGTACCCCTGAAGAGAATCAGCCTTTGCTCGTTCATCCCTTAGCTTCAGTTCGAGGTCCATATTTTGTCATCTCAAAGCCTCGTTGTCCCTTTTCAACTTGTCTACCTTGTTGGAAAGTGGACAGAGTTGGATGACTTCGTTTTGAAGCGCCATGTGCTTCTTCCGAAGCTCGTGCAGCTCCTTCTCAGCCTGCTCTCTAAAGGTTCGATGTTGTGCATTAACAACCACTACTTGTTGCGTAGCCTGGCAAAATAGAAAGAAGATAATTAAAACCCCTGAATTGAAGAAGATAAAACATACGCATTATAAAGGAGGACCGAAGCTCTTACCTTAATCACAAGATAATCAGAATTATCTTCGCCCGTGAAAAGATTTTTGAAAATCTCTTTCTCATCGCACTGAAGGATAGTGCTCCAAGCTAGGTGGGAAGCTACCCCGGGCTCCTTGATGCTATCGTTGTCATTTACTCAAGGGTAGATCTGAAAATCGTCACCATTGACAATCTTCCCTCCATCTACTTGATAGCGCCTAAGTGTTGGAGCAGCCATCTTAGGCAAAATAGGCCTCGAAGGCATGACGTCCTCAATATACAGCCTTTTTCGATACTTGCGACCAAGATTGCAAGGGGTGCACCTATCACCTGTGGTCTCAGGGTCACCTTCTTGGGGAGTAGATTCACTTCTTTGTGACCCCGAGCTCTCATGATCCTCTGAGCTATGGTCACAGATAAGGTGCCTCTTCCGTTTACCCCGTGGTTGGAAGAGGAGGAGTAGGAGCACGAGGATGCTCCAAAGCAAATGCCTCAACTCGAAGCTATTTCTAAGGTAGGGGAGCTTCCGGAGGAACTTTAAAGGAGGAGACAGTGGTTTTCCTCCTGCGCATAGCGGCTTGGAAGCTCATGTCTGCACAACATAAGAGAAAAAATTTAGCATATCAGGTAAAAAAACGATAAACAGGTGTGCGAGGGTAAAAGGAGTTATCGTTAAAAACCTAAAAGGTCACCAAAATCATCTAAGTTAGCCAAATTTTCATCCGACGGAAAGTCGTAAAAGGGACTCCCAAAGGCATCGCCTTCGTTCCACTCAAGCTCTTCCTCAGATGAATCACCGGTGCCCTTGGTCCCAGGTGTTTCATCCTCTGAGTTAAAAGAAGATTCATCTACTAGACGACCTACGAGGTTAGTTGGTTCGGCTACAGGAACCACAGACGGATGACTAGAATTGGGACTAAGTGTGTGCGAGGCTGAGGGAAGGTTTGACGGAATAGTGGAAGTTCCGAGGACAACTCTGCCTACTCCCCAACCAGCCGTTGTAATGTTCTTGGGAGTTAAAAGGGAAAACAAATCTCGCTCCCTGGTAGAATAGATAAGTTGTATGGACTCGCCTAGGTGGTCCTTCAATGTGGCTAAACTAAACTTTTTCGAGCGCCTTAAGTGGTCGTTGATATCACAATTCCACCTAGTATGGATTCTTAAATCCCTAGGAATCTCAACAATGACCCACTCGCTCTCGAATTTGTGCAATTTACTGGAAGGTTCAAAACAATTTTATTGTGAAACCCATCGACCTTTAATCTTTGGAGAGAGAATGTAACTAACCTGGTTAACCCACGAGCTCTATAACATGCACTCAGAAAGGGGATAGAAGGAACGATGCCTAAATTATGACATACTACAAAGAATCCCACTAACTAGGCCCATCCTTGATGATGGAGTTGGCATGGGACTATATCCTTATACTTAAGGGAAGCTAGACCAAACTCGAGCCGTGGAAAATGAAAACCGAAGACTATGGACGCTTTATGTATAGCTACGCCTCCAGTAACCAAATCAGGCAAAGGTTTCCTATTGGTTGGAAGTCTATATTGGTAACCAGGAGGAAGGAGGAAGCGAGTGTTGATTTCTTCTAAGACTACATTTGACAACCTACATTCAACACCACCCTTCCTCAGTACTTTTTTACCTATATGTTGAGAAGACATGACTAAGGACCAACGAAGTAAAGGGACAAGTGATTTTTGGGCAGCAGACCTAAAACCTGCGGGAGACTACTAGATTTGTGGGAGAAAAAAAATTAGCAGGAGACTTACTGTCAGCGACAAGTGACGAGCGATAGGGTCTGTGTAAGGAGCGAGAAACTAAGGCTCGCGAGAGGTTAAGTGGTGTGGCAGACTAATGTTCGTGAGAGAGTTAGTATGCACGGCAGACTACTGGTACAGAGGATTTCTTGTGTGGTTCAGTTGAGCTTCTGCTTATATAGTTGCGTCAGGGAATACGAAACGTTGCTCGCCAGGAAACACCTCCCGCAGAGTTGTACCTTTTGACCTGCAAAAAATACCGAAAAACAACAAAAAATTCAAGAAAAGATCAAAATATCCCAGATTCAAGTATTTATATACTCTCTTTATTGGAAGAAATCCAATAAGAGAGTGCGGAGCAATTGATATGACAAAGCCCACATCCACTGGGCTGAGGCCCAAAAACCAAATAGGCTGCCACGTGGCATAAAGTTATTGGGCCACGTGGCATCAAGCAGAGGCATCGCAAGACTCATAGGATCATGTGTAGGAGATCCCTCCCGCTTGCGATAAAGGACCTGTCGCATGCGACAAGCCTCCAAATGGCCACCCGCATAGTAGCCTGCCACCTAATGTGTATGGCATTTATTTGTGGCCTCCTGCCTAGCGACAAACTTCTGCCATCTTGGATTTGTGTTGTTAGTGCCATACTGGGAACAAACTCTTCTAAAAAAAATGAAATTGCCCTCCAGGTAATTACTTTGCAATACTGACAAATTACTCACCTATAAATAGGCCACATGTATTATTTTACTCTCGAATTTTTGACTTCTGGCTTTTACGTTCCCCATACTCAAGAATCTTTGGCTGACTTAGGCATCGGAGTGCCTATGCAAGGAAACACCCTCTGCGTTCCTCTGACTTTTCTTATTTTGCTGAAGCTTTTGGGAGACACGTGGGGAAAAAGACAAATACTTACGTCAGCAATCACTCATTGTTGTTTTGTGCAACAACACTAATAAAATACATTAATATTATTTCTTACTATTTTCTACTCTAATGAACCAATTTTTATAATTTATATTGTATTATATTCTCTTTCTTTTCAATTGTTAGAAATACTTAATCTATTCCTCCTTTACTTCATTCCATAAACCAAATTTACTGTTAGGTCTTGGACACCTTTGATAATAATTCTCTAAATAGTGGTTAATACAAGTTAATACTTTTTTACGAGGTTTGTTACATATTTTTATTTAAAAAATTCAAATGTATTTGCAGAATTTTTTTTTTAATATTAAGAAT
The DNA here is from genome assembly GCA_031772115.1 of Heritiera littoralis. Lineage (NCBI taxonomy): Eukaryota > Viridiplantae > Streptophyta > Magnoliopsida > Malvales > Malvaceae > Heritiera > Heritiera littoralis. The sequence continues at coordinate 295,118 of JAPDPK010000243.1, read as the reverse complement.
CAAACACTTAACTCTGCCTGTGTGAGTTAACGCAGTCGGTCCCAAGCCCGGGTAAAGGAGGAGGGTGGCGGTAGGTTTGGACAACCAGCCTTAAAAACTAGTCCAATCTCATGAAATGAACCAATATCAAAACATCGTTGGGGCGTCCCCTACACAACGACGCGCTGCATCGGAGCCCGGGTGTAGTGAAAAGTGGGCAAGGGTTTCTAGGTCGTCGGCCGGAAGTGACGCGTCACATCGACACCTGAATGTGGTGTTAAATAAGCAAAGGTTCCCACACCACAATGGACGGGGGTGGGTAAAGAAGTTAGTCTATAACCATAAGCTTAGGTTAGGATCTTGGAATATAGGTACGCTTAGTGGTAAGTTAGTTGAGATTTGTGAGGTTATGAGTAGGAGGAGGGTTAACATCTTGTGTCTCCAAGAGACCAAATGGGTTGGGGAAAAGGCTAGAGAGATAGCACCTTGGCAATATAAGCTTTGGTACACAGGGAAAGATAGAGACCGAAATGGAGTAGGTATCATTATAGATAAAGAGTACCATAAGGATGTTGTACAGATTAAAGACAAGGGGATAGATTATTTTGGTTAAACTAGTTTTAGGAGAAGAGTGTTGAATGTCATTAGCGTGTATGCACCCTAGATAGGACTTGATGAGGTTAGTAAACGACAGTTTTGGGAGGATTTAGATAAGGTAGTACAAGAAGTACCCATAGGAGAAAACCTTTTTATTGGCGGTGATCTTAATGGACATGTAGGTACAAGTAGAGAGGGTTGTGAGAAAGTACATGGGGGTTTTAGTTATGGTGTAAGAAATGAGGGAGGAGATGCTATCTTAAATTTTGCTTTATCTTATGACCTAATCCTAGCAAATACATTGTTTAAGAAGAGAGATTCTCATCTTATAACCTTTAGAAGTGGACCAAGAGCAAGTCAGATAGATTTCTTTTTAACTAGGAGTAGGGATAGACATAGATGTTTGGATTGTAAGGTTATCCCAGGTGAGATTGTTACCGCGCAACATAGACTCTTAGTTCTAGATATGAAGATAGATAGACGACATCGAAGGAACCAACAAAAAGGAATTGAACGGATTCAATGGTGGAAGCTAAAAGAAGATTGTTATACAACATGTAGAGATAGTTGGATTCAAAAAGAGGCTTGGACAACAGAAGAGAACCAAATGTAATGTGAAATAAGATGGCAAAATGCATTCGGGAGGTAGGCAAAGAGACATTAGGAGTATCAAACGGAAGAGTGCCGACGGGAAAGGACGCAACATGGTGAATTGCAGTAGTAAAAGATGCTATACAGACTAAGCGAGAGCGTTACAAGGCTTTGAAGAAGAACAATACAGAAGAGAGTTTTTTGGAATATAAGTTAGCAAGAAAGGAGACAAAAAAGGCTGTGGCAAAAGCTAAGACAAAGGTTGCGAAAGAGATTTACGACAAGTTGAATACAAAGGAGGGAGAGAAAAGGATATACAGATTGGCACGAGCAAGAGAAAGGAGGAATCGCGACCTAGGAGTCGTGAAATGTATTAAGGATGAGCATCAAAGAACTCTCGTTAAAGATAATGACATTAAGGACAGGTGGCGAGATTATTTTAACAAATTATTTAATGACGGACAAAATAAAGTTTTGGATAATATTTCGATGCCTCTCAAGGATTTAAATCGGTGCTTTATGCGTAGAATCCAAGAGACAGAGGTAAAAGAGGCACTAAAGATGATGAAGAATGGAAAAGCTGTTGGACCTAATGACATCCCAATTGAAGTTTGGAAATGCCTTGGAGATGTAAGAGTTAGGTGGTTGACAAATCTATTTAATAAGATTTGGCACACTAACAAAATGCCAGAGGAATGGAGAAGGAGTGTCTTAGTACCTTTATATAAGAACAAGGGAGATATTCAAAGTTGCGCCAACTACTGAGGCATAAAATTGATGAGTCACACGATGAAACTATGGGAGAGAGTGATAGAACAGAGATTAAGAAAGAATGTAGAGATATCGGAGAATCAATTTGGTTTTATGCCGGGTCGATCAACTATGGAGGCAATATATTTGCTTAGACAACTTATGGAGCGCTTTCGAGTAATGGGTAAAGACCTCCATATGGTCTTTATAGATTTGGAGAAAGCATATGATAAAGTGCCTAGGGAGGTACTATGGTGGTCCTTAATGAAGAAAAGAGTTCCTTTGAAATATATTAAGGCTTAATAGCCAAATACGTCCCCAACGTTTATTAAAATATGCAATTAAGCCCTCGACGTATAATTGCGTGGAAATAAGGATATTAGGTTTTATTTTCAGCATATTAAACCTAAACGTTATAAAATAACGGAATTAAGGATATAACCGTTAAAAATCAACAGTATCCGTTAACTTTGTCCAGCTGGCATGCCACGTCAACACTGACCGGGATGATATTGCCACGTATCATGCTGACGTGGCAAAATATTGCCACGTGTCATGATGACGTGGCAATATATTAATTTTTTTCAAAATTTCATTTTTTTTCAAAAATAAACAATTTTTTAATCTACATTTTTCATAATTTCATTTTTTTATTACATATTTTTTAAAATTTACATTTTTTTTCATAACCTCATTTTTTTTAAAATTACATCTTTTTCATAACTTCTTTTTTAAAAAAATTACTTTTTTTTTCATAATTTCATTTTTTTAAAAATTATATTTTTTTTCATCATTTTATTTTTTAAAAAATTACATTTTTTCTTCTTTTTCTTCTTCAATCTCCCTTATAAGGAGGAATTCACTGAAGATGTTATTGGCTCACGACAAAAAAAGATACCCTAAAACAAAGTTGAGATATATGTTTTTGGTATGGAGGATGTCATTGCCTCGACACAAAAACAGATGTTTCGACCCCAACCCCAAAACATCCTAACCCATAAACCCCATTACTAATATACGGAAATAAAGAAGCCAAAACAGAATTTTTTTTTACCAGCCATAAACAGATTCATTAGCAAGAAATTAACTACAATTAATCCATTAAGCCATCACAGCTAAATTAAACTAGAACTAACGATAATTAAGCCTAAAACTAAGGTTCATGACAATTACAAATTCAACACAAATCAAATCAAATCAAAATATAATTAGTAATCCACCATTGCTTGATAAGAAATTGAACAAAACATAAAGCTCAAATTGATGGTGGCAGTAGCTACTTCAACAAAATGCATCATGGTGGCAATCACAGCTTCAACCAAAAGCATCCCAGTTCTGACAAAAAAAAGAAGGTGAAAATGTATACAAGCTCATTTGCAAGAAGTAAGTACCTATAATCTTAAACTAACTTACTTACATGTCAGGTTAGTTTTTCCTTCCCCTTATCTTTGCCTCGTAAATGTTGTGTTGGAGCAACATTTTGTTCTTGGGTAATCTTCATTAACAAAAATAGGAAAAAAAAAGTTTAAGAACACACATGGAACATAAATAGCACATCCAGCACCATAGCACATTTAAAGTTATGCAAAATTCAAGCCCAAGGATAAGATTACATAATCATTCCCTACATCAGATTCAGATCAAGTTTGAAAGCTTTTGATATCAAGTTTTCTAGGCCACAGACCAACAATTGATCCATATGCAAATCACAGCATCAAAATTTAGCAAAACCCATTTCTTCAAAACCAAAGAAAACCTCAAAAGCAGAAGTCCAACAGAAACACCATGAAGTTCAAGTCCAAATTCAATAATTCCAAGTTCAACAAGTTCATTAACTAAACAAGTTCAACAACAATGCTAATTGGTCATAAACATATTAGAACGTATCATAACACAGTAGAACATATCATAGATATGAAAAAATTCATTCTTACCTCTCCTGCACTAGGAGGAGTAGTTTCTGTTCCTCTTCCCTTTCCTCTTCCTCTTCCTCTTCCTCTTCCTCTTCCTCTCCGAACAGTAGCATTTTCTGATCTAGGAGTACCAATTTCAACTCCTCTTCCCCTTCCAGCAGTACCAGATTCTGTACCAAGTGAACCAATTTCAGCTTCTCTTCCTTTTCCAACAGAACCGGATTCTGTACCAGGAGAACCAATGTCAGTTCCTCTTCCTCTCCCTCTTGCTGATGCAGATGAATCAACTACCTCTTGTGGAACCTAAGAACAAGCAGCAAAGAAACAAAAGATTAAGCAAAAATTATAAAACAATTTAAAATAGGCAAATGAAAAATGCGAAACTTATAAAACAATAGCAACTTACAGAGCTAGATGTACACATAAAGTTGCTTTTTTCAGGGCAGCAAACTTTATTGTGTCCAGATTGTTTACAAAGAGCACAATGTTGCTTCTGTCCCTTTCTAGACAACTTATATTTATTCCTAGGCTCATCATGCTCTCGAGCTCTATTTCTTTTGGGCCTACCAGGCATTCTTCTTATCAATGGAGGCAGCATTGCTTCTAACCCACTTTTTGGCCATTCATTTTCACCATTGATAGGCTGTAAAGTGTGCTCATAAGTCCGTAAGTATGTCTCCTTTGAATAGCACTCATGGATGTACTCTTCTAGCTGACCACCATGATCAAAAATAGCACATATTGCATGGCAGCATGGGATACCAGTTAGATCCCATAATCGGCAAGCACATGTTCTCCTAAGAAGATTGACTTTGAACTGCCTCTTACCACACTTAACCTCATAGCCATCACTGCCATTGAAAACAACTCGCCACTGAGTTGCTTCACTCATATTCTTGTTCAACTTTTCCATCACAAGAGGACCATAATTCCCCACCCATTTTTCCACATTCTTTCTTTTCTCAGCTATCCTAGTCATCACAGCCACTCTAATCTCCTCAAGCATGGTTATAATAGGCTGATGTCTGGCTTTGACTAGAGTGCCGTTGAATGTCTCACACAAGTTATTGTGGCAGACGTCACACTTGATGTCTGTTCTGAAGAAAGCCTTACTCCAGTGGCGTGGGGGATATTTCAATAGGTCCTCCTTTGCTGATCCAAGGGTGTCTTTCTTATGCAACAAGTCTAACATATCTTCAAGCTGCCTTTCGGTCGTTGCATTAGCACACATCCAGAAATGTTTCTTCATTATCTTGCCACGATGATTTTTGCTCCAGTTTGCATGTATGTGTCTAGCACACCTTCTGTGCTCAGCATTGGGGAACAATTCCTCTATAACATTGATTAATCCCTACAAAACAACCATAAAAAATATTACAAATCAATCATATTTAGCAAACCCTATATCCAATAAATTAAATAAAGAAAAGAACCATACCTTCTGTTGGTCACTAATAAGAGTCCAAGCTGCACTATTGGTCATATCAAGATCGGTTTTGAGAATATTCAAAAACCACATCCATGAATCAGTATTCTCACTTTCTACAACAGCCCAAGCAACGGGATACATTTGATTGTTTGCATCCCTTGCAACAGCACTTAAAACTTCTCCCTTAATCGAGCCTTTAAGGAAACACCCATCTAAACCTATAATTTTCCTACACCCTGCTTTGAATCCTTCCTTAAGGGCATCAAAACAGAAGTAAATTCTCTGAAAATATGGTGGAGCAGTAGGAGTTGTCCTCTCTGTCTTAATCACAACCGTGCTACCAGGATTTTGGGTGAGGCACTCATCAGCATAATCTCTTAGTTTAGAGAACTCCATGCTGAAGGCATCTTGCATGCCGGCCAATATCATCAACTTTGCCCTTCTAACTTTGTCAACAGAGGCAAACACCTTCAGCTCGGACTCAATATGAGCTCGTAAGTCACTTTGCTTTAAGTATGGTTCTTTTCGGATCTTCTCTTCAAATTTTTTAGCCAACCATTTCGTACTAAGTAATTGTAACTTGTACTTACAATTACATTTGTGCACAGTGCACAATGTCTTCACTTGAAAGCACTTCAACTCCTCATCATAGCAAGCAGTGCACAGAAAAGGGCATTACTCGTACACACAAACCCTTACTCTCTAGGTCATTCTTCATGAACCAAAACCCTTGGTGTACACAGCATAACCACCATAGCATCTTAAATTGAGTCCCATCCTCAAACAACATGCCTAACTCAAGGCAGGGATAAGGGACCTCGGGTCATAAGATGGAAAATTACTCTCCCTTCTCACTGTTTCAACCCTCCCCATCTTCATCATTCTCGATTTATAACTAGGAGGCTCAATAGAATCACACACTCTCGAAGACCCACACTGCTATGATCACTTTCACTTGTAGAAGGTGGAAGTGGCCTTCTTCTAATCTTTCTACCCTTATCTTTTTAGCTACCCTTTCATTAGTAGGGCCACTCATCTGTTTGCTGCTCAGTACTTGCCCTGCTTCATTTATCATTTTCTTCCTTCTTTGGTTCTCCTTTCCACCCCATTGCCTAATATTCTCCCTTGCCTCTCTAACCTCGTCATCATCATCTGATAAAAAAGTCGCATCATACCACATGTCACTATCACCATCACCATCAGCATCATCTCCATCATCATCTTCAACTGTTCCCTCTGCCTGCCCGCCCACTGCTGGGCTCACCAGTCCCTAACCCCGCTACCCCACTGCTAGGCTCACCAGTCCCTGTCTCTGCCCCACTTACCCCTGCCTCTGCTTTACTTGGTTCAAGTCCTTCTAGTAAATGTGTCTCAACTACCACAGGTTCATCCACCCCATGCTCCACATAGATATCACACTTACCCCAATGAATACATACAGCAATTAAATCAATTGCTGAAGTATCATCACATAACAACCTTAAGCCATTCAAATTTTCATTAGGGGCCTTAAACAAAATCCTACCCACATTAGCATAGTTTCCAGTCTTGATCAATTTGACCATGTGAGGATAGCTAATTAAATCTGGATCATACTCTACCTCATTTACTTCATAGTTGATGTACTTCAACTCAGGGTCATGCACAAAAATCCCTCCATGGTGGATTCTTAAGGTCACAATCTCCCACATGCTGCCAAAAAAATAAATAAACATCAGTATATATAAAATATAAACAGAATTATATAAATTAAATATTTTTCCAGATAGTGGGTATTCCATAGATATACCATATATGACTTAAAAAAGATCAAAATCAAAATTTTCAAGTAACTAGGAAGCTGTCAGCATCAGGTTACATGCTTGTTGATACAGTTGCCATTAATAGTGATGAAGCAAATAAAAATGAATCCTAAGTGGGCTACAATATGGATTACACTAGATAGAATAAATTAGTACAAAAAATGCATGTGCGACCAGTCAATATGCTGAAAATAGTAATAGCAATATGGGACCATACGGGACCATATGGGACCAGTACTTGTAATCTGAAAAGAATTCAGGAATCTAGCTGTATATGGGACCAGTTACACAACAACCAACAACAAAAATTTAACAAATTAATTAGTTACACAATATAGAGGTCGACTTTTACCTTGTTCAGGTGTTCAGCAAACCTTTGTCTTGTTGTTTTCTTTAGAAACCCCTACTTTAAACCAGCCCTTTCTTTACAAACCAAAAACCCTTTCTTCACATACCCCTAATCAACTGAATCCTAAATCCCTCCCCTCACACACCCGAATTCTAGAAATCTCGAGCTTCAAAAACCTTCTTTCGCAATTTTCTACTTCAAAAAACCTCAAATCGAGAGAAACCTTGGTTCATAACCATCAATTGAACCCAGAAAACCCTAAATCCCTTTCCCTTTCTTCTGTTGATAACCCTAATCAAACTCGAATCTGCCCCTTTCTCTTGTTTGAACGCTTTCGATAACCCTAAATCAAACCCAGGAAAGCCTAAACCGAACCCAGGCAAGCCTACCCATTCTCTTTTTCATGTCACAGATCAAGAACAGTTCGAAAAAAAAAGAGACCCAACAATCGACAATCGAAACCCTTTGTAGATTTCTTCGAAACCCCTAGCAAATTTCTTCAAAATGTCCCTTTCTCCTGTTCGAACCCTTTCAATAACCCTAAATCAAACCCAGGAAAGTCTAAACCGAACCCAAGCAAGCCTACCCACATTAGCATTTCATGCCATAGATCAAGAATAGTTCGAAAAACCCTAGATTTCTCCTAGTAGAAACCTTAGATTCTGATAGGAAATCAAATCCCTAACAGAAATCGAAACCCCTTAACCAAATTGTTCGAAACCTAGGCAAATTTCTTCGAATCCTCTAATTCTTCGAAACCCGTAGCAGAAATCACACCCAAATTCTTTTTTTTTTTCACGAAATTGATTTTTCAAAAACAAAACAAAAAATAACCTTAATTAAAATTTGGATTTTTACCTTAATTTGAGAGTTTTTTTTTTTCTGAGTTGTATTTTACACGTGGCAATATTTTGCCACGTCAGCATGACACGTGGAATTATCATCCCGGTCAGTGTTGACGTGGCATGCCAGCTGGGCAAAGTTAACGGATACTGTTGGTTTTTAACGGTAATATCCTTAATTCCGTTATTTTATAACGTTTAGGTTTAATGTGCTGAAAATACAACCTAATATCCTTATTTCCACGCAATTATACGTCGAGGGCTTAATTGCATATTTTAATAAACGTTGGGGATGTATTTGGCTATTAAGCCATATATTAAACTAATTAAGGACACGTATAGAGATGCAAGGACACATGTGAGGACAGGTGGGGGGCAAACAAGTGAGTTTCCTATCACGGTGGGATTACACCAAGGGTCAGTGTTGAGTCCATTCTTGTTTGCGGTAGTTATGGACGAACTGACAAAATCCATCAGGATAAGGTGCCTTGGTGTATGATGTTTCTAGATGATATTGTCCTATGTGCGTAAACTAGAGCGGAGATCAATACAAAGTTAGAATTATGGAGACAAACGTTGGAATCAAAAGGATTTAAACTAAACAGAGTGAAGACTGAATACATGGAGTGTAAATTCAGTTCTAACCGACTGGAAGAGCATGATGTAGTGAAGTTAGATGGGGTGGCGATACCTAAGCGGGATCATTTTCGATACTTAGGATCAATAGTACAGATGGATGGAGAGATTGATGGTGATGTGAACTATAGGATCCAGGCTGGATGGAGTAAGTGGAGAAGTGCTACAGGTGTGTTGTGCGATAAAGGAATTCCTACATGGTTAAAAGGCAAGTTTTATAGGACAGTTGTTAGACCAACATTGTTATATGGTACTGAATGTTGGGCGACTAAGAGGCTACATACACAAAAGATGAGTGTAACAGAAATGAGAATGTTACAGTGGATATGTGGATATACAAGAAAGGATAGAATGAGAAATGATGATATTCGTAAGATGATTGGAGTGGTACCTATCGAAGACAAAATGTGTAAAAATCGTTTACGTTGGTTTGGACATGTAAGACGTAGACCTATAGATGCTCCAATTAGGAGAATAGAGGCTATGGATGTTGAGAGAAGGGTTAAGACTAGAGGAAGACCGAAAAAGACTTGGAAGGAAGTAGTTTGGAAAGACATGGAGGTTTTAGAATTATGAGCAAATGGCCTTGAATAGGAATCTATGGAGGCAGAGAATACATATGGACGATCTAACGTGATTTTAGATATTGGTTCATATAGCCTACCCCAATCTATTGGGATAAAGGCTCTAATGATGATGATGATGATGATGATGATTAAGAATTAAACACTTCTAATTTTTCAATAATACTCTTTCAGTCAAGCAACCAAACACACACAAAGGGAGTCTAGTTATACTTATGCGCCCTAAATGACTTCCGATGTGTCGGCTTACAGAAAATATGACGAGGAGAACACTAACAAAAAATTGATGGAAATTGAACAAAGGGAGAGGGCTAATAGTGATAGCAATCACTACAGCAAAAATGACTTTTTGCAGCAATTATTTAGCTGTGTTTTATTAAATTCCGTATTTTTAAGTAACTTGCGGCGTTTTTAAGCTTAAACGCTGTAAAAATTAACAAATAGCGACGCTTTTTCCCGTGAATGCCATTACTAAAAATTAAATATATAAAATTAAAAAAATAAAATAATTTGTTTTAATTTTTTTAATTTTATATTACATAGCGGCGTTTATTTTGTAAATCGCCGCTATGTTTTATTTATTTTATTGTTTTATTCCTTCTTCCGTCCTAGCTTCCACACCCCGATTCCTCTCTCTCTGCGATAACCTAAAATCTTGTGTGATGCTCTCTCTCTCAACCTAAAATCCTTCTCTAATTCATTCTCTAATTCAAGTCAACTCCCGATTCTCTCGTTCATTCAAGCTCGTTTCTCCCATTTCTGTTATAAATTTTTCACCCCAAATCACACACTCTCTTTGATACTCCATTACTATTCTGTCTGTTATCTACGCCATCTACGCCACCATAGTCAGCATCACTGTCACCGTCGCATCACTTCTCCTTATTGCTATTTTCTCCGCCGCTGCACTTCTATTTCCAAAGAAAACCTAGCTTAGCCGTTGTTGTTTCTGTCTAATTAATAGATTGGGTCAAGTTTGGTCAAATCTAGCTTCTGTAAGGGTTTTTTTTTCCTTCTTCGCAAATGAGCAAAAAGTTATCGATGACGAAGAGAATTTGTTTGAAGCCATCGACAAATGTAAGCTATTTTCATTTTTCAGATTCTCGCTTTTGTTCTGCTTATGAGTTGTGATTCTAAGTTTTTAAGCTATTTTTCTCTGTTGTGTAATAATATTCACAATCAAATTTTAAAGGTTTTTGAATCATTTATGTTGTTTGTAATTTCTTTATGTCCTATCCCAGTTTGTTGCCTAGTCCATATTCATTTTAATCCTTTTTTATTTCTGATAATTAATGTTTGCTATTTGAATTGAGTAGTTTTTAGTTTCGGAGATTTATGAGTTCTCACGATTGTAAGTGAATTAGTTTGATTTGTTAGACTATTACTACAGAAGTTTTATTTTCTTTCTTTTGAGCTTCAAATCTGCACTGTTATTCTCTGTTTCAACTCAATTATAATATATGAATCAATGCATCTTTTGTATAATATACAATATACAATAATGTGTTAAGCATAGGGCATCTGCCCTTAAAGATGCATTAAGCAAATTATATAGTTGTTCTGTTGGAGTTGTATCCGTGGCAGTAGGTGTTGTCGTTACCTGGAGGGAGAGACAGCAGAGGGAATGCTTCATTGCTTCGTTTAACCTCAGAAATGATAAGCTGTCGAAGATTGCTTTAATTTTAAGTTCATGTTTTTTTCAATTTGCCAAAGTAGTCTGAACTATCAGTAAAGTGCATAATTCGAAACCCTGTATACATAAATAAGTTCTGAATGCCATGATTTCCTAATGTTTACTAGCTGAATATAGTAGGTTTTGACATGGCTGTTTAAATATCATGCATTTTGTTCTTAGTGCCAATCAAGATACTACAATTATTTACATTCTTTCTTGATCACTCTGAAACTAAAAGCAATTACCATCTTGCAATGGCTTTTTCTTTGTTTCTGTTAATATACACATTACGGATAATGGTATTCTTGAGCAAGTGGTTGGAGTTAGAGGCAGAAATAGCAAATTACCCTTTTACAGCTTTACTTCCCATTCTGGGTGTAGTTTCATTTGATTATGATTCTACCATGGTAGTTGCTAATCTTCCTGGTTGCAAAATTGAAACATTTTGTTGAGTATAGTCAAAAGAGGGGTTGCTTATGAAGTTATCCTAGCTGCCTACAAACTTCTTCAATGAACTAAAGAATTCAACAAGGAATTTGAAGGCTAATATTATTTTCAATTAATTTTTCAATTAATTACAGTTAATATTATTTCAATAGCAAAATCTGATTGTACTCTATGAATCCTAATCCATCCTTGAATCCATTCCTATTTGTATCTTATTGATGTTAGATGAATACAGCCATGCATATAATAATCTGTTAGATGGATAGAACATGTTTGATATAACATTTGTTTTTTACAATGTTGCAGCCTCATTTCTTTATGTTTGTTTCTTGATTAAATTCTCTTGAGGACTAAAAGGTGTCAGCGTCAATACATCTTTACAATGTATTATCCTGGCTTAACATTTGTTTCCCTGAACTTACTGTAGGTAGCATTTACTAGATATTACAATGAGTACTTTGGATATGCTACCGATGCAGAAGTTGTTGTTTATCTGATGTTGGTTAATGATATGATTCATGGGCTCTATCCTTTGGTTAATGATATGAGTCTGGTTAAGGATATGCTACACTAGTGGTGCTACTGGAACACGAAAGGTAAGATTCTTATGATGTTTGAACTTTGATACTAGGCTTCTTTAGCTACTTTCATCCTTTTCATGCCTTTATTTCCTTTTTTGCTGCCTAACATACATAGGAGAAGTTCAAAATCAGCATATGTTTTAGGGTTCTAAAACATTACAGCAGGGCAAATCAAAGAATGCCACTTATCTATGTCAAACTTTACACATACTAGGTTTGCATACTAGTCTTTTCCATGCTTGATTTCTTACGTAATGTTTTTCTTTATGCTAATTAGAGGAGGTTTTATAGATATTAAAGGGGCTTGCATACCTCCATAGTGTTGTTGGAGTTTGCCATAGGGATTTGAAGCCTCAAAAGTTTTTGGTATGCTTTGCTTACTGATAATTTTCGTAGAATGTTTTTAACAATGTTATTGAGGTAATTGTTGGTTTTCTACAGGTTGATCCCCTGACTCACCAGGTTAAGATTTATGATTTTGGAAGCACAAAAGTGCTTGTAGTTGGCCCCCTCTATACTAATTTTCGAATTGCTCTTCCTTTCAAATTTGTGAGTGACATTTAAGTCAATCGATTAGTTTCTCTCTAGGTTAATCATTTTTGTTGGGTCCATAAGTTTCTAAAACTACAATGAGGGTGGTAAATGAAAAGTGGATGTTTTATCTAGAGTATGATGCATGGAGACCAAAGCAAAGGAGGGGAAAGCATGAAGAGACGCAATAGCTTTCTTTGTTTATGTGTTGATACAATATTATTTATACGATTTCCTTGTAATTATAAGAAAGTATATTTCCTTAGATATCTTGTGTAGGATTCTTATGATAAGCCACACAATGCTGTACACTCTTCTACTCTAATATTAAATTGTTGAACTATTGAATTACTCTATATATTCAACTCTTCTACTCTACTACAGGATGATTGTGCTTGAGATTGTATGTGCTCTTCTAAGTGTTTTTTAATTTTTTTTTTAATTTTATATATATACTTAGATTGAGCATCCTTTAGCCGCTAAACAGCTTCTCCTCCAATTGGCAATGTATTGCTATCAAGAATGGCTTTTACATCATAATGACTCATGTTAGTAAAGAAGTCATGCCCAGAATTATTTTAGCCATGTCCAGAATAATTGTAATTCATATTAAGATATTTTCTAAAAGTATACTTAAAAAATCATTAAATATAATCAAGTTAAAAATTATAAATTAAATTTATAATTAAAAAATATAATCAAATAAAATATATAAATTAAATTGTATAATTAAAAAAATCAAATTATATAATTAAAATATAAAGAAAAATTCAAAAAAAAAGGCTCACATAGCGGCTTTTTACTATAAATGTCGTAAAATTAACGGCGTTTGTAGCAAAAACACCGCTAAACGCAGCAATTAGCGGCATTTATAATCGCTGTAAAACTGTGTATAAACGCCATGAAAAATAGCTACGTTTTACTCAAAAAAAATGCCGTTATTTTTCCCGACACTGGAAAAGCCGACATTTTTTGCGATGTTTTTGTCAATGCCACAAGTATTTAGCAATGTTTAAAAACGTCGCCAAATAACAAAAAAATGTCACTAAAAGTGCATTTTGCTGTAGTGAATGAGCAATTAATGGTTGGCTCTTGATAGTTAGATTGAATTCTGTAGGGTGGTGGACATCTTCATTTGCTTTCAAGACTTGGATTGTGGACTGCATCTCTTTTGCTTCCCTTGTGTAGGTGTTTAGTTGGAATGTGGTTGGATTTGCTGTATGATTGCATGTATGCTTATCAGGTGTTTGGGAAAATTGATGGCTGTAATGAAGACTTTGAGAAGGTTGCACTATTATTTCCAATGGGTTGTTTCTTGATGCTTTTTAGTAGGTTTCTCTCTGGGGTGGTGGTTAATGCCTCATTTCTCTTTCTCATGTCGTTTATGAAAGAGTTTTGCAAGCACAACTTTCTTGATACCATTCTTTGACGAGTGTCTTGGATGTTTTTAGAGGGTTTGTGACCACGGAATCAAATAGCGTTTAAAAAGGAGTATGGCGGCTGCTATTTTACGGTAGTGGTGCCATCCAAAACCGCTATCCACCGCAGTTCAATTGAGAGAGAAGAATCACACCGGTAACGGCTGTTTGCGGCCGCAAATAGCGGTACAACGGTGGATAGCGGTAAATGCGGACCGCTATTGCCGCTATCGACATGCTTCTATCAATTTTTTTATCGCATAGAAATTCAATTATCCAACAAAACAAAGACAAAACCCAGACCATACCACAGCAATTAAACCCCGACAATACTATGCCAACAATCAAAGTAAAAGAAAAAAATACAAAACCTCTTAACAGTGGCAACAACCAGCAAATAGGTAATGAGTTTTTCTTGAGATTTGAAAGAGATGAGCCAACTGTGAGTAGAAGATCAGTAGCAGAGGTTTGGGTGCTGCATTAGGCTGATCGGTTTGGTTGGATTGTGGGTGATTTACCGATGTGATGAGGAAAGAAATGCTGCTTCGATGGGGAAGGAATTAGAAAACTGAATTGAAATAGGGCACTTTTGAGAGTATAGAAGAAGACACAGAGGAGAATGGGTGGGGCTCGTGGGGGAGGGTAAGAGGATTTAAGACTATTAGTCATTACACCTTATTGTCGTATGTCTAAATCTAATTTTAAAATTGTATTTTTTTGTTTATATAAAAATTTGAGAGGGGGAAATAATTATTCAGTGGGAATTAACTAGTGGTTGAAATTAAAAAAAAATAGTGGTTGAAATTGAGAGGGAATGAGACGATAAAAAATGAATTTATTTTTGAGTGTTTTGTAAATATTAATATGATATAAAAATAATTAATTTTAAATGTTAAAGGTTTACTACTTAATTTTATTGTTAATTGTTTTTCTTGTGTGTTTAATTTAAAACTTTGGCTACTAACTATTAATTTAATTTGTGAATTATAATATATTTATTTTTTCTATTATTTTTGTAACTAAATTAATTTATGAGTTATTGAGTTTAACTTCACATAATTAAAAAGATAAATATATGATACTATTTTGTTACTCTTATACAATTTTGTAGCATATGGTTCATGATATTGATGTATATATTTAAACAACTTTTAGATATGCATTTGACTATTAAAATGTTATAAATTATTTTTAATATCATAAAATAAGAGTTTTTATGTGATTACAATTATTTATTTTATTTTATAATGAGTTGTGCAAAGTTAAAAAAAATCACAACTATGATAGACGCAATGACCGTTATTTTGTTTGATACAGGGATTTAAATTACGGTCGCGATTATGTTTTCGGTCACGTCGCATTTATTGCGGTTGTAGACGTAACGAATGCTATTGCGGTCAATGCGGTCATCGCGGTTGTGAATTTTTTTAATTTTAGATAACTTATTTTAAAACATAATGATTATAATTATAAGCAAAAAAACTCTTTTTTATGGTTTTTAAAATAATTAATGACTCTTTATGAACTTTTATTTACATAAAAAAATTATTTACCATATTTATTAATAATGGATCACTTCATTTATAAAAATAATCTTTTATAAAAAAGAAAACTCCTTTTTAATGATTTAAAATATAAAAACAATCATTTGCAAATTGTTAGTTTTTATAAAAAAAAAAAATTATCTTAAAGCATATATCTTTTAGAAATATTATTGACATGAATTAAAATTAAACAGTATGCAAAAAAAAGATTAAAAAAATATAAATATAGTATACAAACCAAGGTTTCAACGTTAAGGCCCAAAATGACATGTTTAATAAGCCTAAAATCTAAACTGCTCCTATTGATGGACTAAAAACGTAGAACATATACTATTGAAAAGTCCAAACAGAATCCCTAGAACTCCTCCTTTTGAAAAGCCTATTTTATCTTCTTTCCCCTCGTCTCCCTTCTCTCCTCTTCCTTCCACACCCAAATTCCCACATCGAAGCTAGCCACCACCACTGCTTCTTTGATCGCCCAGCTCCGAACACTGCATCTCTTCTCCTCCTCCTCCTTTTTCCTTTCTCTTCTTTTCTCAAGACATCCGAAAGCAATTTGATTGTCACACAAAATAAAGTAGCTAGGCTTCATATTACAGATCAAGGAGAAAAGCAGACAACGTAGGAACTCCTACAATTACATAGTTTATTCCGCTCCAATGAAGAAACAAAGGAAAGCCATAGACTAATAGTAGAAATTACTTTGAGCTGCCCTTTATTAATTTCCTTTTAATTAGTATATATGGCAGAAAAAAGAGCAGAGTTATATATGTTGAAATTAAGTAACCGATCGAAGCAGTTGAGTGAGGTGAGCAGCCTTAGCAAAAGAGCCTTCTTGTCGTGCCTTGAGGATATGAAACATAAGCGTGAGGCGAATATGAGTGCTTGCACTTTGCTGCATTATGAGATTAGTTTCCTCCTTGAGTTGTTCACATTCTGCTTCTATTGCTTCTAGTTTGTCTCGAACTTGCCTTTGTCCTTCTCTAATCTCTTCTTGCTCTTTGCTAATCTCTTCCATCTCTTCTTTCAACTGTTTGAATTTCATACTGATCAATTCTTTTCTTCCTTTCGGTTTCTACCCATATTATACAAAAAAAAAAAGAAGAAAGACGGGTTAAAAGAACAATATAATACAAATATCATAGGCTAAAGATTTTCTTTTCCACGCAGTGAAAAATAAAAAAAAAATTATAACAGAAAAAACTTAAGAGAAGAAATGAATTTTAAGATCACCCATGACTCCATCTCAACCAATATAACAAGTTATATCTGATGGCATTACGTGCAATTAAAATTAAAAATATATATATAAACTAGAATTTACTGCACCCACTAATGGGTAAAGTAATAAATATTTCGAAAACATAGTTTGTGACCCTTTTTTTGGATTCTCTAATGGGTTTTAAAACTTGTTAATAAACTTTGAAAATTAAACAAAAAATTAAAACTGAAAAAAGGAGAACGAATTGCATATTTCACTTACAATCTTTCTTTTTCTGGATTTTGCAAATATTCTCACTTAGAAATTAAGTATCGTGATTCTTGAACCACCAATTAAGCTGTGGCTGTATTTATGAATGAATGTCTTGGAGTCCACTCCACTACTTTTCAAAGTCTTTCATTAATAAGAAGAAAATACAACCAAATTTCCAACCCCATAAAAAAATCTGAATACAGAACCGAGGAAATTAACCTGCAAGAAAGAAATCTTTCTACTTTCAACTAATTCGGGTTCAGAGTTGTTAATCATACTCTTACAAAAGAAGTGGGAATGCTTTGAATAGACCATTGCAGTTGGGAAAGACGAACAAGTTAAGTAATCATTGCGGCTTGCGGCTTGCGGCTGAGAAGAGAGTAGAAGTATAGAAATTGTCGAGACAAGCAATAAAATTGCAAAGCCAAAACCTTTTTGCAACATAATTACTGCATTATCAATAAAAACAAACTTTCGTATGAAACTACAAGTAATTATTACAATTATAATAAATGTAAAGTACTAGAAACATGTAAAACAAAATCAAGAATCAAACAAATCAAGGTATGATTATTAAAATAGAACTAAATTCACATATGATTTAAGATTTAAGAATTGAACTAGAAACTTCAAAGTTTTGAAACTTCTTTTTCATCAATAAATAAAGCCCTATTCACATCAAGAAAACAATTAAAAATTTGTTGAAACAAAAAATAATCCATAATTAAGATTAACGAAATAATTAGCCATAAAACCTAAATTAAGTTCAACCTAATTTTATTTTATTTTTATAATGGGTAAATAATACAATGAAAATGTTTGGATCTGAATCCAAATCTCATAACATGTCACAAATATTTTTAATTATTGAGTGCACGTTGGCTTCAACCTAATTATGGCATAATTTAGATAATAATTAATTGGGAATATATTATATTAAGATGATACTAAAAACACACTTTTTAAGTACCAATAAGAAATTGTCACATCATATTTTTTTTAAACACATATCATACCTATTTTGTGCATTCTCTTACTAAATCAACACATTGATTGAGTAATTTAACTCTAGTTAACATGATTAAAAACTAACAATTAATTTATTAAATTAAAAGTAAAAATCAAAAGGAAATTACCCTCCTGTAAGCAAACGTAATTTGCTGCTCGATTAGACTTTGTTTTAACTACTGTTAAATTTACTTCCACTGCACAATTAGATGTACTCTTTATCAGTAGCAAATGTACAAAGCGTAAAACCATTAGCCATCGTTTGCCATGTTATTAAACGTATATAATGTTGGGTGATTATTGCTAGAATTCAAGCTCTTTGCATAAGCTAAAATCAACGTTCCTTGATCTCCTTGTGGGCTTAATAGGAGCAACAGGGCAAGTTTTAGCAATACCATTTAGTTAATTTAGTTTATATCTTGTTTTATGTTTCCAGACATTCTCTTTTCTTTTTTTTTTTTTTTGGTACAGGGGAAACATAACTTCTGTAAAAAGAAAACTAAACAAGTCTCATATGACCCACATCATTAGAGTCATGTGACATCCCAATCACGACACATTTACCTATAACTTTTTCCTTTTTCACATGAACTTGATTAGACTTGCTCGTCAATGTTATTCCTTCTTCTTCTTGAACTTAGTATTTAATAGTTCATCATAAATAATTTTGACATCAATTAAAACATAAAAATGATATATATACATATCATACCTTTCTACAGGATCTTACACATCTTACTTAACCTAAATCCTCGAAATCTTACCTACATTATTGCTAACTTGTACTGTACAATAGCTGAATTACAATACACTTCACATGATTACATAAGTATACCTTCAATATTGACTAGGAAACGTATCTCGAAGGTAACTTTCAAGATCCACTAATAGGTTCTTCTATCGAGAGCAAGGGATTACTTCAAGTAATCTGTATAAAAATATTCGTAAAAGGGTGAGTTTACACTCAGTAAGAAAAATATGTAAAAGAGTGTACTATGCTTCTATATGCAGTTTTTCTGCTTGGCTCTATAATGTCATGAAAAATCATTATAAAGCATGCATCTTATACTTCTTTCATCAAATGCATAAAAGTTCTTCATAATAGCATATGCTTATAATTCAAGTAAAACATATGCTTCTTTAAAATAGCATATGCAAACCTACTTCACGTACTTTCTTGAAAACATACTTCATATACTTTCTTTCAAATATCATTTGCAAATATACATACTTCTTTCAAAACATCTTATACAAGTAATTCAAATACTTTCGATTTCTTTATTCTTTGAAATCGCATATACATATGGCTTTCAAATAACATAAAAATTATTTCATCTTTACGAAATTATGCACTATTATGCACTGAGTCATCAAGTGGCGTACCCCGTAGGGCTAGGAATCCTCCCACAGCCGCACAAGTAATATAGACAAATTTGGCCAACTGTCGGTGGCTACAGTTAACACTAGTCAGGTGTCCTTCTGTAGCGACTGGGGCCTGACTTATGGTTCCTCAACCAACATAAATCATACAGGGACTTGATCAGAGCCCCTACTATCTAGGTGAGAAAATTCTTTCTTAAGTTGAGCCAAATCGATGGAATAGTTTTGAAAGAATTTTCAATAAATTATAATACATGTTTATTCTTAGTAAATTAAATATGAATAAAATATAAATATATATAGATAAATAAATATAAATACGAGAATATAAATTAGATGAGAAATTAAATAAATAGAATGAAATAGCTTAGATTGAAAGTAATTAGTAATTAATAAGATTAGATAATAAAGAAATAAATGTGAATTATACCGAGGATGAAATCTCAAGAAAGTCAATCGAGACTCCTTGGATATTTCTAGGTGAGATGATTCTTTCTTAAGTTGAACCAAATTGATGGAATACTTTTGAAAGAATTTCAATAAATTGTAATTCATGTTTATTTATAATAAATGAAATATGAATAAAATTAGATAGATATAAACAAATAAATAAATTAGAATAAAAATTATAAGGAATAAAAATAGAAAAATATGAATTATGCCAATGATGAAATTTCAAGAAAGTCAATTAGGATTCCTTGAAAATTTCTAAGTGAAAAGATTTCTTTTAAGTCGAGCCAAATTGATGGGACGCTTTTAAGAAAATCTTCAATAAACCATGATTCATATTTATTCTCTAAATAAATAAATAAAACATATAGATAAGAAAAATGTAAAATAAGACTTAGAAAATATAGGAATTAATATGGAGTCAATATTAGAGCCAAATTTGAAATAGATATAATAAGAGTTTCATAAAATATTTTATTGATCCGACGATGGAATTCAAGAAAGTCAATTGAGACTCCTTGAAAATCTTGAGGTGAGGGAGATTTCTAAGATTTGAGCCAAATTGATGAAAAAATCTTAGAAATATTCCCAATATATAAGCATATCGAAATTAATATAAATATAAGGTAAATTGTAAAGATAACCTAAAACTAGTTGGTACCATTTTAGGATAGGCGTTGTAGGGGTGCTAATCTTTCCCTACACGTAACCGTACTCCCGAACCCTAGTATCTTTGAACGTAGACCAAGCCTTATCCTTAGTTTGAATAGGTGACCAATCACACCTAGGTAGAATGGTTGGTGGCGACTCCCATAACTTTAGTGTCTAGCTATTAGGTTTCCCAAAACTTAATACGTTATGACAGGTGGTTTGTCAAGGTGAATATGGAATTGAAGCTTGGAGAATGGAGAGAACGAGAGGGAGAGAGCTGGAAAGGGTTGCTGTCGACTTGGAGAGGGAAGGGTGATGACTCATGGCTTCATTTAATGCTCATTAATCCATTATCATCTCATCTCAGCCATTGACCATGCTTTTGACCCTTTGACCAATTTAATTTCCCTTCTTCCGTTTTTCATATCAGCCATAATTCTCTTGACTCTTTAACTCTTTGACCATTCACTTAATTGGTCTTCTTTCTTCCATATAACACTTGTCTTTACTTACACTTAATTTTTGATAATTAATTCTTTTCTCATACCTCAATTATTCTTACAACATCAATTAAATTCTTGACTATTTGACCTTCCATCTCATTACTTCTTCCATGTTCCATGCATCATTTACTCTTCATAATTCTCATATTTATTTACTTCATTTAAGCTGAAATACCTTACAATCATAGGGAAAATACATGAAATTAGGGATTTCACAAGTCATCCTTTAGCAAGTCCTTAAGGCTCTCTGTTATGATCCCATATCGACTCTACAAGCAATTATGGAGGGGTATTTAAGCAATTGTGGAGTCGATGTGGGATCGTAACATTGCCCACCCCTTGAGAAGCGTCCATGACAGCCCACTCTAGATGGCTTTCACTCTAGACTCTTCTCGGCACTAGGTAGCCCCTTTTCTAGGTCGCCCCTTCCGCTCCACGGTGGCCCACTCTAGATGGCTTCACTTCGGACCTTATCAAGCACCAGGTAGCCCTTTTATAGGTCACCCCCTTCGTTACGTCGACTCTCGACGAAAGCACCAATGTTAGGTAATCAAGCCCAAAGAGAGAGCCTAGCCCAAAAGACCGATCTAATAGGTAAGAGAACCCTTCAAACTTTAATACCCCTCCATAATTGCTTGTGGAGTCAATGTGGGATCGTAACACTCTCCAATGGTATCTACAAAACGTCCATCTCTGTATGGTCAGGTACCATGCCCGCTACATGATCTGCACAACGGTTGGCCTCACAGTACACATGTTTAACAAAACATATCCATTCTCTATTTATCAAAGACTTACATGCATGCATAAGCTGAAAGAAAGGATCATGCTCTCTCAGTGGTTGCAAAATCTTCGTCACTATAAATAGGGAATCCGACTCTAGTATAATGTTTTTATACCCTGCATCCCAAGCCATCAGTAAACCAAAATACATGGCATAAAGTTTAGCTCTAGAAATCAAACCCCAGCCCAAAGATCGGTTAAAGCCCCACAACCAGCGTCCTTGAGAATCTCGAGCTAATCTACTTGCAAACGACTACCCTGGATTCCCTTTCACTGATGCGCCAACGTTCACTTTAATGTAATCTGTGGCTAGCTTCTCCCACGTTATGGAACATAATTGCTTCGCTCTTACAGGCTTCCCTAACTCTAAAGTCGACTGACACTCTGATGCTTGTTTCAACACTTGATTGTTGCAATCCCTTGGCCATGTAAACTTCTCATCAAACACCATTTGGTTTCTCCAATTCCACAGCCACTAGCAAGCCAAGACAAACAAGTTTGGCCAATTCACTCTACTATCTGTGACCATCTTCTGTTTTTTCAAGTTATAAGTCAACCATGGTTCTAGAGGAAGCATGTTAAAATAATGTAATTCAGAGCCTGATAGCCAACCAGCCCACATCTGTTGAGATGTAAAACAATCTCTTAAGACATGGATGATATCTTCAAGAGGCCCCCCACATCTCGGGCAAGTAGCATTATCTGTTATCTTCCTCCTATGGCAAGCTTCCTTAGTAAGGAGTCTGTCATGAGCAACAAGCCAGAGGAAGTGTTTGATGCGTGGTAGAACAATCAAACCCCATAACATCTTCCATGGAAAAGTTGAAGTAATATTTCCCAATAATAAGGATTAGGCTGAACTAACCAAAAATTCACCCGAAGAAGACGCAATCTAGTAGTTTTTGTCAACCTCGCCCATAAAGGAAGGATATAAAGAGAGAATATGTTTAATGTTCATAGGTAAAAAGGACAAGTGGGACCAATCCCAACCACTAGATTGAAGTTTAAATTCACTCACCATAGCATCTTGGTTAATAAGACCCATGTCTGTGCACACATCAGCCAAGACTTTGTCGCCAATACATTTGTCAAACCAAAACAATGTATTACGACCATCACCCACAATTTTTGCTGCTCCCTGGGCTATGATATTTTGACATAAAGTGATGCTTCTCCATGCATTAGAGCATGTAGATCTCGTTTGTGATTGTAGGAAAGACACACCATTCATGTATTTAGCTTTTAATACTTTAGCCCATAATCCTGATTCACCAACTTCCAATTTCCACCCTATCTTCAATAACATTGCAGAATTCATCTCCTTAGTTTTTCAAAATCCCAATCCACCTACCTTCTTTGGAACGCACACAACATCCCATTTCACTAGAGGCACTTTCTTTTTTTCAGATGTTGAACCCCATAAAAAATTCCTATTTAAACAGTCCATTTCCTTAGTCACGAGGCAAGTATACGAATTGTCTGCATAGTGTATGATGCCATGGTGCTTGATACTGATTGGATTAAAGTAGCTCTGCCTGCAAGTGATAATTGCTGTGACTTCCACGACGTCAATTAGCTTTTAATTTTGTCTAAGAGAGGTTGAAAATGAGATCTCTTCAATCTGTTTGGAGAGATTGGGACACCCAAGTATTTTCCAAAATCAACACAGTGAGCCATCCCTGTAATCAACTGAATACTTGCAACTATGTTATAATGGACATTTCGAGAGGTAAAGAGTTTCGATTTATTGAAATTGACCTTTTGTCCCGAGATGTCACAAAACAATTTTAGACAGTTCATCATCACTTGTGCTTGTTGAACCCAGGCCCTACCAAAAAAGATGAGATCATCTGCAAAAAATAAGTGAGAAAGACTTGGACCACCACGAGAAAGCTTGGTTGGTTGCCATGACCCTAGGGACACATTATGATCAATTATGTTAAAAAGTTTCTGTAAACACAGAACAAACAAGTATGGTGATAGTTTACAGAACAAACAAGTATGGTGATAGAGGATCTCCCTGTTTCAGTCCTTTAGTAGGCTTAAAGCTCTCTGTTAATTCCCCATTCCATAGTAAATTCATCTCCGTTGAGGTAACACATAACATAATTAGATTGTTGATATTTTATGGAATTCCAATATCAGAAAGAACCCATCTCAAGAAGTCCTGATTCACCCAATCATAAGCTTTTTCTAAGTCAAGCTTGAATATCATGTCCCCAACTCTTCCTTTCTTCTTTGATAAAGTATAGCTTCTGTCATAACGTATTAAGCTTTGGAGAAAACCTAATAGCTATACACAAAAATACGGAGTCACCACCAACCATTCTAACCTAGGTGTGATTGGTCACCTATTCAAACTAAGGATAAGGCCTGATCTACGTTAAGAGTTCTAAGTTCGGGAGTACGGTTACGTGTGAGGAAGGATTAGCACCCCCACAACGCCCATCCTAAAATGGTACCAAGTGATCTAAGGTTATCTTAATTTTGCCTTTTACTTTAATTTCGATATAATTAAATATTGAAAAATCTTTTAAGTCTCCTCCATCAAGCTGGTTGGACAACTTAAAAGTTATTCTCACCTCAAGAGTATTCAAGTAGGACCAATCGCCTTTCTTGAAGAGGCTCCGTCGTCGGATTGTTTAAATATTTTATGCAAACCCTACTTTGACTTCTATCCAATTTATATTTATTATTTTATCCTATTTTATTCTATCGTTATTATTTCTTTATATAAATTATTATTTCATGTATTTTTATATCTTTAAATAAACATGAATGATTTGATATTGAATATTTTCTTAAAGACCTTCCATCAAGCTGGTAAGACCTTAAAGAAACTTTCTCACCTTAGGAATTTTTAAAGAAATTACTCAAGCACAATTCCCTTTAAATTCCATCCTCGGAATAATTCACATTTATTAAAATATTTAATGTAATTTAATTTCTATTTATTTTAATTATTTTCTAATTTTAATTCCAATTTATTTATTTGATCTTTATTCTTTATTATAATAAACTTAATTTTAATTTACTATTTTTTAATCTAATCTAATTTAATTTTATTTTTATAATTTAATTTATTAAATCTTGGAAATGTCCTATAAATCTTCCATCAAGCTGGCAAGATTTAAAAGAACTCTCCTCACCTCAAGATATCTAAGAGTACTACTCCAGCGCAGTCCTTTTAGAATTCCATCGTCGGAATATTTATATTCGTATTTATTATTATTTTTTAAAATATTTTATTTCTAAATATTAATTTTTATGACTCTTAATTTCTAACTTGATTATTAATTCTTTTAATTGTAACTAATCTTACTTAATTCTTATTTCAATTTTTTTAATAATTTTGAGTTTTAAATATCGGAAATGACTTTTTAAATCTTCCATCAAGCTGGTAAGACTTAAAAAGGACCTCCTCACCTCAAGATTTCCGAGAATATTACTCGATCGCAATCTCCTCGAAGTTCCGTCGTCGGAATATTCGTATTTTTTATTTTATTCTATCTTTATTCTATTTTTATTTCTTACTTGCATTTTTCTTGTAATTCAATTTATTTTTTATATTACTTTATTTATCTAATATTTATCATACTGTATATGTAAAAATAAAATAAAATATATCATACAAATTAAACTAAACAAATCATATCAACTTACAA
This sequence comes from Heritiera littoralis, assembly GCA_031772115.1. Classification (NCBI taxonomy): domain Eukaryota; kingdom Viridiplantae; phylum Streptophyta; class Magnoliopsida; order Malvales; family Malvaceae; genus Heritiera; species Heritiera littoralis. The sequence continues at coordinate 269,536 of JAPDPK010000243.1, read as the reverse complement.
ATTATTTATTCAACACATGTATATTAATCAAATGTTATCAAAGTAATTAAATCACCTAAAGTAAATCAAATCATATTATGCAAGTCATGCAAATAAATACACAATTAACTAATTCATATTAAACCATTAAATTGTTATTAAATTAATTAACTAACATAAATTATTTTTTATCACAAATTAAATTATCATGTCAATTATTAAAATCCATATTATACATTATCCTATACAATTAAAACAATTACATTAAGTTAAATATTAGTGTCAAGTGGTCAATATATTGAATTATTAAAATATCATGCAAATGTTTACCAATTTAATAAGTTAAATAAATTATTAATTTATTCATCAGTTTTATATACACAGACATATATATACACGTACCTGCATGTGCTACCTTTCCTTGTCTTTCTTTTCTTTCTTTTCTTTATTCTCTTGTCTCAGTTTCCCGTTTCTTCCTCAAAGCTTCTCTATGTTTTCTCTTCTTGCAGGTAGCAGCTTGGATGCAACAAGGAGGTGGCATGGCAAATTGGATCGGTGCAGCAGTGACCAGCTACCCCAGCAGCCATGCACGCCCCACTCCGGCAAGGAAACAGCCACGCTTCAACCCCCCTGTTTCACGCCTAAGATGCCACACAGCCACTCCAGAAACCGTAACTTACAGCAAAGACCAAGTGCTTTCTAACTTCCTTTCCTCTTCCACGTTGCTAACCCCCTTTTTGAACTTGTATATAAAACAAACAGTAGCAGCAAATGTGGTATTGGCAAAGGCACTTCACGCAACAACCAGCAGTGGTTTAGCCACGTCCCTCGAGCAACGCCTACTGCCCACACCCAAGCAAATCAAACCAACCCAGCACTCACGCACAAAGTAGCAGTACGTACCTAGCTGTCCTGCGCAAGGCTTGGATTCAACTCAGACTCTACAACATCGGATCTGCAGGACTTCGCAAGTTACAGCAGTTTTCGGTTCTACCAAGGATCCAAGCGTGGCAAATCGATAGCAGCAACTGACCTAACTGTTACTCCAAAACTCTTGGCACTGCTCCATGTTTCTTTTCTCACTCTTTCTTTTTTTCCTTAGGTTGCTGCTCTTCCTTTTCTCTGGCTAGCTGATGCTTTCTGCAAAACTCTTGAATAGAAGCAAAGCAGGGAAGAAAATACCTAGAACTGATATCCCGGGAAGACCTTGAATGGGGAAGAAAACAAAAAGCAGTGAAGCAAAGACTAGAACCCTGTTAGAGCAAGTGTTTAGAGCAAGAAACTAGCAGTGAATCGAATACTGGTAGAAGGCTAGGTCGAAGAGGATCACGGACAGTGGCTATGGCCGGCAATGGCAGGAAGAGAAAAAATCATGGTAACGAAAGCTGAGTTCCTTCTCATGCACTGCCGCCCCCTAGGTTTCCTTTTTCCCCTCCGTTTTTTTTTTCTAGGTTTTTTCTTTTTCTAGGTTTTTTCTTTCTAGGGTTTTCTTAGGGTTTTCTTAGAGTTTTCTCTAGGTTTTTTTTTTCCAAGGTCTTTTCCCGGGTTCCTCCTCTTTCATCTTTTGTGTCCCTCCTTTATATTTTTTCAAAACCCTAGTTTTCTCCTTTTATTTTAGGTAATTCAAAAAAATCAAGAATCAATCTTTTTTTTTAGGAAATTTTATATTTCAAGAATCGGATATTAAATCCGATATTAATTCTGATTTTTCTTTCCACCAAATCCAAATTAATTTTCCATCTTTTAATCCTATCAAAATTAACTCTGATTTCCTTTTCCTTTTTTTTTATATTTTTTTCGAAAATAAAATTTAAAAAAAAAAGTCAAAATCAAAATTTCTAAATCTAAAATAAAAAATATATATAAACTAATTAATTAAAAATATTTGAAAAAAAACCCGGACAAAAATGGTGTCTACAGCTTCCTGAACCACAACTATGTTATCTGAACTGCATCTTCCAAGAATAAATCTACACTGTGTAGGTGCCACTAGATTTTGTAAATAAGGACGAAGTCTGTTTACAATTATCCTGGAAATCAATTTAACCAACACATTGCACAAACTAATCGGTCTAAATTGGGAAACATATTCTGGATGTTCCATTTTAGGAATCAAAACCACCAATACTTTGCTGAGTTTTGAGTCAAATGATCTATTTCTGAAAGCCTCTATCACAGTATGACAAACTGTGTTTTTAACCACTGACCAATTGGACTTATAAAAGCCAGCTTGAAAGCCATCTGGGCATGGGGCTTTGAATGGCGCCATGGATCGTAAAGCTCTAAATATTTCCTCTTCTTCAGGTAATTCATTTAAGAGATCCGCTTGTTGGGAAGTAAGACCCGAAACAGATTTTGGGCATTTCTCAAACTCACCTCTTAATATTTCAACCTTGAACAGTTTCTGAAAAAAGGAAAGAACCATCTCTTTTAACTCTAACTGATCCGAGCACCAAGTACCATCCTCTCGCTTCAAAGTTAGCACTCTATTCCTGCTTATGTGAATCATTGTTGTTGTGTAGAAAAACCTGGTATTCCGATCTCCTAATTGCACTCATTTCGACCGTGATTTTTGATACCATAGCATTTCTTCTTGTTGTAGAATTTTTTTGTATTCAGTTGATAATTCTGCTTTAAGCTGAAATGGTGAAGAATTGGAGCAACTCTCTAAGCTTCTTTGTACTCCATCTAATCTCGCCAACACATGTCTCTTTCTCTGGAAAATGTTTCCAAAGACGTTTCTATTCCATTCTTTTAAAACTTGTTGAGGCCGACAAATGTTTTTTGTAAGGCTTTCATTTTCCTGCCATGAACTAGACAGTAAATCATCAAAGGATTCATGAAATTACCAAGCAGCTTCAAACCGAAAAGGTCGGTGTCTCCTTCCCTCCATCATTCCCGAATTCAATTTAATAGTACCGGACAATGGTCACTTCCAACTCTTGGAAAATTAAAGATTGCAGCTTCTGGAAATAGCAGTTGCCATGAGGGATTACATAAAGCTCTGTCCAGTCTCTTTTTAACTAAACCACAAAGGGTTGCTTGTTGGTCCATGTAAATTGACAGCCATGTGCCCCAAGATCTAAAAAATTTCTATTTGTCATCACGTTATAGAAGGCTTGCATTTTAGCAGAAGACTCCTGTGTACCCCCTTGTTTTTCGTGTACTGCAGTGATTTGGTTAAAGTCACCAATCAAAACCCATGGGCAATTGTCAAAGGTGGTAAATTCACTCAAATAATGCCAGAGCCTCTGTCTCTTAAAGAGTGTTGGGCTGGCATAGATGGCTAAGATTGCCCACTTCAACCATCTTTAGTAACTATAGCTGAAATGAATTGTTCACAGCTCTAAAAAATTTCAACATCACCAAAACTTGAATTCTAGAGCATCCAAATACCACCGAAGAATCCCCAAGCATCCACTTTATAGTAATGGTCAAACCTTAATCTTCGAATTACTCTATCTGCTTTCCTTCCACTTATTCTGGGTTTAGCAATTAATAACATATCTACAGAATGAGATCTTCTACGTTCCGAAAAGAGGCGCCGAAATTCTCCACTCGCCGCACCTCTGCAATTCCAAAAGAGTATAGACATAATATTTCCACAAAGAAAAGAGGAAGATCCATAACCTACGCATATTACATAGCGTTTGGATCCTGTCCCATTTTCTCCACTATTGGTTCTTCGAACACACTGCTTGTAGCGGTTCCATATGTGTTTTCAAAACAAGTCCCTCTATTCTAGCCGTTGTCAACAGATGTCGGTGGCTTTGGTTGTGGCAATACCGATGAAGAACTGGCCAAGACAAATGGTTCAACATTGGTACTAATAGGCTGTAGAGTAGTTATCTGTTGTATGGGGCCATCATTCACCTGGGTTTGGGTCTTAATCATGTTGGACCCAACTTTGAAAATTAATCTAGCATCATTTAGGCCTTGAGGTATTGTGGGGTTAGTCAAACTAAGGACCAACTTAGTAACCTCCTTTGGTTGGGCCGAATTTAGAGATGACCCTACTTGGAATTTAAGCCCATGCACATGGGAAAATCCTTGACTGGATTGTTGAGTGGTTTTGCCCTTTCCTAAACGTGAATTATGGGATTCCTTGGCAGTAGCTTGATTAGTCCTTGGCATCTTCTTATTATTGGAAGGAGCAACATTATGGCTCCATGACATATGTTCTTCTTTACTGGAAGCTTTCAAAGAATCTCCCATCAAATCTTTTTCTGTAGTTTCGGGCATTAGATTGGCAAATTTATTGCCAAAATTTTGCCAAGAATTTGGCTGATCCGTTGACTTTCCTTTTCCAACTCCTTCCTTGTTTTGAGGTCTCTTGCTCCTTCTCTGAACGAACCAACATCCACGGACCAAAGTTGGATTCTTTATTGTTTGGATTATTAACTACTTTTTCCTTGGGCACTTCATCCTCCTTCGTTGATTCAGTACAAGCTAGTGATGGACAAGCATCTATCTTATGGCCAACCTTTCCACAATTGAAGCAAATGAGATGGAAACCCTCGAACTCAACCAGTTGAGTGAGCCTTCTTATTAAAATTTTAGACACTAAAGGTTTCATTAGATCAATTTCAATGCAAATTCTTGCAAATTTACCTCGAATAGCCTCTTTTGTATTATTTCTATCGATTTTGATCACTCTGTCCATACAGGCACCCATCCTTGAAAGAGCTGTAGCATTATAGTACTCCATTAGGAGTCCAGGAAGATGAATCCATGCTATCGCCTTTTCAATTTTATCATTAACAGGGTTGAAATTTGGTGTCCATTGACAAACAGTCAAGTAGTGTGCTCCTATGATCCATGGACCACCTTTTAATACATGGACATAGTCTTCTTTTTTCTCAAATTTGAATAGGAAAAAATCATGTCCCAAATCAACCACCTTATATCTACCCGAGAGATTCCAGAGTTGTTTAACTTTGTTTGATAGAACTTGGAAGCCAAGAACCCTGCCAAGCAGTTTGACAATAATCGAACTCCTCCAAGGCTTCCTCATCTCCTTTTTCTCTTCTTTAGAAAAGAGAATTCTTGGTCCCTGGTCATCTTCACCCTGTTCATCATTTGAGATCTCATCATAAAAAAAAAAAACATGTCGCTGTCATGATCCACACGATCCCAATCTCCCCATTCCCTTGCACCAGGGGTGTTATTATCCATTAACATTTCCTTGTATGAAGTTTTGCTAAAATCATTGGTATTCCATCCTAGTTGCACTGAGTCTGCGAGCTCCTCCATGATATCTCCCTCATCTGCTTCAGATCCACTGATAGTTCTCCCTCTTTTATGTTTTTTCTTCGTACGTTTCAGAACTTCGCTCTTCGTATTTTGTGAGTTTGCATGATTGCCTACAGATCAATTTCTCCAGGAATGGTTTCTCTAGACGATGTCATGCTTTCTCCGTTTAGCACAAACTCCAAGTATAGATTTTTAATATACACATTGTCTTTTCCATATAGTAAAAATTCATTGAAGTATTTTAACAAGCATTGAATAGACATTGTCTTACATAATACCTTTCAATCTTTAAACGCTCTCTACAACAAAAATAATTTATAAATTAACTTTCTTAATACAACATATCACAAACCCAAATTATTTTCCACAATTTTATCAAACATTTATAAGCAAAATAAGATCAACATAAAAAAAAATCAATACAATTTAATATCATACAGATGGCTGGAATGGATGCTCTGAAAAGAGGGAAACTCTAAAGAAAAAGTTTGAAAGTGTAAGGCCTTATCCAATCGGAGATGAAGAATTTGAAAATCAATCTTATTAATTTATTCTCTCAAACCCTAGGCAATAATCAATTTTAGGGATTTTTTTTATCTTAAACCAGTTTGTTCAAGAGTTATTTTGATGAATTTTACTTTTAATTTAATAAAATTAATTATTAATTTTAATTAGATTAACTAGAGTTAAATTACTTAGTGTGTTCATTTGATAAGGGAGTACATAAAATAGGTATGGTATGTGTTAAAAAAAATGATGTGGCATCTTCTTATTGATACCTAAAAAGCGAGTTTTTAAGATCATCCTAATTTAATGTATTCCCTTTTAAATTTGATTCACTCGAATATATACAAATGATATTTTGCATGCAGGCCCCAATTGGTTCTTAATTTGTTATTTTACTTTTTATATACACATGCATGCGAATAAAAGTATGAGAGTTGATGAATGATAGAACGTTCATTAATTGTTAAGGAGAAAATGCAGCAAGCATTTTACATTTCTCTCTCTTTTAATGGGTTTTAAAATTTTAATAAAAATTGAAATTTAAACAAAAAATTAAAACATAAAATTAAAACTGAAAAAAAGGTAAACGAATTTCATATTTCACTTACAATCTTTCCTTTTTTGGATTTTGCAAATATTTTCACTTAGAAAGTAAGCATCATGATTCTTGAACCACTAATTAAGCTGTGGCTGTATTTACGAATGAATGTCTTTGAATGCACTGCACTGCAAAAAGTCAACCATCTGCTTTTCAAAGTGTTTTATTAATAAGAAGAAAATACAACCAAATTTCCAACCCATAAAAAAATCTGAATACAGAACTGAGGAAATTAATGTGTGATTAAGGTTAAATTATTATGTCCTTTTTTTTTTCTTCTCCAACTCCCAAATATTCAGAATTTGCCCTGCAATTGTACAAATATAAGGTTAAATAGCTCGATCGAGACTCCCCGATTACCTACGACTTCAACATAAGAAATCTTTCTACTTTCAACTTTGAGCTTTGAAATCAAACAAATTCTAAACAAACAAGCTGAAAACTTACTCGGGTTCTAGAATTGTTGATAAAACTCTTACAAGAGAAGTGGGAATGCTTTGAATAGACCATTGCATAGGGAAAGACGAACAAGTAATCATTGTGGGTTGCGGCTAAGAAGAGAGTAAAAGTATAGAAATTGTCGAGACAAGCAATAAAATTGCAAAACCAAAACCTTTTTTCAACATAATTACTGCACTATCAATAAAAATAACTTTTTTATTTTTTTGATTACAAGGGAAATATTAAATAACTGGGGATGGGGGTGCTTGGATTCGAATCCAAGACTTACAATATGTCACAACTGATAGAACAAAATCTGCAGAATCGTCAACTCTTGAAGAAAATCAAGGCATTGATCTACCTTCCATCCATGATAGCAAAATCTTAGGAGTTGACCAATCACACCAACCACATCCCATGATAAAGGGGATTCAACCAGCAAAAGTTTAGCCTAATCTATAGCTGTGATATTCTCTATTTCCTTACAAATATAAAGCTTTGTACACTATATAAAGGGGCGGAACTTGTACTGCAGATATAGAGAAATATAACCATATTTGTTATTGTCCTCTTCATGGTATCGGAGCAGGGTGTTTTCTGCATCTGATTAGCCAATTTTTTTTTTCTCTCGTCTCTTTTCATTCTCTACATCATGGCCAAGAACAAATCCATCCTAACAATTCAAAGCTTCCATCAGATGGCAAGCTTAATTTCAATCAAACTTTCTTCTACCAATTTTTTATTGTGGAAATCACAAATCCATCCTCTCATTCGTAGTGCACAGCTCCTCCATCATATTGAGGAAACAGCTCCTGCAGTAATGCTTCACAAACAGAAGGGAGAAGAAGTCATCGAAGAAGAAAATCAAGATTATAATATCTGGATCAACAATGATGGACTTCTCACTAGCTGGCTTCTTGGAACCATGGGTGAAGAAGTACTTAGCTTAGTGGTTGGATGCAATACAGCAAAACAGATCTGGGATTGCCTTGAGCAACATTTCCTTGCCTCTACAAAAGAAAAGGAAATACAACTTAAAAACCAATTGGCAATAAAGAAGGGAAATCAGTCATTGGATGACTTCATCAGAAAATTCAAGCACACTTGTGATAGTCTTGCTGCTATTCAACAACCTTTAGAGGATGTCGACAAAGTTTTTCAACTTTCAAGAGTTTTGGGAGCTCGGTACCAACCATACAATCTTGCTGTGCTATCAAAACCACCATACCCTACCTTTAATCAATATAGTCTGGGCTTACAAGGTCTTGAACAGCAGCTGAATTTAGCAGATGAAGAAGAGAAAGCACAGGTACCAAATTATGCTCATGCCTTCATTGCACAAAGAGGAAGAGAGGGTCGTGGTAGAAGCTTTGGAGGACGTACTTTTAATTCTAGAGGAAGAGGCTTTGTTCAAGCTGGAACTTATAGCAACCAAAGAAGTGGAAGCAATAGAAACTTTCTTAACAACAATAATCCAAGACCACAAGGAAGCTTTCAAGCAAAGAATCTGCAGAATCCACATCTGCAGAATCCACACAACACTCAAGGTGCAATTTCTTGTCAAATTTGTGGCATCACTGGTCATAATGCTTTAAAGTGTTGGTACAGGTTTGATCATGCATACCAAAGTGAAGACTTGCCTCAAGCCTTTGCAGCACTGTCTTTACCTGATGACAAAGATCCAAACTTTTATGCTGATACTGCTGCAACAGCTCATATGACATCCGATCCAGGTATTCTTAATTCTATATCTCCGTATCGAGGTAATATGAAAGTATATACTGGCGATGGCACACCTCTTCCTATTACATATACTGGATCTGCATCTGTTGGACCTATTGAATTGAATGAAATGTTAGTGGTACCTGCATTAAAGAAAAACTTGCTTTCTATTAGTTAATTTACTGAAGAAAATGCTTGCATTTTTGAGTTCTCACATTCTGGTTTTTTGATAAAGGATCCAGTAACAAACCGTGTCCTAACTAAAGGAACCAAGAAAGGTAAGTTGTATGCATTGGATGAAGAAGTTGGACATGCTTTATCAATGCTTACAAGAGGAAAGGCAGATGATTCACTTTGGCACCAACGCTTGGGGCATCCTCATTCTCACATTTTAAAATCCTTAGCATCAAGAAATGTTATCAAAGTATCTTCTTGGACTAAACCATTCAAACTATGCACTAGTTGTCAAATGGGAAAAAGCTGCAAACTTCCTTTTGCTAGAAATAATGAAAAATCAGAATTTCCTTTTCACAAAATCCATTGTGATTTATGGGGGCCATCTCCGGTGCAATCTGTTCAGCACTTTGTTTATTATGTTATCTTCATAGATGATTATAGTAGATTTACTTGGTTTTATCCACTTAAAAAGAAATCTGACTTCTTTAGTTGCTTTCAAAAATTTCAAAGGATGATAGAAAATCAATTTGAGAAAACAATCAAGATCTTCCAATGTGATGGAGGGGGAGAATTCTCAAAGACAGAATTTCTTGAGTACTTAGCTCAATGTGGCATCAAGCAACAAGTCTCCTGTCCAACAACTCCTGAGCAAAATGGTGTCGCAGAACGAAAACATCGCCATATTGTCGAAACAGGACTCACAATGCTTCTTCATGCCAATATGCCAATGAGGTTTTGGGTTGAAAGTTTTTCAACTGCTACTCTCTTAATCAACAGACTGCCCACACCGGTTCTTGACATGGAAACACCTTTTCAACGACTATTTGGTAAACAACCGGATTATTCTATGCTCAAGGTCTTTGGTTGTCGATGCTTTCCTTATTTAAGGAACTATACTTCAAATAAACTTCAGCCTCACTCATTACCCTGTGTATTCATTGGGTACAGTCCCATTCATAAAGGGTATAGGTGTCTACATCCATCAACACAAAGGGTGTATATATCTCGCCATGTTGTTTTTGATGAACATTTCCTTCCTTACACTAATCTTACTAATAAATCTCAAAATACTGAATTGCAGGGGGAGTTTAGTGTTTATCCTGACTCAGATGAATGGATTCAAGCACCTCAATTGCAACCATCTTCTTCAAATATTCAGCCTCACTCTGAGATAAGTCACAAGCGTTCTATGATAATAGAATCAACACCATCTTCACCAACGAGCCAAGTTGTGAGAGAGACAACCATAGTAGCTTATCACAACGAGGTCACTACAATTGCTCAAGCTGAACAAAGTGAAGCCTCTCCAGTGGAACATATTATTGAGCTTCCACGACCTCCACAAGTTGTTCCTATCACGCCAGCCTCATCATCTTCAAATGAAACTCAAACATCTTCAATGGATACTTCTGAACCACAACCCGCTGGTGTGCAACCGCCTACACATAACTCCACCTCGGTGTCCACTCATCCAAAGTTGACTCGAACTCAGACAGGAAAACATACCGAACATGTTCAAACACAGTTTAAGAGTCCTCCTCAAGCATTACTTTCTTCCACACGATGTGTCGCAGGAGTTGATATTGTAGAACCCAAATCTGTTCGGAAAGCACTTCAAATCCCTCATTGGCATGCTGCCATGGTTGAAGAATTGATTGCTTTGCAACATAACAAAACATGGGATTTGGTTCAATGTCCGGCTGGTGCAAATGTTGTTGGATCGAAATGGATATTCAAAACAAAGCTTAAGTCAGATGGCTCAATAGAGAGATATAAGGCCCGGTTAGTTGCAAAAGGATTTTCCCAAGTTCCTAGTGTAGACTTTGATGAAACATTTAGTCCCGTTCTTAAGCCAACCACTCTCCGCTTGGTCCTTGCACTGTCAACTATGTTGTCTTGGCCATTACGACAACTTGATGTGAAAAATGCTTTTTTGCATGGACATCTCAAAGAGACAGTTTACATGGCACAACCACCTGGTTTTGTTGACTCCAACCACCCAGATTATGTGTGCCGCCTTAATCGTACTATATATGGACTAAAACAGGCTCATCGCGCTTGGTTTGATCGCTTTACCTTGCATCTTCTATATATGGGATTTTCTTGTAGTCGAGCTGACTCTACTTTGTTTGTTTTGCATTGCCCTCAAGGTATAGCTCTTCTTCTACTTTATGTAGATGATATAATTCTTACAGCCAATGATGAGACTCTTCTCCAAAACATTATTGATAATCTCAGTACGGAATTTGCAGTTAAGGATTTAGGCCCTTTGCGATACTTCCTTGGCATTGAGGTCACACCTTTCCATAGTGGTATATTTATCTCTCAAGCAAAATATGCTCGTGATATTCTCATTCGAGCCTCTATGTTGGAGGCTTCGTCTACTTCTACACCTCTTACTCTCAAGGAACCTAGTAAAATTGATGATAATGAACTTGTTGATGCCACTGCTTACTGTAGCATTGTGGGAGCTTTACAGTATCTAACTGTCACCAGAATCGACATTACACATGCAGTGAACCGTGTATGCCAGCATATGCAAACTCCTACTAAGGCTAATCTTCGACAAGTTAAATGCATCTTGCGTTACATTAAAAGGACACCTAATTATGGCACTCGTTTTCTTTCAAATTGCCCACTCTCTTTATCTGCTTTTTGTGATGCTGATTGGGCAAATTGCTCTCTTACTAGGAGGAGCACCACTGGTTTTTGCATCTTCTTAGGTGCCAATTGCATTTCTTGGGCATCCAAGAAACAGCCTACTATCGCTCGATCCACTGCAAAGGCAAAATACAGAGCCATGGCCTCTGCTACAGCTGAGTTGGTATGGATTACTTATTTGTTATGTGACATTGGCATACCTCTCCCTAATCCTCCTCAATTGTTCTGTGACAACATGAGGGCACTTTATATGTCCATTAACCCGGTCTTTCATGCTCGCACAAAACATATTGAACTAGATTATCACTTTGTTCGAGAGAAGGTTGCCACCGGTGCTCTAGTCACCCGATTTGTTCCTAGTTCAAGTCAGCTTGCAGATATACTGACTAAGCCTCTATCTCGACAACACTTCAATTCTCTTCGATTCAAGCTGGGAGTTCAACAAGTCTCCCTCTCCAACTTGAGGGGGAGTGATAGAACAAAATCTGCAGAATCGTCAACTCTTGAAGAAAATCAAGGCATTGATCTACCTTCCATCCATGATAGCAAAATCTTAGGAGTTGACCAATCACACCAACCACATCCCATGATAAAGGGGATTCAACTAGCAAAAGTTTAGCCTAATCTATAGCTATGATATTCTCTATTTCCTTACAAATATAAAGCTTTGTACACTATATAAAGGGGCCGAACTTGTACTGCAGATATAGAGAAATATAACCATATTTGTTATTGTCCTCTTCAACAACTCATCCTTAACCACTAGGCCAAAAATCATACAAATCAACTTATGATTATTAAAATAGAACTAAATTCACATATGATTTAAGATTTAAAAATTGAACTCGAAACTTCAAAGTTTCGGAACTTCTTTTTATCAATAAATAAAACCCTATTCACATCAATAAAACAATTAAAGCAATTTGTTGAAACAAAAAATAATGCGTAAATTTCACTAAAATCTTCAAGATTTTATCATAATTCAACTCTAATCTATTAGTTTTGAAAATAGACATTTTGATCCAAAATCAAAATGATTTTAGCATATATCAGTCAATTACTTTGAATTAATAATATCACATTATCAACTATTAACAATGAATTTTATTACTATTTAATATGCTTAAGTAATTTTTTAAAAATTATTTTATGTAAAATTTTTATTTTTTTAATACCAATAAAAAATATAATGGATATTTCATGAGTGATAAATGTTTAGGTCAATATATTTTTTAAATAGTAACTTAATAGAACAATTGTTGGTACTATTGATTTATAATTTTGGATTAAAGTGTCCATTTCTAAAACTAGTGGATTAGAGTTGAATTACAGTAAAACCTTGAGAACTTCAGTAAAATTTATCCAAAAATAATCCATAGTTAAGGTTAAGGAAATAATTAAACATAAAGCCTAAACTAAGTTCAACCTAATTTAATTTTTTTTAATAATGGGTAAATAAATGAGATTGCTTGGATCTGAATCCAAATTTCATAACATATCACAAAAAATTAAACATTAAGTTCACATAATTATCAATCTTTTTCAATAAGTCCAAATGGAAAATTTTAGATTTTCCAATCCACGATTCTTTTTTAATTCATATATGACTCTTTATGTAGGTTTCTAACATGTTGGCAATGAATTTAAATTTTCATTTAAATTCATAGATCATGAGTAGTTTTGATGCCAAAAAGGTTGCTGGGCTTGTTGATGATGGATCAACTTTTTCCTCCTTGGATCAACCTGCAAAACAGAAGGTACACCGAGGTTGTTCCCGGTGGGACTTGCTCCGATGCTTAAGTCAGTAAAGTGTTTAAGGAAATTATAAGTAACAGAGTAGAAGTAACAGTGAGTGAGAGTCCATCCCCTTTTCTTGGTCTCTGTCCCTTTATATAGGCGTTCGTGTATTTAAGTGGGTGGTTACTCCTTGTGGGCGGTTACATGTAGTTAAGTGGGCGGTTACGGTGGTTACTCCTTGTGTGTAGTTAAGTTTATAGCAGTTACTCTTTGTGTGTAGTTAAGTGGGCGGTTACGTGTAATTAAGTGGGCGGTTACACTTTTAACTGTGTTTTCACATAAATGCTCTTTATGTTACAGAGACTATGTGAGTATGACTCGTGGGCCACTTGTTACCAAGCTCGGTAAGGTGGGCCTATTGGGCCTTCTGACAGTGATACAACATTATGCCCTCCTGGCGAATGGCGAGTACAAAGTACTCGGTATTCGTCATAGACCTTTTACTCCTTTCATATTCTTGAATTCTGTATCCTCTATCAAAGGGTTTAACCAAGGTAGCGTCAGGGTTGTGACTGCATATGAGCTTTAAAATTCTAGCGCTTAAGGCGATGAGAATCCAAGATCATGGGCGTGGAAGTCTCTGAAGACTGGCACTCGAGCCAAGAGTGAGTGGAAACTCGAGAAACTGGCGCTAAGGCCATAGCAAGCAAGCACCTCAAGAAACTGGTGCCAAGGCCATGGGCGATCAATTTAGATAATGGTGCAAAGACCACGGGCGAGTAAAGTGCCAAAAATGCTAGCGCTAAGGCTACACGCGAGTAAGTGCCTAGAACTGGCGCTGAGACCAAGGCAAGCAAGGGACTGGCACTAAGACCCAAGGCGAGCAAGTGCCCAAAACACTGGCGCTAAGGCCATGGCAATCACACGATCGAGATACTGGCGCTAAGGGCCCAGGGCGAGCAAGTGCCCAAGATGCTGGTGCTAAGACCCTAGGTGAGCTGGTGCCCAAGATACTAGAAATAAGGATTGAGATAAGCAATTTATCATACTATTGTGGTTCAATTTTCTTTTCTAAGCATCAATAACTGTTAAATAACAGAAACAAATAGAACATAGCTTAATGGAAAAAAACGAGAATAAACTTCAAATGGTGGGACTTCTCCATCCTGGGAATCGTGGGCTTTACAAGTCTTGGCTTGATTTAGTGTTCATCTGATCGCCAACTCTCTCAATGTTTGTTTTCCTAATCTCTTCTGCTTCAACAAGGCTCTGAGCTTTCTGGAGTACCTCATGCAAGGCTAATGGTTCCTCATCAGATAGGGCATAGTGAACATAGTCGTTGATCACACCTGCTCTAAATGCTTGGATAGCAAGATTGTCGTCAAGGTCTTTTACATCAGTGTAGAAATTAATAAATCTGCGTATACAATCCCTCAAACTCTCCTTGGGCTTTTGAACGATTGACATCAGACTAGCAGAAGTCTCATTTGCCTCTTGTTGGCGAGGAAATGCCCGATGAATAGTTTACTAAGCTGTTCAAAACTAGTGATAGAGTTAAGTGTAAGAGAATAAAACCATAACCTAACTGTACCTGTCAGAGTTGCTAGAAACGTTTTGCACTTGACAGCATCATTTGTACCGTACAGATCCAAAGTTGACTCGTAACACAATATGTGGTCTTATGGGTCACTTGTCCCATCATATTTCTCCTTTGGTGCCCGAAAATGACGATGGACAATCTCTCTTTAGATCTCTAGAGATAATGGACTATTTGTTCGCGTACACAATGGACTAATTCTTGTCTCCCTTTCTTCATCTCGTTAAGTTCCTTGTCAATAGCATCTAATCTCTCTTGCAATGAGAGATTAGACTTCTCATGGACAGTCTTGGTTCTTTTTGCCACATCTATTATGGGGGAGTTAACACTTCCTTCTTCTCTTTCCCTCCTTCCACGTGGGTTACGTTGCCTAACTTGGGGTTCTGCTAGCGGGCTTGGGTTTTGGTTAGGGATGGCACTGGTTGGGCGAGCTGCATCTGATTGATTGTTGACAGGGAGTTGTGCTTTGGGTTAATTTTGCTGATGTGGAGTGGGCGTTCATTGGTGAACAACAGGAGCAATTGGTCGTACCTCGGATGTAAATGGGCGAGCATCAGGCGCGACTGGGCGATCTGCAGTTGCATTACGGCAAGCACTCAGAGATTCCACTATCTGGGCATAGTGGGCTATCTTAGCTTCTAAAACTTTGTTTTGGGAGAGTAATTGATTGTATTGCTCCATAGATATTGTTTGTGATGTTGTGTGAGTTTGTGGCTGCCCCATCGGAGTTGACATCAGGGGAAGGAAAGTAGTAAGGGTAGACGTAACTGCGGTAGTGGCATTGTCAGAAGGACCAATAGGCCCACCTCTTCGAGCTTGGTAACAAGTGGCCCATGAGTCATACTCACATAGTCTCTGTAACATAAAGAGCCTTTATGTGAAAACACAGTTAAAAGTATAACCGCCCACAAGAAGAAACCGCTGTAACCGCCCACAAGAAGAAACCGCTGTAACCGCCCACTTAACTACACACAATGAGTAACCTCCGTAGCCGCCCACTTA
Source organism: Heritiera littoralis (assembly GCA_031772115.1). Lineage (NCBI taxonomy): Eukaryota > Viridiplantae > Streptophyta > Magnoliopsida > Malvales > Malvaceae > Heritiera > Heritiera littoralis. The sequence goes on along the minus strand of JAPDPK010000243.1, from coordinate 253,862 downwards.
ACTACACACAATGAGTAACCTCCGTAACCGCCCACTTAACTACACGAACGCCTATATAAAGGGGCAGAGACACGAGAAAAAGGGGACAGACTCTCACTCTCTTCTACTCTGTTACTTATCATTTCCTTAAACACTTTACTAACTTAAGCATCGGAGCAAGTCCCACCGGGAACAACCCCGGTATACCTTCTATTTCGCAGGTTGATCCAAGGAGAAATGAGTTGATCCATCATCAACAAGTCCTGCAACCTTTTTGGCATCAACAAGTAGTATATAGTAATACATTATGACCACCCAAATGTTAGAAAGGTCGAACAAAATACAATGTCTATATTTATAAAAAAATTTTGTTTTCATATTAAAATTATCATATTAGCGAGATATAATTATATATATTGATATTAGCTTGTCTAAGGTACGGAAGAATTTTATACTAAAATAGAAGTTTAATATAAAAAATCTGCCTCCACATAATGATCTTGCAAAATGCTAGTTCTTGAGAGCAAAGCATATGTTTTTAGTCAAATTTTCACATTTCATAATTGATAAGAACGAGAACATTGTACAGCACTTAAGCCTTCGGTTCAATACATAGCACGTGCATGTATTTCCATACTCAAATTAAGAACGAACACCCTTCCCGGTTTAATTAAAAATAAAAAAAAAATGTAAATATGGTTACTGATAAAACTTTTTGTGTGCCATCCCATAACTTTTTTTTTTAATCACATGCATCCTCATTTATTTTATTATAAGAGGTTAATCTTATTAAAATTGAAAATAATAAATGATAAAATCCTCGCAAACCAAAGCCCCAGTGAAAGATAAACATCTCCGCAGAGCATTATTTATTTGTCTAGGGTATTGTCTTTTTGAACCAAGAAAAAGAAGACCTAAATTTACTATGTCATCTCCACTTGACCACCGGCTTTACTTCTGGGCAATTCATATTTGTCTTCTTCGTCGACCCAAATGGCGTAAGCTTCTTCTCCGTGAGCAGCTTCATCACCAATCGCCATATCATTCTCAGACATCCTTAAAGGCACGATTAATTGGACCAAAAGACAGATTATGCTTGTACTTACAACGTTAACAACGACAACAAACAAAACCCCAAGCAGTTGAACTCCCATCTGTCGAAACCCATCACCAGCTCTGCCGTTTGTTAATCCGTAAAATAGCCCTATGTAGTGCCCGGACTTACCATAAAACAAGCGGTTAAGCTTTGGTACAGCAAAGAGGCCGGAAAGTATTCCTCCGAGGGTTCCGGCAATGGCGTGAGTGTGTAGAACTGCCATTGTGTCGTCGACCTTTTGAATCAGTTCAGATCTCTTGTGGACAACCATCATGGTGAACCATGGAATTGAACCAGAACAAATGCCCATTAGTATTGCTGCCCATCCTTGCACAACCCCTACATAATTTGCATGTACTTTTAATTGTTGCCACTTACCAATATGAAGGTTAACAAGTAAGCAATGCTCAAGCACGATCCCAAACTCAATATTTGATTTATCACCACTTTAACACCTCCGTTTGTATGCATGTAATTAGAAAATTAGACAAAAAGAATAAGAGAAATTTGACTTTGAAGAGTTTAAGATCAATTTTTTAGATGGTGATAATGTTTTTACTGTACCAAAAGGAATCTTAGTGTACCGATAAAAAATGTTCCTTTTTTATTTGAAAGCTTAGAGTTTCAGCGAAAATAATCTTTTTATTAACACAAGGAAAATGATATGTATATATATAACTTTCCTCCGACTCTACAATATGAGAGCTTTGTGTATTATTTCTTTTATGCTTTTACTGTACCGCAAAATTCGAAACTCTTCAGGTAGCATTAGCTTCAATTGGTTAAGTAGATATGCCACTTATGCATAAGAAAAGTGGTATTTTTAATATTGTTTATGTTCAGTTCATATTCGTCAATTTCATTCGTGAACAAATGTATCTTTTCTTATGCATCTGTTCAAGCAATGGCAAAGCCAATGCTCCATCCTATATATTATTAACATATATAATTATTTTGATGGGTGTGGAGTTACTGACCGGCAGCTGGGGTGATGCAGACCAAACCAGTGATCATGCCTTGAACTGCACCGATAATGGAAGGCTTTCTGAAGAATACAAAATCGAGTGCCAGCCAAGTAAGCAGGCTAGTAGCAGTGCAGATGTGAGTGTTTAAGACTGCCAATGAAGCATCAGTGCTGACTACATATGGATCTCCGCCATTAAACCCAGTCCAACCCATCCACAGCAAACCTGCTCCAGCTAACATCAGAAGGATGTTATTTGGAGGGAATCTCTGTCTGTCCTGTGTTAGACGAGGCCCAACCTGCAAGAATATAACACAGCACAAAGTTTCAGTTGTTTTGAATAATAAATTCTAGTGTTAAAAAAAGTTTCAGAATCATACCCAGTATGCAGCCGTGAATCCTGCAACTCCAGAAGATAAATGGATGACATATCCACCGGAGTAATCGATGATTCCCATCGTTGCAAAAAATCCATGAAGACTCCATATACTAAAAGCCGTTATAGTATAGGAAAAGGTTAGCCATAGTGGAACAAACAGCATCCAAGCATAAAAGTTCATGCGTCCCAACAAAGCTCCAGCTATCAGAATCAAAGTAATAGCAGCAAAAACACCCTGGAAATACACCATTGTTGCGTTGGGGAAACTCCCCAAGAACGCTTGCTTAATCAGATAGTGTCCATCCAATGCAACATTGGGTTCTCCCCAGAGCGGAATCATCTTGTCCCCGAACGACATTCGGTAGCCCCAAAGCACCCAACACACCATCACGCAGGCAAAAGCATAGAGCACCATGAAAGCTGAATTCACAGCCCATTTCTTCTTCACCGAGCCACCGTACAGAATAAGAAGTCCTGGAATGCTTTGGAGACCGACAAGGGTAGCTGCTGTGAGCTGCCATGCATTGTCTCCTTTGTTCAGCCAATCTGGGCTGGCCTCATCTGGGGCTAGATTTTTAGGAAGGGAAAAAAGGGTTCCATTCATTTTTTTCAACTTCCAGTCCTTCCGCAAAGTTGTCTGACGCTGCAAAGAATCATTCTTTTTCTGGGGTTTATATAACTGGGAAATTAATCAGTTTCGATTATGTCGATAAGCTGTCAGTACCCAATACGATGGTATCTCCATTGTCAATTTGTCATTAATTATTCTAATGTTTTTAACTTTTGCTCCCATTTTTAAAATTTAATGTGTTGTTAAGCTACATCAGGGCTTGATATTCCATGGTTTTTATCGAGTTTTCCAAACAACTGTATCGATGATTTTAAAGTAAATTTGGGTGCTCCTTAATCGTTATCGCCCCAATGATTACCTGGAAAGGTTGATGAACTTTTGTTTATGCTGTTTCGTTTGACTTCAAACTGAAACCACAAAACTTTTGGAGGGTTTCGTTTTCATTTGCCTGCCTAGAGAATCAAGATCCTAATGAACTAGAAAATGGTCTGATTATAATACATTGAGGCATTGTTTGCAAGAACCTATGTGTTTTTGGCGTTATTATTTTAATTGAATTTTTTATGAGGTTTATTCAGTTGGATTTGGATACACAATTCGAATTACGGAAAAAATTCTAAAGGCAGAATTAGAGACAGTTCGTTGATCTTACCATCACGCGTTGTACTCTTTTTTTTTTTTGAAATATTCATGCATTTTACTTAATTTTTACTTATTTGTTGTTTAGAAACAAGGGGCACTTCTTTAAAAATTTTGACCTTACTATAAGGTCAGTAAACAATAATCCTTAAATAATTAATATTTAATCTATACTATTGATTAAATTTTAAAGATAGGAAAACCCTTAAACCTGTAAATTGTTAAACTAATTTTCAAATTATCATTATATATTAAATATTAATAAATATATAGTAGTGTTTTACTAAGTTAACATAGGTTTTTATATGGTGCACTAAGAGTATATAGTTTTTATACACCATCAATAAACTAAAGGTTGACACCTCATCAATATGTGAACTAAAAAAATACCTAGCCCTTAAAAATAAATACAAATAATTTTTTTAAATTTGCTCATAAGAGCTTATTGATTATGTATCAATATCTTGTGTATTGCTATGACGTCCTGTAACGCCCTTGAAGCTAGGCTTTTTTAGCTAACTTTTTTCTTTTCTTACTATATTTGTCACTCGCTCAATGTAGCTAAAACCTAACAAGTAGATTACTACTTGTTTATTTGTTTAAGACTAATTGTCTAAGGTTCCATTCAATTGCCTCGTAATGCATGCCAAAATTGAAACCGAAAAACTCCATCCCTTTATATATACTTGTTGTCCAACCACACTCTATAACACAACAATAATTCAACCTGTGGCACAATAATCATCTCAAGAAACCATCCAAAATATCACATTTTCATCAAGATATACTATCGAGTTACTATTCATTACAAGGCGCAATTATCCATAATTCTCGATACAGTCCTGGTACTTACATCCTGATCTATGTACACTGTGTATACCAAAAAATTACCTGCATATTGGTGAAAGGAGTCCACTAAATATTACCTGATCTCTAGGTGAAAGAAGTTACTATGCACAAGTAGTGATTCCTAACTAATCTCTAGGTCAAAGGAGTCCACTAAATATTACCTGCATATTGGTGTATTTAGCGTAATTTTTCAATAATTTAATTTTTTGTTAAAAATGAAAATGAATAAGTTTTTTTAAAACAAAGAAAAATAATTAATTAATTAAATTTAAATTTAATTAAATGAATGCCCGATGATGGGATGTTATGGAAATCACAAATAGTGATTTCTAACTGATCCTTATGTGAGAGAAATTTATTAAATATTACTAGAGTATTGAAATACTTATGCAATTTTTCAATAATAAGAATTTTTATTTAAAAATAAATACAGTCTTTTTAAGAAAAATAAAATTTATATGCATCATTTATATTATCTATTTGCATCATTTATATTATTTGTTTGCAACATATGCATCCATGATTAATTACAAAAATAAAATATGAATCGTTCGAGGATGAGATTCTATAGATTTCGCAAGTTGCGACTTTTAAGAAATCTCTAGGTAAGGATGTTATTTCTAATATTACCAAAAGTATTGGAGTATTTGATTTAATTTTTCAATATAAAAAGGTTCACATTCAGTTTTGAAAAAAATAAAATTTAATCTTTGTTGTTTAAATATAAAAAAATGATTTGAGAAAAGAGAAATAAAATTGTGCAATAAAAAGGAAATTATTTTTGAATATTAAGTTAAGATCATTTTATTAAAACTAAAAGGATAACACTTGATTAAGATGGTACCGTTTTTAAACGGATGTTGTGGGCTGCTAATCTTTCTCCGCACGTAACCGTACTCCCAAACCCAATTTTTGTTTTTGTAGATCCCAAAATTATATTTTAATAAAAATTAATTATTTTAAGATTTGTTGAAAAGATAAGATTTTTAGGTGTCCAATCACACTTAATAAAAAAATTATTGGTGGCAACTCCCTATTTTTAATGTTTTCAAAATCATCGAGCGGTCGAATCCTCAGATGGAATCGTTACAACAACAATGATTATGCTTATGAACAATACAAGTGTGCATGATTGACACATGCCTATACATTATCATTTCATTTTCAATTATATACCATTCTTATAGCTCTAAATCCAATACTTTTAATACGATTCATAACATCCAATCATTCATCCTATATTATCATTAACCAATTACAAACGTCTCCTTTCATTTAATAACAATCAACCATTTCAATTTGTCAAACCTTAAAATCTATTCAATCATTTCGATACACTCCATTTTCAAAGACCGTACTTTAAAGTCTTTCATACTTTTTATAAACTTTCAATCATGTAATATAACTCAACGCATTCAAAACATATACATTTAAAACATTATACCAATCATTTTGATCCAAAGTCTCATTCTAAAATCATCATTCACTATCAAAATCCAACAATTCTAAAACGATCAATGGACATTAAAATCTTTTAGAATACGTTATCTAAATCACTACTTTACCTAACACTCTCTTAAGCCAAACAATTCTGACTTAGGGCAGTTGACTGCTCTTTAGAAGCAATTGGTAGCCATGCATTTCTTTAATTTTTCAAATTAAAAGTTCATAATATTTAAAACCGACTATACAATGAGCAGTCGACTGGTTACTTGGGCAGTTGATTGGTTTTCAGAAAGAAAGTTTTGGGTAAAAAGCAATCAACTGGCCTTCATAACGATCGACTGTTTTTCTGATAGTAAGTTTATAGGTAAGGGGTAATCGACTGGTCTTTAAGGCAGTTGGCTGGTTTTGATCCATTTTAGTTAGGGGCAGTCGATGCTAAATTTGGCAGTCAACTGGTCTAAGTTAATTACTACGAAAACACCTAAATCTTAGGTATGGGTAGTTGGCTGCTCTAGACAAAATGTTACCTAAGAGTTAAAAACCCATTTTCAAAACCTCCTATACAATCAAACACAGTTCAATATACCACAATTCAGCCATAATTTAATGCAAACACAATATCCGTATGTTGCTTTGTACATATCCCTTACCAAACAATCATGATTATGCAATAGTAATCTCTTTAGCACCAATCTTCAATGAGCAAGCCTAGATGTCTGATTTGCTTCAAAGCTGTAGAGATCAATTTCAAACATAGTTTTCATATCAAACTTCATATTCATGCTCTACAGTCTCAAAACTATCACATATATATATGATTAAATCAAAATCAAAATTTTCTCTCTTTTACCTTCTCTTGGCTAAAACTTTGAGCTTGCTTTTCACCCTCCAAATGGTCACTCCAACACACCATACCACAGTATGTTGTAGAGCTCAACAAGCTAAACAACTTTCCTTTAGATCACTTTTTGGTTTAAAGTGGTTACATTAGGGTTTTACAAGCTTTCTCTCTCTAAAACCATGAAGACATGAGACTCTCTCTCTCCTCCCTCACACGGCCAGCCAACACATGGGGAAGATGATGACTTTTCACTTTTATAATATCTTTTTGACAAATTTGCCATTTTGCCCTTACACAATTTTAAAAATCTCTTTTATGTCCCAACTATTTTAATATTCAGTTAAATATTCAATTTAACTTCAAACTATTTTTATTTCAACGCAAAATATGTCAATTTGACATAACTCATCAAAACATTGACTTTTATCGAGGTTTGAATTGTCATTTTGATGAAATTACCAAAATAGCCCTAAATGTTCATTTGTGTAGTTATTGGCCTTTTCGTGTGATTCAGTCTATAAGTTCAAACTTCATGAGACATCTTCATACAAGGGTTTGTCTATGATAGCCTATGGGTCAAAATTCAAACTACGTTAACCGTTATTAACCAATGTTTTTCCGACCTATGGACATAATTATCATTTTGAAATTTGTTGCATATTTCTCAAAACACGCACAAACAAAGGAATTCTGAGATGCAAATTCTTACCATCTCATTATTTTGCTTCAAATATCAATACTCTAGAGTTTCACCCCAATTCGAATTGTAGAAATCCTAATGGGGCTTGCATCACGGTTTTTCCCCAATCCTTACAAAGCACAATGTTTACGATAGCTCTCTTCGGTACATCAAATTAAGCTCCAATCAAGATGAGTTTCATACCATGTGTGAATAAATCCCCAAGTATCAATAACTTACTTTTCCAAGATCATTCTAGATCTTAGCGATTCTTGTGGCCTTGCGTCTAATTTTCTCTACCATAGCCACTACGTGAAAATCTTAGCAATTAACTCTTGCTTTTCGATTTTTAAAATGAATAACTTATATTAGTTATTGGAAAATTGGGGTTCTCACAAAAATTTATCAATCAAATGTAGAAATGTAAATGGGATCCACTTAAATAGGTACCCAAACTGCTCGCTCCAATTAGGTCGAGTTTGGAGTACTCATAATTGTGTTTTAATCGGAATAAAATAGTGATTACCCTACTTGTGTTGGGTTTGAGTAGAGTGTGGGCAATGCCCTTGGGGTACCTAAACCAAACTTAATTAGCTTGGCAAAATATGAGGTAGAGAAATTCTATTTGCAATCTATGTCTTACTAGATACAACTTATTTGCTAATAAAACCTATTCCATTTGTTTTTCTCTTCATTTTTATTTGACACAACCTAACAACAATATTTTCCTACCTAAACTACCCTCCCCATTCCTTACTACACAACCTAAGTTTTCTTTCCTTTTCATCTTTCTTTTCTCTCTAATCTCCATCAACCTTTCATTAATTAGTTACAATCCAAAACTTCTCCATCAATTCTAAGGTAAAACCCTAAACATATATTGTTTTATTGTGAATTTTTTTAGGTTAATTTGATTGTGTTAAGTAAAGAGTGTATTTAGGGTTTGAGAAAATAGGGATTTGGGGTTGCTTAAGACTCACAGTAGTGAATTGCTGTGAGTCTCTAAAGGCTCATGGCATTAGAGTCTCATGGCAATTTGCTGTCATGAGGCTAAAGAGTCTAATGGCGATTCACTGCCGTGAGTCTCTAAGACTTCACAAAAATATCCTTTCATGAGTGTAAAATAATAATTTTATCAAAGGTTTTTTGTATTGAAAATTTTCATTAAAAGTAAGCTGTGTGTAATAGCTTTTTAGGTGTATTTAGAAACTCTCTATAAGGAGTAGTTCTAAATATACCCCATTTTTTGCTGATTCTACCCCACCCAAACAAACTAATTAACCAAACGACAATTTTAAACCTTATCAACCCTGCCTTTCCCTCCCGCCAACTCTTCCGGTAATCCTTTCTCCACCTCTCCTTTCTTCTTCCTTCTTCATCTTACCGCCTCCAACTTTTTCTTCAAGGAAACCGTGCGAAGACTGTTAGCCTAATTCTCCTCCCTAATTCGCAACACCTGCATGAAACAAAAATGCTCCAAAACCATGCCCGCTGTTTGTGTCGATCTCCTTGGTTCATCATCCTCACCTGCCGGTGGCCTCCTCCACGTCAGCATCATGTAAGGGCTCACGCCCAGCATCGTGCAAGTGCACATGCACGAGGTTGCTGGCCACACGCAACTGCACTTGCGCAGGGAAGCTTGGCCCGTGCAAGTGAACTTGCGCGAGGTAGCTTGCCATGCACAAGTGCAGTTGCGCGTGGTTGGTTGCCATGAGCAAGCCTCGCACATGTCGTTTGCTTGGGCAAGCTTGGATTTTCGACAGGGGAAAGAGGAGGAGTCAACGAGATGAAGAAAGGAAGAAGGAAGAAAGAAAGAGGAGGAGCAAGGATTTTCAACAGAGCTGGCGGGAGGGGAAGGCTAGGTTGATAAGGGTTAAAGTTGTCTTTTAATTAATTAGTTTGTTTGGGTGGGGTAGATAGAGCAAAAAATGGGGTAGATTTAGAAACTCCCCTCTATAAGGTATTGAGGTTGTGGGGATTTAAACCTTGGCCCATTTAAGTTTTTATGCAACGGTTCTGCCAAATGAGCTTTATTTTGTAATTGATATAATGTACTAAGAAAATATATTTATACAATAAAATTTTGTGAGCTTAAAAAAATTAATAAAGCATAATAAAAATAATTATGAAATTAAATTAGTTAATTATGCTTAACATAAGGTACTAAAATTAAATTAATAAAAGTTTCATAATTAGTTAATATGCGATTATTACATATTGACCATATACATATGTGATACTATAGTATATGTATATGATACAAAATTGTATTTAAAATTGTAATTATCAATTTTAATAAAATATTGTTGATTCAAAAAAATTAATGAAACATAATAATAAAATAATTATGAAATTAAATTCTCTAATTATGCTTAAGATAATGAGTTTTTAAATTTTAAACATAAGATACTGAAATTAATTAATAAAAGTTTCATAATAAGTTAAGATATAATTCTTTCACATTGAACATTTACATATATATATATATATATATATATATATATATATGATATTATAGTGTATGATACAAATTGTACTTAAAATTCTAATTAGTAATTTTAATAAAACACTGTTGACTCAAAAAAATTAATGAAACATAATAATAAAATAATTATGAAATATAAGACAAAAAACTAATTATGAAATTAAATTAGTTAATTATGCTTAAGATAATAAGTTTTTAAAATTTTAAACATACGGTATTGAAATTAAATTAATAAAAGTTTTATAATAAGTTAATATACAATTCTTACACATTGACCCTTTACACACACACACACACACACACACACACACATATGTATATGATACTAATTGTACTTAAATTTGTAATTATTAATTTTAATAAAACATTTTTGACTCAAAAAAATTAATGAAACATAATTATGAAATAATTATGAAATTAAATTAATTATGCTTAAGATAATAAGTTTTAAATTTTTAAACATAAGGTATTGAAACTAATTTAATAAAAGTTTCATACTAAGCTAGCATACAATTCTTACACATTCACGCCTTATATAAACACATATTGACAATTTTTTATAGCTCACATAGAAAATTGCTGGTTTGTACAAGAAATGTGTATGCGTATGTGTATGTTTATGTGTAACTCTTTATAATAAATTGAAAATAGCCTTTTTTTTACTTAAAAAAAAAGATGAGATTTAATGTCAATATCTATTTAATCATCTAATATTATGATTATTGATTAAGTTAATTTATATTACATGAATACCTATAAGAAATTAAATATTTGGAATTAAAAGTACAACATTGTATTCTAATGTATGATAATAGATTGATATTGAAAACATTTTATATTAACACAAAAGTTGAATTGTATTTAATTTTTAAATCAAATGATTCATGTGAAATGATAAATGGATCATGGATATGACATTGTGTTATTGCAAAATTGTCAATTATGCTTAAAAGTTAGAACTCTCTTGAAAAAATAATGGCATAGAATAAAATTAATTATGAAATTAAATTAGTTAAATATGCTTACGATAATAAGATTTTTATAAACATAAGTTACTAAAATAAAATTAATAAAAATTTCTTAATAAATTAATATACAATTCTTGCGCATTCATAATAAGTTAATTAAAGTCCAATTAAGAAATATGAAAATAGTTTATTAAAAAATAAATTCATCATATAAAATAATATTTAAATGCATAGTTTAAACTTGTTGTTATAAAATAATCCAAATTCAAAACTCAGCGTTTTACTTAAAAATGGTGTAAGGTTTCATTGTCTCGGTTTATCATGTCATACACGAAAATACGCAGCAGATTAAAATCAACAAAACCAAAATCACCAGGATCATGCAACAAGATTAATTTCGAGATAAAATCTAACCTTTTGGTGTACTTGTGTAGGAATGTTCGACTTCTGAATATGGCAACCTACGAACAGCCCTTGATTTATCGTTAACTCGAGACTCCTAGCTGAGAGAAGCCCTCTAACGGTATCCACACGAGTAGGATGCAAAACAAGACCTTTGCCTGAGACAAGATGTGATCAGAAGCAAAGGGAGGAGGAAAGGAATTGTTTTCTGAGAGTGCTAGCTCTAAAAGGCAGAACGGCTATAAAAATATTCTGTTCTCTTATCTAACTTTTAGACTTAATGTTGTTTTTATAGTGCCTCTTAACAAAACCCTAAAAAGGCCTTAGCCTTAGTCCAACTAAATTAGGTCTTTTGGGTCCTTTAAAATTACTTAATCCAAATCCAATTAATTGTAGGGCATACTCTAACAATCTCCCACTTGCACTACAACCAATTGGTTATGCATTTGGATTAATAATTTGGTCTGCCCATGAATTATTATATTAATAATTCATAATTATAATCTCATTATAATTGAAAAGACCAAAATACCCTTTAGTAATCTCGGGCTAAAATGACTATTAATTAAATCCCGAATTATAGTTGGAACAGGATTCTAGTCTCACTAGGAATCCTTCTTGTACTAGGATTCATCACATGGATCCAACTCCAATTACCTTGTCTTGGTCATACTTATTGTGTGTGACCCTTTAGGTTTCCATTACGTTGGCAGTGATTCAAATCTCATTCATAAATCACAAGCCAAGATTGGCATCTAGCAATGCATCATGGCTACCCAAGTAATGAAAATGTCAGTGAGTTGACGACAACCTTTCAATGAGCAATTACCGTATAATTCGATCCTTTTGTCACCTAATATCTCAGTTGAACATAGAGTATGGAACGTGTCATCTCTATTAAAGTTCAACTCATTGTTTCTCAATCTTAAGATAAATGATTTAATCAAATGAATTCAAGATCTCATCTTAAATCTCATTTGTACTGTGGCCACAGATTTTCAATCATTAATCTCTATTGAGAGTCCTTGAGATATAGACTCTTGTTACCAAGAGGGACAAATCCTATCTTGATCACTCATAACCCTCATATGATTCATGATGTACCCAATTACTGTCTTACTTGCAACCCTTATTGAGCTACGTTTACCAGCATCAAAGTACACCAATCCACACATAGGATACCATGGTGATCTCAAGTCTAAGGATCACATATACCATTGCCATTTGAGAACATCTAATGACACTCAATGTAACGATCCACATAGAGTTCTCAAGATGGGTCAATCCAGTGTATTCATTCACAATGATCACCCATGTGTTGATCTGGATATCACCATATCCATGACTTATGAGATCAGTCACCCAAAGGAATCTAACACATGTTAGTCTTACCGTATCACTGATGTCCCTTCTCAGTGATACTACGACTAAGGATATTTAAGAATAGTATTCTTTGTATCATAAGGATCTCATTATCAAAGTCACTACTTTGATTCCTTTGATACGAATCCACTATTCTAGGGACTTTATCATTTGATTATGACTTGATCAAATTAAATATAGTCAATAATGATAAATAACTGCAATGTATTATTAAATAACATAAATAATCACAATGTCTTAAGTGTACTATAAGTCTAAATCTGATTGGCTTATAGCGCATACACTAACATTCTCCCACTTGCACTACAGCTAATCGATCATGGAAGGGCTTGAGTATCTCTTTGGACCACTGGTGAGACCAAGATTTCTTAGCTTGTTCAATGGCTCCATTGTTATCACAATAGAGTACCAATTGATTAGTAATGAACTTCTTGATCCAAACAATTTCCTTATTTGCATCTAATGCAGCTATATATACTCAGCCTCGATCGTAGAATCGGCCACTGTCTCTTGTTTAGAACTTTTTCAACTTAACAGTGCCATCATTTAGGCAAAACACATAGCCAGATTGTGACTTAAAGTCATCCTTATTTGACTAGAAACTGGCATCAGTGTAACTATTTACAATGAGCTCGTTCTCTCCTCCATAGACTAAGAAAGCATCCTTAATCCTTCTTAAGTACTTAAGGATGTTCTTAACTGCTATCTAGTGACGCTCACCTGGGTCAGCTTGATACCTACTCGCCATGCTTAAAGCATGGGAAACATCAAGCCTCGTACATAACATGGCGTACATGATAGATCCAATAGCCAAAGCATATGGAATCTTAGCTATTTTATCTCTCTCATCTTATGTTTTAGGACACATGTCCTTTAGGAGATAAATGCCATGAGACATAGGTTAGAATCCTTTCTTAGATTCTTCCACGTTGAACCTTTTCAACACTTTGTCAATATATGTACTTTGACTTAGACCTAGCAGCCTACTCGATCTATCTCTATAGATCTTTATTCCAATGATATAGGCTGCTTCTCCTAAGTCTTTCATGGAGAAGAAATTCCCTAGCCAAGTTTTGATAGATTGTAGGGCAGGAATGTCATTTCCTATGAGTAGTATGTCATCCACATATAACACTAGGAATATGACAGCACTCCCACTAACCTTTTTGTAAACACAAGGTTCATCTTCGTTCTTGATGAAGCCAAACTCTTTGACTATCTCATCAAAACGAATGTTTCAGCTCCGAGAAGCTTGCTTCTCAAGCTCTCGACGTATCCTATTAGACCTACGCGGGCCTTGTGTTTCTGGAGCTATTTCCTGTTCCACAACATCTTGTGGGACTTGCTCCTGTTCCACTAAAGGTTCAGTGACATTTTGTGGTTCTTGAACCTCTTCAAGCTCTATTTTCTTCCCACTAGTTCTTCTAAAAGGACACCGTACTGAGCCACAAACACTTTGTGCTCTGTGGGATTATAGAAATAGTATCCTTTTGTCTCTTTAGGATACCCCACAAATATGCATTTATCAGATTTGGGTCCTAATTTGTTTGAGACTTGTCTTTTGACATAAGCCTCACAACCCCACATCTTTAGAAAAGATAGATTAGGCTTTTTTTCAATCCACATCTCATGTGGTGTCTTTTCAAAAGCTTTAGTAGAACACGATTTAGTGTGAATGCTGCTGTCTCTAAAGCATAACCCCAAAAGAAGACAAGAGGTCAGATAGACTCATCATGGATTGAACCATGTCTAACAAGGTCCGATTCCTCCTCTCAGATACACCGTTCCATTCAGATATACCAAGTGGAGTGAGTTGTGGAACTATTCCACACTCCTTTAGATGATCTATAAATTCTAGGCTCAAATACTCTCCACCGCGATCTGATCGGAGTGTCTTGATATTCTTGCCTAGCTGGTTTTGTACTTCATTCTTGAAGTCTTTGAACTTTTCAAAGGATTCTGACTTATGTCTCATTAAATAAACATAGTCATATCTACTGTAATCATCAGTAAATGTGATGAAGTATTGGAACCCTCCTCTAGCCTATGCGGTTAATGGACCACATACATCTGTATGTATGAGCTCTAATAAACCACTAGCCCTTTCACTTGTTCTTGTAAAAAGGGCCTTGGTCATTTTACCAAGCAAACAAGATTCGCATACATCATATGATTCAAAATCAAATAAATCTAAGTGTCCCTCTTTGTGGAGCCTAGATATGTGTTTCTCATTTATGTGACCAAGTCTACAATGCCAGAGGAATATAGGGTTAATCTCATTACCCTTTGACCTCTTGGAATCAACACTGTATATGTGATTATCTAAATCTAGAACATACAATCCATTCATAATGGAAGCATTGCCATAGAAAATATCATTAAAGTAAATTGAACAACTATTGTTCATTATTTTAAAAGAAAAACCTTTCTTATCCAAACAAGAAACAGAAATAATGTTCTTAGCAATTGCTGGAACATAATAACAATTATCAAGTTCTAGAATTAAGCCCAAAGGCAACGATAAATTAAATGTTCCTACAGCTAACGCAGCAACTGTTGCTCCATTTCCAACTCGTAGGACCACCTTGCCCTTAGCAAGTTTTCTACTCCTTGTTAGGCCCTGCACATTCATGCAAATGTGAGAACCACATCCAGTATCTAATACCCAAGATGAAGAAGTAGACAAATTTATCTCAATCACATATATACCTGAGATGGAAGTCTCACTTCCTTTCTTTTTCTTCAGCTCCTCAAGGTACACAGTGCAATTTCGCTTCCAATGACCAGTCTTACTGCAATGGAAGCATTTTCCTGTCTTAGCAACTCCACCAGATGGCTTGAGTTTCTTGGCCTTTTCCTTCTTGTTACCATTGGGCTTGGGCTTACCCTTAAGCTTCCCTTTGCCTTTGGATTTGGTCTTGTCAATCACCATAACAGAAGTAGGCCTTGACTTCTTCAAGTCCTGCTCAGCAGTTCCCAACATATTGAGCAATTCTGCCAGTGTCTTATCCATACTGTTCATGTTGTAGTGCAACACAAACGAACTATAGCTATCCGGTAAGGATTGGAGGATGAAATCAACTGACAACTCTTTATGCATGGTGAAGCTCAGTGCTTCCAGCCTCTCAATGTACCTAATCATATTAAGTACATGAGTGTGCACCGGAGCTCCCTCAGCCATCTTGCTCTAGAAGAGCGCCTTAGACACCTCATAACGTTCGTGCCGTGCTTGCTCTTGGAACATTTCCTTGAGATGTTCGATCATATCAAACGGTTTCATATTCTCATGTTGCTTCTGGAGTTCAGAACTCATGGAAGCTAACATCAGGCACTGTACGTCAATGGCATCATCCAAATGCTTTTGATAAGCTTGCTTATCAGTATCGGAAGCATTCTGTTGGGGTTGAGCAGGGATCACATGCTCTAGAACATATAACTTCTTTTCTTGCGTGAGGACTATCCTCAAATTTCTGTACCACTCTAAGAAGTTTGCCCCAACCAACTTGTTATCCTTCTCAAGGATAGAACGAAGGGATAAATTGTTGTTTGCCATGATAATTCTACAATCATAAAATATGCAAGTAAGTAACATTGTGATTAAAATCATTAATTATGGTCTTTTAATTAAATGAATTACTCCCACTATTTTCCTCAAGCTAATAGCCCTCACTATCAACTCGGGAAACCTTTTCGCCTAGACTTCCTAGTGGGTCAGGATCCATATTTGGTCCCATTATGACTTTAGCTGAGCTAATGCGTCCAATGAGATTATTTAGGTAGACAACTCTTGTCAATTGCATCTCATACAACTCCTGGATAGTTGGGTGAACAACTCTTGTTCTAACTCATCATATGGGTTAAAGCCCAACCTATGCCTCTAAATCTTATTAGGTTTGACTGAGCCAATGCCCTAATTTAATTTAGTTAAGTCTGACCCAATACACTTGGAGATAACTATTATCTCATGCAATGTGAATTCCTAAGGTAGGTATGGCCTTGACTGAGCCAAAGTAGCACAATACCGAACAAAGTCTCTTTCACATGCATCGTATTGGAAGGCATCTTTATTTGTTATCTTTGACTTAATATTTATTTTGAGGGATTTTTAATTTTACCGTCTCACCTAGCGTGCTTTTCTAACATATATATCAACATATATAAGTAAAAGCGTAAAATTAAACGTGACATGGTTATGGCCTTTCTATTACAAAAGAACCTAGGGATACATTATTTTTCTAAATGCCTTCTCCTCGATTTCATTTCAAGCGTCACCTCGGTTCGCCTTGGCTCCGAATCATCTTGGCTCCAAATGTTGTACATTTTACAAGATAATCCTAATTTATCTATATAACTATTACATAAATAAATTACAAAAAAATCAAGGCTCACAGGTCCAATTGAAATTTATTTAAACAAATTACAACTCATGTAAACCTAGGCCCATAACCATGCACCATGCAATCATCCATATCACATAAGAATCAAGCATCAAGCATACACAGTAATATCACATATTAATTTGCATGCTTCCTAATTAAAATCTAATTTTAATTAATCAAATTTTAATTACTTATGGGTATCAAGGGCTGTTTTAATTTAATTTTAATTCTCAAAATTCAATTTGGGCTTAATTGAAATTTTAATCTTATTAAAATCTCGAAACCATTGGATAACTCTTATTTATTTTAAAATATTTTATTTTAAAACAAAATTTATAAAGATAACTTCTTTTGAAATTTTAATCTCATTAAAATATCAAAAGTGTTGGATAACTCTTATCCAATTTAAGATAGAAAATAATTTATTTTAAAACAATTTTTTTTCTTTTTAAGTTAATTCCTTTTAAAATTTTAATCTCATTAAAATCTCAAAATTATTAGATAACTCTTATCCAATTTAATACAGGATATATATTTTATTTTAAAACAATTTTATCAAGATAATGTTTTTGAAATTTTAATCTTATTAAAATCTCAAAACTATTGGATAACTTTTATCCAATTTAATAAAGGATATATTTTATTTTAAAACAATTTTATCAAGATAATGTTTTGAAATTTTAATCTTATTAAAATCTTAAAAACCACTAGATAACTCTTATCCAATTTTATTTTTAAAAAATATCTTTCTTTAAAATATATTTAATTTGAAACTCTTATCAGGATAACTTTTATCCTAATTTATTTTATATATTTTAAATAAAATAATAACAAGTATTAATTTTTTTTTGGCAAGGGTGGCAACTATAAGATTGCCTATAAGGTTTTTTTTTAATATATAATTGTCTTACAATTATTTTAGGTCGCCCAAACGAATTTTGAAAATTAAAATCAAATCTGTAACAACTTAAAATAAAACAGCATCACTACAAATCGAATTCGCTATCCCGAAAGCCATTTGCACACTGGCTCGGATACCACTGCAAGGTTTCGTTGTCTCGGTTTATCATGTCATACACGAAAATACGCAGCGGATTAAAATCAACAAAACCAAAATCACCAGGATCATGCAACAAGATTAATTTCGGGATAAAATCTAACCTTTTGGTGTACTTGTGTAGGAATGTTCGACTTCTGAATATGGCAACCTACGAACAGCCCTTGATTTATCGTTAACTCGAGACTCCTAGCTGAGAGAAGCCCTCTAACGGTATCCACACGAGTAGGACGCAAAACAAGACCTTTGCCTGAGACAAGATGTGATCAGAAGCAAAGGGAGGAGGAAGGGAATTGTTTTCTGAGAGTGCTAGCTCTAAGAGGCAGAACGGCTATAAAAATATTCTGTTCTCTTATCTAACTTTTAGACTTAATGTTGTTTTTATAGTGTGTGAAGATCGAGAATTTTCTAAATAAATATAAGGTATCCGGAAAATTTAAATTGGACAAATTGAAATCCAAATTAAATAAGAAAATGGAGAAATTAATTTGGATACTAGGAAATCCAAAATTTAAAGAAAAAAAAAGGTATATATTTATATAATTATAAAATTATATTATATAAATATATTTTTAATGTTAAAGAAATAAAAATGTGAATAAAAATATAATTATATAAATAGATTATATAATATATTTTGACACGTTTTTAAATAAGTATATATATATATATACGAAATATATATTATTTAGATCAAAGTGTATATATATACATATATTTCAAGATAAAGTATGTATATATGTATATATATTAAATTTTAATAGTATATGATATATATAAATATGATTTTATATATATTAAAAAAAAAAAAGAGGGAAAGGAGCGGGAATCGGGTATCCCGATTCCCTCCCAAATTTCCTTTCCCCTCCTCTGTTACAAAACAGAGGAGAGGATCATGCCGCAGCCCACCCCCCGGTCAGTGAGAAGAAGAGAGAGGTGGGAGGAGGCGCCATCGCCGGTCGAAGGGGGAGAGAAGGAAGTTGCCGGCGACGGAAAAGAAAAAGAGAGACAGAAAATGAGAAGGAAACCAAAAGAAAAGAAAACCGAAAAGAGGAAGAGAAGAAGGGACACGGTGGTGCCGGCCGATCCGGGCACCTCCACTCCCCCCACGAGACCGGCGGGGACCAGGGGAAGGTGAGAGGAGCCACCGGCGAAGGGGAAACCGACGGAGGAAGGAGAAAAGAGGAAGGAAAGGAGCCGAGAGCCACGGACCAGATCCGGCGCCGTCGCCGGTGATGGGGCGAAACCGAGGCCAGATCCGGCATCCTCGCAACCTCGGCAAGCTGTTGGGTGGCCGAACCGCCGGAATGGGTGGCCGCCGGTGACCGAACCGGTCAGCCAAAGTTGAACCGGCCCGACCCGAACCGACCCGACCCGAACCGACCCGACCCGACCCGGTTCAGAAAAGAAAAGAAAAAGAAAGAAAGGAAAAAGAAGAAAAGAAAAGAAAAGAAAAAGGAAAAAGGAAAAGAAAGAAGAAAAAGAAGAAGAAGAAATGGGTAAGAAAAAATTAAAAGTTTTTGCTATATTTCTATAGAATTTATTATAAATTGTTGGATTATTTTCTAAATGAAAATGTCTCAATTATTGAAATTGTAGCAAAAACGGAAATGAGACGAATGGTGGAGTTCGGCAAGGCTCGAAAATCGGAAAGTGCGCTAAGCTTTGGCGAACAAGTAAGATACTTTTATAAAGCATTAGTAGCTTTATATTGTATGTGGGAATTATGATTTTTTTATGATGCATTTATTTAATTGACTTTAAATGGAATTATGATTTTTATATGATGCATCGATTTAAATTGATTTGCTAAAAATGCTAAGAGGACCCACAACTGATGGTGGGGGTCTTAGTAAGAGGTAAAATTGGTGAGAATCAACGGCTGCAAGTATAAATTGTGTTTTCCTTGCAGGAGGTTAGGGAAAATTAAGCCGTTATGCTGCCGAAATTTTTAGGAAAATAATTGAGGAAAAAGATTAAGTTTCTCACATAAATGGAATCTTGGAGATAATTATTGAAAATAAATATTGAAAGGATTTTATAGTATTACCGAAAGAGTTTGATATTGAAATCGATGAGAAGATAGATCGTTGAAAACGATAATGTGGTGAATTACATGGTTTAAAACCTTATAGAATCGATAAATCAAGAAATTTTAATATCACAAATGGTATCAAGTTGAGATTGAGGTGGAATTATTAATTAGACGGATCACGGATAAAAGTGATGATAATTATATGATGTAGCTTGGAAGAGAAGATCACAGTTGAAATTTCGATGGTCGAATGATTGGATTGTGAAGTTATTAACGGAGTAATGATTTCCAGAATTTACCGAGTCCGGTTTCATGATTTTGAAATAATTTCTAAAGTGATAATATGGACAAATTCGAGACATTGAAATGGAGATTTAATTACGACACAATCCGATCAATTATGGATTCAAAGAAATGAGTGATAAATATGTGAAAAGATGATTGTGCTTATAACCTTAGAATAGATCTTGAATAATAAGATCGACAATTGCATAAGTTCGGATAAAATCATAAAGGCCACATAAAAATGGATTTGAGGATTTAGATACGATTTTGTGATAGTAAATGAAATTGAACCTCAAATCGAAAATGATAAACATGTATCAATAGGTCAAATCATAAATGGATTTGATAAGTGACTATCGATTTTGTGATTCTGTTATCCTCGATGTCGATTCTGGAACAGATATTGAAGGATGATATTATTATTTGCATAAATTCGGTAACTTGATGACTATTTTAGAAATTGATGTTTAAATGCTTATCAAAACTTAGAGGATTCATACTAATGATGCGATCCTAATATTGATGATGAAGTGTATAAATGATTATAATAGTCAATGACGATCAAGAAAGGGTATTGAATACCGAATGGTCTGAATACCAAGTGATTCGATTTCCAAATGAATTGAGTACTGAGCAAATTGAATACTGAATTAGATGAATAGTGAATGAATTGTATAGTGATTTATTGGTTGACAGAAAGAAAGTCTTGAAATCGAATAATTAATGGTGATAAAGTTAAATGAATCGCTTTAGCGTATTTGATGGAAACATTACCGAAGTTGCATACTGAAATGTTTTACAGCATCGCATTTAAGCATGCCTTCTTGCAACTTGAAACATTTTAATAATGTTTATATGAATACTGAAAAGTATTGATTTGTTTTGAAATGAAAGTATATGGTAAATATATATATATATATATTTTGATATATGAAGTCTCATACAGAATTTTACCATATGCCTTACATGATATTGAAAAGAAAGCTATAGATTTAAATGTTTTATGAGACTGTAGGCACCCTAAAGAATTAAATTCAATAAAGCATAGTGGAAACCGCCTAATTGGAGCGTTGCTCATTAGGCAGATAGATATGCTTGTCCGACAATAGTCGTGGACAGGTCTCAGTCACGCCTGATCAGTGGGGCTGAGAGAGATGAGGTCTATGGCCATAGATAGCGCCCTAGTTGGTTTCCAGGGGACGATATGATTTTCACTGCTAGCTACAGTGATTTAAGTCTTTATTGATAGAGAGATGATAGGGATCTAGCCTAGTCTCTAACAAATATGATATGAAGTCTAGAGTATGATTTTTATTGATATGAACTCTAGACTTGACATGATTTATACTGTATATGAAACAGATTTGAAATGAAATATGTTTTGAAACAGTACATGTTTTAAACATGTTTTAAAAGTCCATAAGATATGAATTCGACACTATATGATTTATATGTGATTTTGTGTCGAACATGGCATGATATGCGGTCTAGAGTATAGTTTGATTTGATATGAACTCTAGACCTGATATGATTTACAGTAAATGATTTAAAAGTATATGATAAATGATTTCGACACTTACATGATTTATATACGATTTTGCGTCGAATTTGAAACGACATGCGGTTTAGAGTATAGATTGATTTGATATGAACTCTAAACCTGATATGATTTATAGTATATGAAAAATGTTTTAAAACCGCACATGTTTTAGACATGCTCCGAAAACGAATACATGAATTGAAATTGAATATGTTTATATTATGCCTTAAAGGCAAACTTTTGGAAAATGCATATGTTGAGCATGTCCTAAAGTATATATGATATGATTTGAAATGATCGCGGTTTATACAGAAAAATTACATGAATTGCATATTAAACCCTAATATGACAATATGCTTAGTATATGAGAATTCCACGAGGAATGTCATGACTCGGTGGTAACGATATTTCATCTATATGAGGTCATGATATGTTATGAAACACGAATATAGAAATACATGAAGAGAATTACGACTGGGTACCACCGTGATTATGATCCACAATACGAGAATTGATAAGAGATGATATGAGAATTGATAAGAGATGATATGAGAATTGATAAGAGATGATAGAATACAGAAATATGATTATGAAATGAAAAGTGATAATGAGATGTATCGATGAGAAAGGATTAACTGTAATTGCATCCTTGTAAGTATTAAGCATTGCAGTTCAAGAAAGTTTAATCCTACTCTTGTATTTATATTAGTATCTTACTGAGCCGTGGTTTTGCTCACCCCACTAAATTTCATCTCTTTCAGATTATTGAAGTTAACGTCTGCCATGTGAGCTGCTCAGTGGGCATCGGAGACGGTGTATGAACTTGGTACTAGTTTTCTGAGTTATATGTTCTTTATAAAATACTTGTAAACATGTAAGACTTAAATTGATGCACAGTACATATTCTGTTTAACAAGTCGGGATGTAACTAAGAACCGTTTCCGTGTTTGTTTAATATTTAAATGGAATGACTATAAGTCACCTAGGTAGTATAGTAACTACACTGACACCGAATACAAACCTTAAAATGAAAAAGAAAAATTTAGTCCATAAATTTGTTGACTAAGAAAAATATAAGAATCGAGTGAAAGTCGCGGTCTTCGGGTCGTGACATAGTGCCTCTTAACAAAACCCTAAAAAGGCCTTAGCCTTAGTCCAACTAAATTAGGTCTTTTGGGCCCTTTAAAATTACTTAATCCAAATCCAATTAATTGTAGGGCATACTCTAACAAATAGTGAGGTGAATTTTTTTTCTCTGCTTACTATTTCCTTCCCATCCCTCGTTTTCTCTCTCTGACGGTAGACGGCAGCGTCTTATTCTCTCTCTAGCGGTACCTTCATTGTACATTGTAGCTTATGTTCGGCATGTTCCTCCAGCTCACGTTCACCTTCGGCAATAGGTAGCTATTAATGTTTGGTAGCAGGCAACAGCTTACGTTTGGTAACTTCTCTTCATCCCAAAGGTAATCAGATCTCTCTCTAACCTTTCAGCCCCAATCTACCCTGTTGCTGTTAAACATCAGTTTGCCTTGTTGTTTAACATCAAAATCTTAAATCTAAAACTCCTATTAAGGTTTTCGATTCACTTTTCTAACGTTACTATATCTTCCTTAGACCATAGGTTGTATAACGTTTGGTTGAATCAAAGTCAAGAAGGGTAAAAGTTTTGGCATGGGTAATAAAAGCGCAATGGTAACTTGACTTATTCACGAATAAAAAAATGATAGAAAGAAGTGAAAATAATTTTATTTTTAAAATATTTAGATATAATTTGAATGTTAAATTATTACTGTTAAAAATATTTTTATTATTTATTATTTTCATTTAAATAAGATTAATTTCATAGTATAAAATGAATGAGTATACTTATAATTAAAAAAAAATCTTTACCGATGCACAAACTATGTATCATTGAGCCAGACCGGACCAATGTGCATCGATAATGTGATCTTTCGTGGTCTGAACCTGAGTAGAGATATAAACGGGTCGGGTATCTACTAATTTTGGAATACTTGAATCCGATTAAAATATATAAAACTCGAACCTAATTAACTACTCAATTTTTTTTATTTGTATTACTTGAATTTTAACCCTATAAAATGAAAAATACCCGTTTAACTATTTGAATCTGTTAAATACCTAGTTTATTAAATCAAAGTTTGACTTTCAAATTTAAATTTAAAATCAATTTTGAAAAATTTTATTTAAAAAATTAAGTTAATAAATTTAATTTAACTAATAAATATAAATTAAAGTTAAAAATCATAATTATGATATTTGATGAATTAATTTAATTAAATACAATATTAATAATACATAATTTATATATAAAAAATAGGCTTAATAGCCAAATATGACTTCAACGTTTACCACAAAATAGAATTAAATCCTCAACGTTTAAATGCATGAAAATCAGTCCTCAACTTACAAAATAATTGAATTAAGGATATTTCCGTTAAATCCTTTAATTTCTGTTAAGTTTTATTACTGATAAGAGTAACGGAAATTAAAGGATTTAACGAAAATGTCCTTAATTCAATTATTTTGTAACGTCGAGAACTGATTTCCATGGATTTAAACGTTGAGGACTTAATTTCATTTTATGGTAAATGTTGAGGTCATATTTGGCTATTAAGCCTAAAAAATATAAATATCATATTATTTAATTATTATTTATAATCGGGTTCGGATAGCAGGTACCCTAAGATAACTATCCGAATCTTACTTGAACCTGTGATGGGTAGTGATTTTACTACTCGAATCTAATTATATATTGTTCTAATTCTACATAAAGTTTGAGGTACTCTACCCAAACGTTGTGGCTCAGTTGGTAACGCAAGCTAAGTTTGTGGGAAGAGCTCTCGGGTTCAACTCCCACTAAACACATCTTTGAAGAGGAGTGAAGAGCCTTAACTGTGATTAAACCCCGAACAAGATAAAACGGATGAAAATACCTGTGATTTACACAAAAAAAAAGTCTGAGGTACTCTAGGATGCTTATTATCATCCCTAAACCTGTGTAGGGTAGAGTTTGAGCCGTAATTTAAAAAAAAAATAGTTGAATAATTATAAGATTTGGTATCTTATGGTCTGTTTGGTATCGTTTTTGTTTCTTGTTTTCTGTTTTTGTTTTCAATTTTTTTGGAAATAGAAACAGAAAACATGTTTGGCAACATGTTTCCATTTTCAAAAAACGAAAATGAAAACAAGAATTTTCAAAATTATTAGAAACAAAAATTTCTTGTTTTCATTGTTTTTGAAAACATGTTTTCATTTCTGTTACTGTTCATAAGTAAGTAAACAGAATTTATATATTAATATAATATTAATATTTTTTACAATAAAAATATAAATAAAATTAAATAATTTTTTTAATAAAATAATATTACATTTTAATATAAAATATTAATTAATATTTTAAAATTAATATATTTATTTTAATATAAAAAAATTGAAAACGTAAAAAGCAATTAAATATAAATTACATTGAACTATAATATTATAATATTATTTAATTTAAATTTTTATAATAATTTATTGAATATATTATATATTTTAAATAATATCATTTATTTTAATTTTGATATGTTAATAATTAATATTATTATCTAATATAATTAATTTTTATTTACTAAAAAATATTATTATTTAATATTATATTCTATCTTAAATTTAAAATATATCACTACTACTATTAAATAATTTAATATTATTAAATAAGTAAATACTTAACATTAAATAATATTATTTATATTCAATATAATATATTTTAATAACTATATAATTTATTATAAATTAATTAGTTTGATATTTTATTTAATAATGTAATATTATTATTACAATTAAATAAAAAATTATTATTAAATATAATTTATGATTATTACAATTAAATTAAATAATATTATTTTATTTAATATTATATTTTAATTATAATATTATTTGAATTATATTAAATTTTTATGTGATTAAATGAAAATATTTAATATTAATATTAAATAATATAAAATAATATTATTTAATATTATCTACATATTATTATTTAATAAATATATTATTTTTATTTAATTTTTTAAAGTTTATTTGTGAATTAAATTATTATATCTGAATCAATTTAAATATTTGTTTTCAAAATGTAGCAGTATTAAACAAATATATTTTCTGTTTTTAGAAATTGAAAACAAAACAAAACAAAAACAAAATTTTCAAAAACGGAAAACAGAAAACGATACCGAAGGACCCCTTAAATTATAATCTAATTTGAAATTCAGCTCCTCAAGAGTAACGGTTACCTCAAAAAAAAAAAGAGTAACGGTTACCTATGCCTAGAGATAGCAAAAGTTGACCCGACCCGAAAAATCCGCCCAATTAACCCGAATCCAAACCCGATCGATCCGATTTGTCTAAAAAAGTCAACAACCCAAATCCAACCCGATCCGAATCCGAATTAATCCGAAACTAAATTTATCTGAATTTACATTGATCCAAACCCGACCGGATCCGAACCCGAATTAATCCGAACCCAAATTCATCCGAATTTAGATTATCCCAAACCCAAATTGATCCAAACCCGAATTAATCCGAACCCAAATTAACCCGAATCCAAATTTACCCAAACCTGAAAAGATTCAAATTTAAATTTAATATTATCAATAAAAATTTAAATGTTAAAATTAAATATCAAAGTATTTTAATATAGTAAAAATATAATTTTTTCAATAATATGAGTGTTTTATATTTTTTTAATCTAGTTAAATTTAAGTATTCACTTTTATATTGCATTTATTTTAACTTAATGTATAATTATTTAATGGTTAATTTATAATAAAGTACAGAAGCTATATCATTTTACACTAATGTCTCCAATTATTCTATAAAAAATCAAAATAAATTAAAGAGATATATGGTACTATTTTATGATATTTAGTGGGGATTATTAAATCACTTTATTCAAAAGTTATTAATTATTGTAGATAATAAAAATAAAATAAAAAAATGTAATTAATTTATGAATATTGGTAAATATATTATAGAGAAAACTATTATACAGATTATTAAATATTTTGATTATTTCAATCCCAATTGTACTCTAGGTCATGTAAGAAGAAAATTTTATTTTCATGAGTTTTGTAATTCTTAGAAATACGATTTCAGTTGATTTTCATACCAGATAAATCACATCAAGATGACCGAAGCTTAATCCAATAAATCTATCAAATCGACCCGAATCCAAATCCAACCAACCCGAATCCAAATCCGACCAGCCCAAATTGACTAAAAAAGTCAACGACCCAAACCCGACCTTATCCGAACCCGAAATGATTCAAACCCGAAATAGACTCATTTTTCCTTGATTCGAACCCGACCTTATCCGAACCCGAAATGTCCAAACCCGAAATAGTCCAATTTTTCCTTGACCTAAACTCGACATTATCCGAATCCGAAATGATCCGAATTCAAAATGATCCGATTTTTTCTTAACTCAAAATGATCCGATCTAAAATGATCCGATTTAAAATGATCTAATTCAAACCCGATCCGACCCGTCCATTTGCCACCTCTACCTATGCCTATTAGATCCTTAATCAAATGTTTTGGTTTTTGGTTTCTTTTTTTTCTTGCCAATTCTCTTCTCTCTTCCTCTTCAACCAAAAGGTAAAGCTACTATGGATCAAGAAGAGCAAGAAAAATCTCCAATCCTAATTGATAAAAACTTCCCTCTTTTCTCGAAACCCCTCAAATTCAAATCAAATAAAACTCTTAAACTCTCTCAAAACCGCAATCCCCAAATACCTAAAATAGAAAAATGTTCCTCCTCAGCCGCCGCTGGTGCCTCCATAACCACCGAGTTTTCCGACTTGGGTCTAGCCGAATGGGCCATCCAAACATGCAGAGAACTCGGAATGCGAAAACCGACACCGGTCCAAACCTATTGCATACCCAAAAAACTTGCCGGCCGTGACGTGCTGGGGATTGCCTAAACGGGAAGCGGCAAAACGGCGGCGTTCGCTCTACCTATATTGAGCAATTTAGCAGAGGACCCATATGGGGTTTTTGCGCTGGTGATTACCCCGACGAGAGAGCTCGCTTTCCAGCTGGCTGAGCAGTTTAGAGCATTGGGGTCTTGTTTGAATTTGAGATGTTCGGTGGTGGTGGTATGGATATGATTACGCAGGCGAAAGCCTTGGTTTCGAGGCCGCATGTGGCTGCTACCCCTGGAAGAGTTAAGGTTTTGCTGGAAGAGAATCCTGATATTCGTAGAGTCTTTCAAAGAACTAAGGTAAATTCTTCATCTTCAAGACAAAGAGTGCAATTTGATGAGGTTTTTTTTTTTTCTTCTAGCATATAATTATGCAGTCTGATGGTTTCAAAATTACTTTGGCAAATTTATGATGATTTGATTGATTTAAAGTTTGGATAATGCAAACTATTGGTGATCCGATTTGCTCTAATAAAAGGACTGTGATTTTTTTTCTTTCAGTTGATAAATTTGGGAATGACAGACGAATAACTAATTGATTATGTGTATGTTTTCTATTTTGCAAGTTTATTTAGCTGGTACAATCATTTATAAATCTAGGGACGAATTAGAATGTTGGCTTTGATCAATTTCTCCATTTCTATTAATTCACTATAAATTGTTTTGAACAATTTGCTAGTGAAGAAGGACAAGATGTCGGGTTATACAATGGGGATTAAGGAATGGAGAATGCTGTCTAATATAATATTTCATAATTTCAGGATCGAGTGTAAATTATGTTGTATTCATTTCTTGTTATTAGTTGACTGGAAGATTTGGATATTTTTGAAAATGGAATTTATTCTTCAGGAAAACGAGATGAATCTCTTAGAGTAAGATTGTTGAGAGCATTGTCGAAGTGAGTGATTGGAACAGGATAATTGTACTGAACTATCTTTGACCTCAGGAAAGCAGGATTAGCCCGTTGGGGTTGTATATCTAACCTCAGGCCTCTTTAAAACTCTGCATGATATATATATAACAATACTCTTTGCGAAGGTGTTCCTCGTTTACATATTCTTTATATTATGATTTATTTTAGCATTTAGTTTTGGATGAAGCAGATAGAGTTTTGGATGTTGGCTTTGAAGAGGAACTAAGGGTGGTTTTCCAATGTTTACCAAAAAATCGGCAAACTTTGTTATTTGTCTATAATTTCCGGGGTTTCGAACCTTTCATCCCTACCCTATTCTCTCTTTTTCTTCTGATGTACTATGCAGTATCCTGTGAAAATTAATTTCAACCTGGGGTGAGAGTTTAAGATAAATAATTGGAGTAAAGCTTGATTTTCATCTATTGGGTTGTTAGTGAAAAGAAGTAGGGAAGCTATATACATTGATGCTAGAATACTTTGGAAGCCTTGATAGCTTTAATTGGGGTTAGATATGTAAAAATTTATCATACTAAGGCTCCTGGACGCATCTCCCTCTTATTTTAAAATTACCAAAAAACCTTAGGTGCTAATTTGATGACATGGATGTCTGAATAAAAACCATTGATTAACCGTAGTCATTATGAGAAGACTACAAGTGGCCCTGATAAGCCCTTGATCCACGAATTACGAATTTAAAGAGTTATATAAATTTTGTGCTTACATGCTAGTAGAAACTTTCTAACTTTGAGCTGTGTCATGATCCTGTTTTGATGCAGAAGGGTAAGAGAACGTTATTCTCCCTCCTGTTAAATAAACTTGCTTTCAATGAATCAAATTTTGTTCTAGCATGCATTACTGCTCTGAAAATGGTTGACCTTTCCATGGGACAAGGTACAGAACTAGAGACACAAACTGCTTTGAGAAGTAGAAGCAAGCTCACCATGGGGAACCTTAATCACAGTCATGGTCTTAGTAGGAACATGAGGAGACAGAAAATAATATTCAAAGTACCTTTATTATGTAATAGGATCTCCAGGTTCAAAGACAGAACTGTTTCTCAAATGAACAGGAATATTAAACAAGCATTAAGTCCAAGTTTTTAGATGATTACAAATGTTTCAATGGTTAGGCATGCAATTTCTTGGAAGGATCAAGTAGACATTGAAGATGGTGCAAAATATGATTCTATCTTTTCCCTAATTATTCATTTTATCTTTTCACCTTAACTTCAAGTGTTGGGGAACAAAGCAAAGCTATCCTATCAGTATTTGTTGCTGGTGTTGAGTTCAAGGCTCCTTTCTATCTCACTAGGTTATAGGGATTAATAATTGAAAAAGCCTTTGCCGTGTTCTTTTCTTTCTCTCATTTGTCTGACTTGTCTCCCATACTCTGGCTATCTTTTGCTTCTTATTGGTTTCTAGTCTGTTTCTTTCTATTTTCTATCTCTTTCTTTGGCTTGTTCTGCATGTTACTTGGATATACAATCGTTCTCATGGACGTTTTGACCCTTATGTTATTTTCTCGACTTTATCATTGTTTTTGCAACAATTGTTATGGTTTATGTTCTTTTTATCATTTGATCAATTAGATGCTGCTAGACATGCTTTTTTCTGGCAGGTTTGCTTTCTTATTACTACAACTTTTAAAAATTTTCATATATTTTTAGTATGAAATTTACCTCTTATTCTTTAAAATGTGGGTTCGGAGATTCTCATCTTTTAAGTTTATTACTAGAAGAGCTTGAATTGGAGGCTGCAGCTCTGCACTCATTAAATTCACAGGCTCTAAGACTATCTGCAGTGCAGCATTTTAAATCTGGATGAGTTTCTATACTGCTTGCTACAGATGTAGCTAGTCGCGGTTTAGACATTCCTAGTGTTGATCTTGTTATAAATTATGATCTTCCAAGGTTCCTTTAGTTAAGGATTTTTCTTAATTGTTAGTTTCTCTATAGTTTACTTGGACACTTAAAGTTAGCTGCCACCCATTTCAGGTATCCTAGAGATTATGTTCATCTTGTATGTCGTACTGCAAGAGCTGGAAGGGGAGGATTGGCCGTGAGCTTTATTACTGAGGTTAGTATGCAATGGTGCTTCACATTGAAACTTGCTTTTTTTCATGGTTTTTTGAGTGGGGACCCTGAAGACCAGCTTAGAAAGGATCTTTTGTAAATCTTAAAGAATATAAACTTTAGAAATGAGAATTCTATAGTGATTTGACTCATTCATTCCTTGCTTGCCAGGAATTTGCCTGTTTGCCTACAAAAGTGTAAAGACCTTAGATTATAAGGTTTTGTACATGTACGATGCACTGAAAAGGATAGCATTCTCCCTTGCATCTGTTGTACGTCTTAAAGAGGACTGTTGCATCTATAAATCCATAGCTGATATACCATACATGTTTCCTGTCATATCTGCTTTATATGTGGTCACTGATTTCTCTTCTAAGATTTTTCACTAGACAAGGAAGCAACTTAACTGGAACTGATTGAAATTAGAACCCTGTCAATTTAAGGCCTTTTTCCCTATCTCTCACTCTCAAATTAAAAACCTTTACTATTAGAAAGGTGTCTCTCCTCTTCTTGCTTCTCAGTCACCCATCTAGTCAAAGTTAATTGATTCATGTGTTTTATGTCCTCATCTATAATATATGTAACATTGTTTATGGATTATCTTCTCTTTCTCTGATCTAATAGAGAGGAGTTCGAAGTATGAGGTCTCTGGTTCTGCATTTACTTGATTTGCTTAGTAGAGTAATATAATTTGCAGAATGATGTGGATCTTAGGCTCCGTTTGGTTCGCGTAAAATGACTTTTGGAAAATGATTTCTGTGAAATGATTTATGAAAAATTGATTTTCTAGAAAAACTGATATTTTTTGTTGTTTGGTTGATATACTAAAAAATATTTTCTGTTGTTTGGTTGATATACTAAAAAATATTTTCTGCTGTTTGATTTTTTTTTCAAAATCTATATTTCTATTAAGAAAATATTATTCACATATTTAATTACTAATAATGTTTTTAAATCAATAATAATAATAATATGTTTTTCAATAACAGCATCTGTTCCAAATAGAACAGGGAACCACGAAGATTGGGAATTCAACGAACCAATCAAAGATTTTAACCTCCAAACCAATCCAAGCAGCAACAATAAGATGCAGTGCTAGAGGTTTCTAGCTCATTTCATTTCTCCTTTACAATCAACATTATCAATCCTTCCATTAAATCAACATCAGTTGCCAACTCTTCCAACTGATAGCTCCAATGAAAAAAATGCACCAAAGGCATAGCAAACAATTACAAACTTGGATATTTGAGCATGGAGCAGTCCAACAGCAGTAGCTGTGGAGCTGGAGTGTCCGGTAGCAGCGTTTATGCTGCTCGACAACAGTGCAGCAGCTGCTCAAGCAGTCTTGCAGCTGGACACTCCATCCAAATAGCTGCTGCCTACTGGGTTTTGCTTAGATTCAAGGGAAAAGGGAAAGAACTAGCCATTGATTAAAAAAAAAGTGCTTTTGAAATTAAAAAAAAAAAATGGGTCTTCTTAGAATCAAGAAATAGAAATGATTTCTTGACAAGATTCAACTCATGGGAATGAAGGGTATTTTCTGCAAAGAAGACAGACATAAAGAATGATGATGACAACGGCCCTAGAGTTAAACCCATTTGCTCAAAAAAGTACTAACAGGAAATGGTGATGACGATGGCAAAGTTAAACCCATTTCCTCAAATCAAGAGGTGTTAGATCATTACCTGGCTGCTAAAATCAGTTTCGGCAAAACAAGTGTTGAAGGATGTCGGCATGGGGCTTCGACGGTCCGATAATGGCAAGATTCACGGTAGTACCGGCAAGGGTAGAACTTGAGTTTCAGCAATATTTTTCTTCTGCCAAGGCTTTGGGGCTTTGTAAATTGTCTTCCCCTTTTCAAAAGGGAAGGACAATTTCTGAAACTCCTTAAGAGATTTACGTTGACTGAAAACATTTTACAGTTGACCGTAAATGTTTTCCGTGAACCAAACAAAAAAAAGTAGGAAGAACATTTTCTGAAAAATATTTTCCGGCTACCAAACGGAGCCTTATTCATGGAATAGAAGCTGAGTTGGGAAAACAATTGGAAAATTTTGAATGCAAAGAGAATGACGTCCTGTCTGACTTCTCAAAGGTATGATCTTTTAGATTCTTCTTTCTGGTAGTTTTTATGCTTACATTTCAAAGCTATTCATTTAGACAACTGTCACAGTTGGCATTCTGTGAACTGCATATGCATTTGCATGTAATGCTCTTAGCTTGAAAATACTTGGTAAACCTATTGCGACGGTGCAATAATAGTATGTCCATAGTGTTTTCTGTAACCACAGTTTGTCTCACTAAATCATCTTGAGAGAGGAATAAAATAGTTATGTTCTTGTGGAAGGATGCCTTTGCTCCACATATTGATGTTATTAGGTAGACTTGACAATTATAGGGACAAAACGAAAAAGAGAAGAAAGTGACACATGCTAAAATTTGGCAAAAATAGATATAAATTTGGTAAAAGCTAAAAAGAATGTTGTGTTTGGCATATTGACATGAATTTTAACATGAAATTTTCATGTTTTAGATGACACAAACATAATTTTACATGACATGAATCACTAGATCTACTATTAGGTCTGCCTTGTTAACTCTACTAGCTACATATCGAATATGTGCTCAGGAAGAGGATGCAAATGTAGCACATTAATATATATCGAGAGGACTAACAACTTGTGCTGATGCATTACTAAAGAGTTGGTATTTGACATAGTAGTATCTGGTGTTTATTTGAATTAACTTTAACAGCACAACACAAGTATTCGGTATCTTATGCATGTCAATATCAAATCGGCAGGTATGTAAGGCTAAACGTGTGGCAACAATGAAGATGATGGACGATGGCTTTAAAGAGAAAGTAAAACAACGTAAAAATCAGAAACTCAAGGCACTAGCAGAGAAAGGATTATTGAAGAAGAGGAGTAAAAAATGAAAGTGTGATAAATGTGCTAAAGTAGTGATCAGTGATTCTGATAAAATCTTATGTACTCTTTAACACAATCTTTGCCATCTCCATTTTGTCAAGGAGGTGAAGCGATTGATTTTGCTTTTTGTTTTTCTTTTTCATATTCTGCTTCCCTCTCATAAATTACCCCTTTTTTGTTCTTTAGAATATACTAGACTGAAACCCTCGCGATGCTACGGGACATGAAGGAAATAAATTTAAAGATGATGAGCGTAAGACTGATATTTTAGGCAAAGAAATCCAAAATCTTAAAAAGGCTACCCAAGATGAAGATAGTTAAATTTCTAATTTCATCTTCAAGCACATTCTTTTACTTAGGTTTTTCTTATCATTAAAAGAAATGTATATACAGCAATCCTAAAATAAAAATCCTTCATTCTACTAATGTAACCATATAAAAAGACAACACTTTAAATATGAAAGTTTAATTCTTTCTTGGAAAATTAAAAAACAAAATGGAATCCACTATAATATGAAGCATGAAAACTCAAACAATCCATCTTCTTCATCATCAATAATTAATATTATACGTAAAATGCAGAAAAAAGAACATGGTATAAATTGCACACTAAGATTTACAAAATGAAAATTCAAAGCCGTAATGCTTAGCCCACTGCATATTATAAACATATATCAATAGTTACAAAGATATAACATGCATAAGAATGTGAAAAAAGATATGTATGGCCATCTAGATATCTTTATCTTATTAGCGAAGTCGTTGAAGAGTCATTTGACCTTAACAAAGCTCAGGGACTTAAGCCTCAGCCTTTAAAGCAACATGAAGGGATAGCGTTTTCAGAACCCTTCTCTTGAAGTTCACATATTCTCCATTCCCATTTGTAGCATTCACATAAGGAGTACTTAAAATGTGATTAAGTTCATTCACTATCATTTAATATCAGAAAATAGTTAAAAAGAAAGAAAAGGCAAAGTAGAAAACAATATAAAAAAGCATAGCATAGTAGTTATCATTGTGCTAAAGTGGCCAGCGAGCTGGTGTGCTGAATTTCCAAATCAAATTAACCTAGTCTTGGGTATTCAGACAAATTTCTTAGAAAAAAAAAAAGCAAGAAAGGTAAACAAACAACTAAAAATGTCATATTTCTTGCGTTAATGAGGTAGCAAAACAAATAAAGAAATTCAATATTCAATATTCAAAATCCAAACTATCCTTTCTCTCATAAGTAAGTTTTAACTTGGTGATGATCATGAAAGAACATAGAAAGATAGGGATAGTAATGAGAAATTAGCATATAAGGGGATTGGGAATGTCGAGGGCTAAAAGAAAATTTGAAACTGAGAAGAAGCAAAAAAGACTTGATCTTTATTTTATTTTTTAATTAAAGATATTTAGTAGATATAATCTTCTTCTTTTGAAATTTATTTTTTAAAAGTTAAAGTAAATATATATAATTAAATCATTATTTTCAACGTGCATAAATGTTAACTGCAAACAAAATCCTTAAAACAATATCTTATCACAGTTAAAAATACAATTTTAAATTATTAAAATAATGTCAAGATAAGCTAAAAAAATTCAAAGATAACATTTAATTAATCATCACCAATTCAAGGCAAATAATAACTACACATTAGCTCAAGCGAAAAAAATGCATTTGAACACATATAAATATATCATTTAGTCCTTCAACGATGAATGCAAAAAGTGCAATGCATCTATTGCATTTACATGGGAAGCAAAAACAGTTGTTGGTACCTCTCAAGATCATCTTTAGGCTCTACAACTTCTTTCTTCTCCTTAAATCTCCAACAACATCCATATTCTTAAGACAAATTAAAATATCACCAAAACCAATCCATGTAAAAAAAAATGCACATCCAAATAGAAAAATAGTATCATATTCTTAAAGGATACATACATCGAACAATCCCGGTCATCCCATTTCTTCTCATATCAACTAATAAAATAGATGAATTCTAAAACATCTAAAAGTAGCATGAACTTCAACCCCTATGGGAACACCTGAACAATGAGCACCCCTACTAAGTTTTTGAACTCACTTAGATCATGTAAAAACAACACAACTGGACTAAACAAAAGACAATAAAAATATTTATTAAATTGAACTTAGCATTCCTCTAGTCATCTCTATAATCAACGTAAATATACCAAAACTCACATTGGTGTCCTAAAATTCATGTTCCATGCACAATTTACTTGGAAAATTTTGTACATATACTTGAAAAAAATGTAGCTTTTTTTAAGAACAAAACGCATAATTCTACTTTCTATAGAAAGTAGAATTATCTTTATAACAAACATTACATTCCAGTCATTTCTTATTTATTCAAATAACATAGTTTTGTTTTAAACCAACTTCTAAAGAAAATGGCAATAACAAACGAACTGAAGCTAAAAAAAGAAAATGCAAAATTATAAAGCAATATTACATGTCTATGAATCAAATCACCACCCAAAAAGTAAACCAAAAGGAACCCTTAAGAAGTCTGAATTGCGATAACTTTAATCCCCTCGAAAACCAGCCACTCAATGGTCGTAATGTGCTTGGTATCAATAGGTGACAGTTCGTCTCAAACCTTGATCCACTGCTTGATTATGCCCCTTCCATGATAGATTTAATTTGAAGATATAACTTGAAATTAACACAAAATCAAACATAATTAACTCTTTTAAAATCCCCTAACTTTTTAGGGTCTAGACCTAAAAGGCAAACCATCACACAATGAGAGGATTCCCATCACGCATCTAAATTAAACCTCTTCAAAAAAGGATGAATTTAAAAAAAGTAATTACAGTCATACAATCATCTTAGACATGAAATGCGTCCTTATGAATAATTTCTTTTTGATATTGGTTTTCTATTAAGTAGGATTAAATTGAAATGACTGAGAATTTCTAATTGCTAATTTTAAAATAGATGGCTAACTAAAGACTTCACTGAATCATTAATAAAAACAAAAAATAAAAAATAAAGAAATTTCCCTATAAAATAATGCAAAATGTATAGAAGTAAAAGAACCCCTCAAACCCAAATATCTTAATTAGATTCACTTTCTTTTATTTTGTTGAAGTTTTAGTTTTCTTTGTCTCTTTTTCCATCAGGTGATATCTGTTTTCTTTAATTTCTTAGCTTTTTCTTTTGTTGTGAGTGATTTTTTGTTTTTAATAATTATCACTATAAGTCGGTTGGTGTTTCTTCTTTGATTTTGATTTTGCTTTTTGATTGTGTACTTCTTCCTAAAAATCGATTAATGCAAGCAGAGATGTTTATTTTTTCAGCAAGCATTACCGAGGGAAAAAAAAAGGGTAAAAGGCATCAGATCAAGGAAGCCTACCAATGGAGCAAGGAAAGCTCACTGGACACTGTTGGGTTGCTCTTGCAAAGAAGGCTTGCACGGACGAACCGATTAATAGAAGCTTAATTGGGGTAGTCGGAGCAGCAAAGTCGACTGAAGGAGGCCTAAAGCGTCGTTGAGGTGCAGGGGTCAGGATTGGGAACCCAAGTGAAGAAAGCAAAGACGATAATCACTGACCAAATCGTGTTATGAGAAGGAAATTGGATGAAAGGCAGAGATGAATCTGCGGTAGAGTGTGACACAGATGGCAGAGGAACAGGAAGGAAGAGCACACGCCAAATCCCAATGCTAAACCCTGTTGAAATGACCTGTTGATACAGAAGTGGACAAAGCAAACCATGAAAAGTAAGGGTAAACAGTAGAAAAATGATGGTAAAATACGTGGCTTTCTGTGAGGCTGAGAAAATCTACAACTTTTATAATATGATGATATTGCTGTTGTAGAATATAAATTCTGAGTGGAAAATTTACGTAGTATTCTGTCTTTTTTGTTAAACAAATTCTTGAAAGGAAAATAAGAAAGGAAGTCACTCCAAAGTTTAAAAACTTTTAAAAGTTCAAGGATCGTAGATGGAATTTATTTAAAGTTTTATGTCAGATTTAGCAATAACAGACTACTAAAGAGGAAAAGTTGAAATCAGCTTTATGTTAGATTATGGTTTTGATTTTAAGAAAGATTTTGTTTCAAGAAGAAGATTTGAATACATTGGTATTTGTATGAATGGGCAGATTTTTTCTTGTAAGTTTCTCGGCTGTGTTTGTGTGGTGAGATAGAGAGGAATTGCTACGCTGTTCCGAAGCAGCTGATTGATATAATCATGTAAAGTCGATACGGTAAAAAGTGGAGCCCAAGCATGATTAAGGTAATTTAAAATCTTAATTCCCAAAAGAAAGTACAATTAAATTTTACTCTTAAACAAAGGTGCTTCAGTTTAAGTTTAATTTCATTTCAGCATTAATGTAAAGTCAACAGTGAACGTCTTCTTCCTTGAGTGAGCCAAAACAGTGACCTTTGTCTTCTCTTTCAATCATGGTCAAAATCAACTTAATCTTGTCATTTCATCATTTGAGATTTTTCAAAGAGAACATACACCTTCAAATTAGGAGGAAAAAAAATCATATTAAACAATAGGTTTAATGCGATCTTTCCTGATTTCAAGCACTGGATTTCTCTTTTGACGGTAATTTGCAATTTCTGTTCTGGTTTTAGGTACTGTCCCTTTGAACAAGTAATGTTCTTTGACAAAAAGTCTTCCTTGAAAACGCCATTGTGTCCGGAACCAGCCTCTGTATTTGAGGCATTTATGACCTGACTGAAACAAAGAGATGTATATCTATCCATAAGACTGATGATTTGGTTTGGGGTCGTTGATATTTAATTGCCATTGTTGTTCAACGGCTCTCAGTAGTCGGGACTCAGGTTTACAATCAAATTGATGCAATATTAGTTGGATTTATCTCATGTTGTTAACTAACAAAGTCAATTTTGATCTGTACTTAATCTCGATTAATATCAAATTAGTTTAATATCTAAATATACCCTCAAAGTTTATCACAAAATGAAATTAAATTCTTAATGTTTAATTACATAGAAATTAACCTATCAAGTTTTATTTTAAGCAATTAAAACCTAAACATTTCAAAATAACAAAATTAACTACATTTCCATTTAATCCCTATACATACCATTAAGTTTCAATTGTTGTACAAGAGTAACGGCTGTTAAGAATTTAAAAAAATATACTTAATTCTATTATTTGAAACATTTGGGTTTTAATTGTTTGAAATAAAAATTAATGAACTGATTTTCATACAATTAGACGTTGATGACTTAATTCTATTTTATGATAAACGTTGAAAGCATATATAAGTATCAAGCCTATCAAATTAATGAATATTTTAGTAATAATAATACATCCAAGTTAAGTAGTATGATTTCAATTAAATGTGACCTTATATTATATATATATATATATATATATATATATATATATATATAATATACATTGATTAAACTCATAATGAGAGGAGTTTATACATGATCATGTGATATACATTGATTAAACTCATAATGAGAGGAGTTTATACATGATCATGTGAAGTGAGATCTCTACTCTCAGTTTATATATATATAAATATATATATATATATATATATATATATATATACATATATATATGAGGTTAGCCTATTAAATTTTCTATCTTCATAAATAGGAATGAGAGTAGAAACTCTCTTCTCTCTTGCTCTCATTCTCACCCTTTCTCATTCAACAATGTAGCTGCTTGGCATAACGAGATAAGAAGTGGTTAATGAGCCGAGTCGGAACTAGACCGAGGCAACCCGACTTGTTAACTGAAATCGATATTATCGATTCCAAAACCAGCCCTGCTCAATTTCAAAGCGAGTTGAGCCGATTCATGTTTTTAAGGACCGAGCTTGGTAAGGGCCCAGCCCGTTAGAGACAGGGACCACCAGTTTGGCAAAAAAAAAATGCTGCTCTAGCAGGCTTTAAAAGCTCGCCAGCATAGGCCTTGTTGCAGCATGTAGCATTAATTGTAGGTTTAATAATCAAATAAGCCCTCAACCTTTAACCTAAAATGGAATTCAGCCATCAACGTTTTATTGCATGAAATTCAGTCCATAAACTTTTATTTCAGTAGAAATAGACCAAATCTGTTAAATGAACTAACTGCCATTAGTTTTGCATACGTGGCATGCCACGTGGCAGCTAACTAAGCTATCCACGTCAGCTGCCACGTATACAAAACTAACGGCAGTTAGTGTCATTTAACAGATTTTGACTTAATTGCATAATCGTAAAAGGTTGAGGGTTTATTTCCATTGAAATAAAAGTTTATGGACTAAATTTCATGCAATAAAACGTTAAGGGCTGAATTCCATTTTGGGCTAAAGGTTGAGGGCTTATTTGGCTATTAAGCCTTAATTGTATTTAAAGGGGAGGCCGCGGCTCCCTCCCTCCAAAAATTTTTAATTTTTTTCTATAAATAAATATAATAAAAATAAAAAATTTTAAAAGTATTTAATTTTTTAAACTAATAGCTTTATTAAATAAATTATAATAACTTTTTTATAATATTATTATTTATCATTTTATTATAACAATAATTTTATTGGATAAGTTTATAATAACTTTATCTTTATTACAATTACCTTAATCTTTAAATAAGTTAAAATAACTTTATTTATTATTAATTTATATTTACTATTAACATTATTTATTATAAAAATAAATTTATTAAATTAAATCATAAAAATATATTAATAAATATTTATTTTGATTACAATAACTTTATAAATAAATTTAAAAATAAAAATAATAAAAAAACTGGGCCAATCAGTTCAGCTCAGCTGACTCAATTTTTGCTAAACTAAGCTGCTAACCCGAACCAATTCAAGGGTTTATCCCTGTTGAACTGACCCAGCTTGATCCAATTCAATAAACCAGTTCAGCTAGCTTGAGGAACTTGTGGGCCGAAACTGGTCTAGCTCGGCTCAATTTGACCCACAAGCACCTCTAGAGAGATTGAGTTCTCGTCAATATCTAAGTCAGTTTTACTGCATTTAAATTTAGTGTTAGGGAGCGTTTGGTTCGTGGAAAAATAAATTACCTTTGGAAATTTGATTACCACCAAAACACTGTATATATGGGAATCTTTGGAATATTAAATTCCTGTGTTTGGTTTGGTTAGAAGAAAAATAAGATTTTTGTGTTTGGTTGAGGGAATATAAAATTACCTAATGATTTATTTTACTATATTGCTCTCATATATTAGTAGTTGTGTTAAGTAAATAAGTTATGACAAAAATAAATTGCTTACTTATTTATTTAACATATTAAATTATTTAGTATTAAATATGTAATTTATTTATTTTAACATGTAAATAATATTTAAAAAGTTATGCTTAAATAATTTTTTACCATTTATATTAAGTCAAATTTAAATATCATTCATGTAAATTGTTTGTTTATTTAACATGTAAACTATATATCAATTTACTTAACATTTAAATTATTTATTTAACATATAAATTGCTTATTTATATTCTTTAACATGTAAATTATTTATTTATTTAACACATAAATAATATTTAATGGTTGGGTTGAAAATATTACTTAACAATGTAAAAGGTATGTAAGATTGTGAAATAATAAAATACTTTTATTTTGTAATTTTTAGTGACTAAAAAAGATAATGTGATCCAAAAACATAATTAAGTGAGGACAAAATTAGAAAAAAAATATTTTTCCTCAGAAATTCTAAAATACATCAAGAGATAGAGACAATATAATTCTCCTCTATTTTTCTCCTTTTGTTATTGTTGGGAATATTAAATTATTGATGTGAGAGAAAATTTTACAATCAAATAAAATAATCATATTACGAAAAAAAAAAAAAACTAATCGAAATCAAAAATTCTTCAAACCAACCACGCCCTTAGTGAATTAACGAGGTTTCGATTAATTTATTAACATCAGAGCCAAATTCACTCTAAGTCACTACCCCTTCTGTTTGAGAGAAAAAACGCTATTAAAGTTCGATTTAGAGCTTTTGAGTTTTTGGGTTTCTTGGAATTGGAATCCATTTTGTTTTTAGTGTTTTTTTTTTACTTAAATTGGCCGAATGTTCAATGTATGACGTTTAGAGTGAGAAATATCGCTTTTCCGAGCCAAAGAAGATTGGAAAATGGAGGTTTCGCAACGGATCAGGTCAAATGACCCGTTCCTCTGTAAATCACTCGAACAGTGAAGGAGTTGAGTGTGGGTTGCATTTACTCGTGCCCCATGTTTTGTTTTGTTTTATTTTAAGGCCCCGCGTTTTGAATTATTTAGCCAGGCCATTCTTAAGCAATTTAGGGCCATTAATTTTTTCATTTGGGCCGATTCTTGATTTAAAAGGCCTAAATATTTTGTTATATCATGGGCCATACGCTTTAAATTAAATTGGACCATTTTGTAGGTCATTTTGGTGGGCTATTTGGTTGGGTCCTTTTATTGGATATGGCCATTTAATTGAAATTAATATTTGGATTTATTGTTTAATTTAATTATGGGCATATATTTAGTTATTTAATTGGCTATTTAGTATTAAATTATTGTTTAATTTAATTATGGGCATATATTTAGTTATTTAATTGGCCATTTAGTATTAAATTAATTTTGGGCTAAAAAATTAATTAATTTTTGAGGCCATTTTGCTTCATTTATTTAGGGAATATGTTAATTAATTAATAGGTCATTTTGGGTTAATGGTTTAATTGACCATGATTAATTATGGGTCATTTGGTTAATTAATTCTTGGGCCATTTTGGTTATAAGTCAAATTTATTTAATAGCCATAATTAATTGTTAAGCCCAAAATTAAATAAGTGAAATTTCTTTGAAGGAATAAAATCTAGGTAATATTGGAAATTCAATTATCAATTTAATTCATAATTCACGTAATTTAATTAGATAGATTTAAATAAATTATTTAAGTATCTATTTGAGCCAGTTCTTTGGATTTAGATCTAACCTTTCAGTTAATAATTTATTCAAACAAATACACTATTTAAAATAACATTGCCTTATTATTCTAATATTCACATTAATGTGGAATTAATTATATTAAACATAAAATTACTGCATATGCTTCTAAAATTGCATATTTTTTGTGTAGTTAATTTTGGTTAAATTAATTATGTGAATATTATTACAATTACAAAATCATTAATTAGATTGACTAATACTTTGCCTGTCACAAGAATAATCATGAAGATTTTCTAACTAATATTAGGGTAATTTTAACGAGATAATAACAAAACAATGCATAGTGATAGTTACATAATCTACCAAGATCTCTAAAAATGCAATTTTCTTCCTGTTGGATTACTTGTTGCTTCGAAGGATCAAGGATGCTTGGGAAGGAGAGGAGTCTAGTTTGGATATAACGTGATTTTCCTACAGTGTTGGTGGGCGATCATTCAAGTTTATATTCAACTAGTTTTATATTATACTCTATAGCGTATTGTGGGATAAACATAATACTACTTGAATTATTCCACTAGCCTTCATTAATTCTAATTGTTTATGCAACTATACCATATGAAGTCTCTAGCAAGATCGAATTAGACAAAATCATATGAATCACTCTGTATAGTTATGGGCATATTGACCTTGGAAGTAGCATTGAGAGTGGACCTACTCAAGGGTCGAGCTACCTGCCCAAGCTCAAAGGCCTACTCGATATTTGATCGGACTTGGACAAAAATATCTGATCTAATTACCAAGCTTGGGCAAAATTTTTAGGCTCGTTTAAAAATCAAGCTTTGCCTAGGCTTGACCTTTTAAAGCTCGAGCCTGACCCGAATATGAATATTAATTAATTTTTTATATATTTACTACGTATAATATAATTATATGCATATAAAACATTATTGATTAATAAACATGATTATAAATATTTAATATGAAAATTGACATACAAAATTTGACAAATTAAATTAAATTTTAAAAGGAATAAAATTATAAAAACAAATAAATAAAAAATTTAAAATATAAGAAAATAAATAAAATTATATTCGAGCTCAGGCTTGTAATATAAAAATAAAAATGAGTCTAGACTAAAAA
The DNA here is from genome assembly GCA_031772115.1 of Heritiera littoralis. NCBI lineage: Eukaryota > Viridiplantae > Streptophyta > Magnoliopsida > Malvales > Malvaceae > Heritiera > Heritiera littoralis. The sequence continues at coordinate 209,980 of JAPDPK010000243.1, read as the reverse complement.
TCAAGCCTGAATTTTCAGGTCGAGCTTAGACAAACATATAAGCCATTATTATATATCATGAGCCCAGACCGACTCGAACTCGACCTTGCTTGGTCCATGATTAGGTTTACTTGAGAGTCCATCCATCTTCTATACCCATTATTGTGAGCTCTTTGAGGACAAGGTCAATGGATTTCAAGAACACTCAAACAAGAATTCTCTAATTATATGGATTATACTATTAATAAGTATATCAAAAAGAGCGTCTCGATAAGTGATCATCACGAAGTATTAATAGATGCTATTTTTTTTTTTATAAATTATAGATGACATTTAGAAATATTTCTCAAAGATTGATTAAAGTTACAATGGGAAACCAATTCCATATGTGGCAAATTCTAAATCACTTTCTTTTAGAGTATTGATTAAAGTTACAATGGGAAACCAATTCCATATGTGGCAAATTCTGAATCACTTCCTTTTAGACTAAACAATGGTAGATATTTTAGGTTTGTAGATCTCATTCAGTGTACCTAATGAACAGAAGGAAATATGACATTTAAATATTATGAGTGATATCGTCATCTAAGAGTGTCAAGGCCCTGCCTGTTTCAATAGGTCGTAGGCGAGCATCTCCTAGGCGCCCTCGCCTCAGGTTTACCTCGACACATGAGGTTGGCGGTCGCCCACACTCATTTACGTATTGTTCGTTTTGGTAGTTGTCCACCTCACGACTTTATCCCAAGAGGCCTGAAGAACTCAGGACATAATCTCTTGAGATCGTTTTCATTTTAGAGATTCGAACCCCGGTACCATTAGGTGCCTTACACTCATCATACTATTTGGACAATTTTCCTGATATATGTATGTATATATATATTTATATATACATATAAATATATATTTATACATACATACATACATACATACATACATACATACATACATACATACATACATACATACATACATACATATAGTTTTAGAATCCTAGCAAACTTGTAAAGGATACTTAAATTCTCTTTGAATAGCATATAAACGGGTAAAATTCTTATAAGGTATGGAACTTCTATATGTAACTATTAGTACATCAACATCTTCTTCTTTTTTTTTCCCATAGGAGGTAAAAGGGAGTAGGAAATTGAATATTGGACCTAAGCCCTCCTAAGAAAAAGTAATAATCATTAGACAAGTCTTGGTTGTTAACATCCTCTTCTTTTTTTGTTCTTTCCTGTCAATGCTCATATCTAAATAATACAAATTTATACAAGGGAGTAGAATTCTAGTAGAATACATAACTTCTATATGAAAATGTTATCACGGGATTTTTTTTTCCTCTGTCCACGCTCATGTGTAAATAGTGCAAATTTATATATATTTAATTAAAATTAATTCTGAATTGCACATAATAAATTAATACTTTTATTTTGTAAAAAAATTAATGATTTATTTTCTCCCACTCACCTAATAAATTAACAATGGGCACTATAAATACCACTCCTTATTTCTGACCTCTCCCCTCGCTGGAAATCTAAGAATTTTTATTTTCTTCCTAAAATCTTCAATTCACGATCAAAATCCCAAATTTGTAACCCTAACCCTCATCCTCTCTTTTTGTCTCCACAATGTCAAGTGCCATCGTCGAGACGAAGAAAATAACTCTTCGAACCGCCGATAATCACGAATTCGAAGTGGATGAAGCCATAGCTATGGAGTTCGGCACAGTCAAGACGTACTTCGACGAAAACCCTGACGCCTCCGAAGAACCCATACCACTCCCGAACGTCTCATCCAAATGCCTCTCAACCATCGTCGAGTACTGCAAATCCCATTTAGCATTCCGTGCCCGGGAGAGCTCCCCATCGGTAGAGGAAGAAGCCAGGGCCTACGATGAAGAGTTGGTCAAAGCCCAAGACAATGAGTCGCTGAAGGAGTTGATCTTGGCCGCTAACTATCTGAATATAAAGGATATGCTTGATATGCTGAATCAAGCCGTGGCTGACAAGATTAAAAATAAGAGTGTGGAGTATGTGAGGAGGTTTTTTGGAATCGAGAACGATTATTCGCCTGAGGAAGAGGCTGAGATTAGGGCGCAGAATACATGGGCGTTCCAAGGTGTGGATCCTGATGAGGATTGATGGATTTTGATGATCGGGTTAGGGTTTTACAAGGTTTATTAAAGCAGTAAATTTTTTTTCATAAAACTTACAGTTGTTTAGGATTAAAACATAACTATAATTGATTGCTTGAATTAGCGCTTGTCATCTTTATATCTAGTGCTATGTCCTTAATCAATCTTTTTCTTATTATAAATTGCTTGATTGGATGAGGCCATTATCATTCTTTCCCTTTATTTAGAATTTTTTTCTGTTTACTATTCTTTGGGGTAAACTAAAATTATGTCTTTTTTATTGTCTAAAATTATTTCTCTTTTATTGTCTATAATTATGGTTTATATCTCCTTTAATTTGGTATTTTTTTCTTGCGCAATATCAGTACCTTTGTTTGTTTCAGCTGCTTTTCTTTGCAACATTGTTGCTTTACTTTAGTATGTTTTTATTGTTCTGAAATGATTTACTTCATAATTAATGTTGTTGATGCTGATACCAACAAATGGATGAAGAAGTGGAAGTGAACTTTTCTCCAAGCATTTGGACATGGTTCGAATCTTGGAGTTGCCACTGTTAGGAGGATACCTGTGGTTACACCAAAAAATGTTGTTGATGCTAATACTCATTTCTGAGAATTGCCTTAATTGAAAAGTTGGAATAGTTTTGATTAGCAATTGCCAGTTGATTGAAAAGCTGATAAGTCAAAGAGCTGATATAGGAAAAAATTGTGGGTGAAATACATAAATCCCCTTATACTTACACTAAAAGGACACTAACCCCTCTAGTTTTAAAATACCAAATTTTTCCCTTTAACAAAGTTTAAGATTTAAAATTTAGAGGTTTTGGGATGGGGGTTTAGAATTTAAGGGTTATAGTTTATAGTTTATGGTTTTTCAGGTTTAGAATCTAGGGTATAGAGCTTCCAATTTTTGGATTTAAAGATAGTGAAAGGAAAAAAGTTGGTATTTTGAAATTAGAGTTGGGTTAGTGTCCATTTTGTATAAACATAGGGGGTTTATGTATTTCACCCCAAAAATTACTGAGTTATAAGTTAAATGTTTAGATGATTAAGGCCTACATTGCCATTGCGATTGCAAAGCATGATGTCTATACTTGCTTCTATGATTCTACTACTTAGAATCAGGTTTTTGTAGTAGGAATGTTTATCTTGTTTATGATCTCCTTCTTGATCAAATTGGGTGATTGCTATCTGCTGTAATGTTGATTGATGATCTACCTGCCTTTTAGGCTTTAAGTTTCTACCTTAGCTTCTTGGAGCATGTTTCCAGAAATTTTAGCTGCACGAATGAACTCTGTATTGCAGTTAGGAGGATTTTATTTTTCCTCTTCTTTGGTCGATTGCTAGTTTAGTAATCAGGACAAACATTTTTTAACCTGCATTCACGAATTGTTTCATTTAGAAGGCGTTTGGTGGGAGAAATAAAGTTCTTGGTCGTACCTTCATATTAGTTATTTTGTTTGGCATTGGTACCTTCCCTTTGGTCGAAATCTGACTTTCTTAGCAGTGTCAAAAGGGGATTAATAGGAGGGAAACTGAAATTATCATCTCTACGAGGTTTTCTAACTCTCTTTAGGAAAAGTTTATTATTATTCTTTTATGTTGTTCTTAATCATTAATGCTTCAACAAAACAATTTTACATCTTTTTATTCTTTCACTCGAAACTTAAATGAAAAAAAGAGTAATAATAGTATATTGTTTCCAAAGGGGTAAAGTGTATTTGTAGTTTAAATCTTTCAATTGAATTCCATTTGGATATCTAATTTTTAAATTGTTTCATAAAAATATCAAACCTTTTAAAAAAGCATCACCACGGTCCCTTGTTTAAAATTAAGAGAAGATTATAAGATAGGATAATGAATTTAGATTTATTATTAATTGTTGTCATGTCCAAATATATTAATTAGAAAGAAAATAACATTTTTAATTTTTTTTAAAGGAAATGAAAGTATTTCTTACTTCATATTTTAAAAATTCAATTTAAAATAAAAGGAAAACGATACTTCACTTTTCTTGTTAATAATTTTAAAAATTTATTTTCTTTCTAATAAATATATTTCGTTCGATATCAAAAGGTAATAATTCTAAATTCATTCTTTAGTTTTATTTTCTTTTTATATTTTTATTTTATTAAATTTTATTTTTCTAATATTTACAAAATTTGTAAACAAATTAAATTAAATTCTATTAAATAATGAAGCTAAAATTTTTTAATATAATATACCCAAATAATTTAGATTTTCATTTATTTTTTAAAATAAAAAGCTTGTATATATATTAAAGGGCTTAATTAATAATATTTATTTTCTAGCTATAATTTTAAACTTCAATAATAAGAGAATTACTCATTTGTTAAATAATATTGAGCAGATTACTTCCAGTAAAATATTTTCTCGAAATATCATAATAATAACTAAAATCCCGTTGGAACACAAACAGAAACACGACATGGTGCGATTAAGCCTTTTTTGCGCAACCAATGAAATCTGTTTGGAAAGCAAAGGAGCACGATAAAAAATAATTCTCAATTTGCTACTCTCCGAAATTTGGAGTGGCCCATTGGAGTCCAATAAAAAATCCGACCTCTAAGTTGAGGTTTATGTTTTACAATTTTTGACCTTTTTTTTTAAGTAAATTTTAATATTTGTTTTTTTTATTAATTTTTTAAAAATTTTTTATTTATTTATTTTACTTTTTTAATTTAAAGAATTTTTAAATCATTTATTCATTTAATATAATAAATAAATTTATATAACTATATATTAGTCAATTATAATATTTAAATAAATATATAAAATAATATATTATTTATTAAATAAATTTTAAAGCTTTAAATGTTAACTACTATTAAAATATACATAAAAATAAATTTCAGATATTTAATAACAAATTTATTATTTGATCTAAAAATTGTTTTATTAATTTTTATTAAAAAATATATTATTTGAAATAAAATAATTTAAATATTTTTACTTATTTATTCAATTTAAAAATGTCTAATATATATTATAAGTTTTATTATTTAAAAAATTTTAATTTAATGTCCTTAATGATTATTTTCTCCTATCCTTACACTTTACCTCATTGCATAATTGAATTTGCATCAAAACATAAATTCAACCACTTATTTTAATTTCACCACTATAGTAACCAATCTATTGCTACAATCATTAATCTCATCGTTAGTGCTATTTTTAATCTTACCAAAATCAATCTCATCTCTCATCCAAATAGATTCTAAGCTAGTGGTGTTATGTTGGTATAATTTAGAAAGTTTCAAATTATACTAACTATACAGATAGTAATTTCTTGAATCATTAATTAACATTTACTTCTGTTTAGTTAACTGTTAAAAAAATATTTGGTTATGTTTCATTTTTTTTTGGGTAAAATTCTAGCTTTGCTTTTAATAGGATTTAACTTTATATCTTTTCATAATATTTGATAAATATATGTGAAATAAAATTTGATAAAATAAAAATAAATAAATAAAATCAGGATAATGAAAGTAAAAATGTAGAAAACTAAAGTATTAGTTTTGCCCATAATTTTAAGTTGAATTTTTAAAATTTAAGAAAAAATATACTTTTATTTTATTTTTAAAATTTTTATATTTTTATTTCTTTTTTAATAAATACATTTTAGTATTATAGTAGAGAATAATAATTCTAGATTTATTATCCTATTTTTTAATTTTCTCTTATTTTCTAATCAAAGGACCTTCATAACACTTTTTTAAAAGGTTTGATAATTTCATTAAATAATTAAAAAATTAGAGACCAAAATTAAAATCCATATAAAACGTGTGGGACTATAAATGCACTTTAACATTCTCCAAAGTATAAAGAAAATTTTTTCTTTCAAGGACATAAACAATAACATGGCCTTTCAATTTCATTATAAGATTTACTTTATTGTTTTATAGTATATATTTTTTAATAAAGTTAAAAAATTAAAGTGAGATGATTTCACTATTCAAACAGTAAATTATTAGTAATAAGTTAATTTGAATTGAATAATGTTTTTTCTAATATTTTATTTTCTTTGGGCATAATTTATTATATTCAAAATTACGAAATATAATTTAATTTGATGATTTATTTAATATTGAGAAAACGTTGTAATAAATTGGTGTTCTTTTATTCTTGAATTATTATGAGGTTGTTTGGGATCAATTTAATTTTTTTTATAATTTATGTTTTTGTTTTCAAAATTTTGCTACATAAAGCATAACTTGTGTTCAGTAGACTTATTTTGTTTTACAATTTTAAAATTTGACAATCAAATTTCCAAAATCATAATATTATTGAAAAATTATTATCTTCCCTTTGAACTTTGCAACTTTCAAGGCATTATGCACTTAGCTCCTCTAATTTTGTCTATTAACAAATTTCAACACCAATAAAATGAATATTTTTTTATTAATTAGCATAGAGAACACTAGTATTTGTTTTTTAATTAGGTTCTTTTATTTAGTTATTCTTCAACTTGTTTCTCTAGAGGTCTTATCGTTTAATCCCTCTTCATAAAAAAATTCCTTTTTTTCTTTTTGAAATAATCACTTGACAACATTTTTTATTTTTTATATATAAATAAATAATTTAATATTAAAAAAATTTACATGTTAAGTAAATAAATAGTAATTTAATATGATTTCCTTTTTCTAGTTATTGTTAACGTCTAAGAACATAATAAAGACTACATAGTAAAATAAATCTTGCATTTCCCAACTAAATGCAAAAGTTTTACTTTCTTCTCAACTAAATCAAAAAAACCTGACATCTCAAAAATTCTCAAATGTATAACATTTTGACGGTGATCATATTTCAAAATATAATTTAACTTTTCACGAACCCCATTAAGCTCAAATAGCATAAAATTACTTTGGTTGTCTTCTGGCACTTATCAGCTACAACTTACAAATGCCTTTCAAAGCTCTATCGAAGCTATACTCAAGCAAGCTAATAATACAATGGCCAGGATCCTTTCAAGCAAAAATGCTTGCAAGAACCACACAGAGCAATAAAAATCATAAACCAGACTGCAAACCCAAATGTATTACATGTTAAAGCTGCCATAGATTGAAAATGGCATCATCCACTTTCAATGTTACAGCTCGGCGCCTAACCTATTACTACAACCTAACTACAGATAAAGCAGTGCTAGATTTAATTTCTGACTATCAGAAACGTCACTGCAACAAACCAATTACAATGTATTGGCGCTTATCCCTTCTCATCAAGCATCACTTTGCTGTTGTTGAGATTGCTGCTGCTGCTGCGGCGGTGCCTGACCCTGGGGCCACGGCATGAAAGCCACGGGTGGTCGAGGCTGCTGGCCTGGATACAATGCGGCTTGATCAACTGGCTTACCCATTATCATCCCTGTGGGCCCTACAGGATGCTGCGGAACATAGTAATATGGGATATCAGCTGGTGACCCAACTAAAGGAATAGTGGCCTTGGTGACTCCAAGTCCCTCCTCTTTCAACTCATCCCTTGGAATAATATCAACCAAGAAATCAAAGACGTCAGTCCTTGAAATAGCAGCTGCAATATCATTCTTCTGTAGAGTCCTCCTTTTGTTCTCTTCTGTATGGATCCATGAGCGTAAAGTCAGTTCTAAGATGAACATTTCACAAGCTTTTGCAAAAATAACAGGAGCCTCTGCAGATATCATCCGCACATCTTCATCCGCTTTCATTATCTTTTTTATCCGGGCAAGTGGGAGACTGTGATTCTTGAAGTCTGCTGTTTGCTCAATTTCTTGCATTTGATTGGCCCAGAACATTTGAAGCTGCTGCTGCTGTTGCTGCTGCTGCTGGTTGTGGAAGTGCTGAGCCTGTTGGTAGGCAAGTTGGTGTGGAGAACTAGAGAAAGTGGCCGGAGGTTGTGTGGGTGTAGGGACTGCTACTGCTGGAGAGCCAGCAGCGATCAGGGGAGCAGTTTGATAAGGGCCAGTAGAATAGCCCATCTGGCCTGCACCAGGTACAACTCCCATCACAGGCTGTTGTTGATGCTGTTGCAGTTGCTGCTGCTGTTGTGTGTGTTCTGATTGATCCATGGTAATTCTACACAAGCTAGTTTTGCCCTTGTTCTATCTTCTCATCACCACACTGTTACAAATAAAGATAGCAGAGTATATATCAAGTAGATAAAAGTGCACTGTAGCTAACATATATGCTTCAGACCAAATTTTCAAGATTCTAAACTGGTAAGTAATTAACTTGGGTGAAGAACAGCACAAATCATATCCCTTCTATGGTTTTACCACTCCCATGACAAGAAGTATTGTTTCTTGATTATACCCAAATACATAAGTATCTCAAAATCTACAATAAATTCTAAAGGGCATTAACATCAAATGAAGAAAATAGACTACATCTCTAAGTTGACACATCATAAAAAGATGAAACAATTTTACTCACATAGTTGTAGGTTTAAATAATGAGGAGCTCTTCTGGGTGAAGAAAGAAACACACTGTCCTCACTTTTCGAGAACCCAATAATAAAATTTAAATCTCTAGCAATCAGTACATGTGGATGGACTCCATAATAAAATAGACTTACTGACCACTGCAAATGCATAAGTTAACGTTTTCCATTGTTACATTCTTCTCATTCAACCCCGGTAATATAAAAATAGCTGAAACTTTAGACAGCCAGGAACTACTGAACAGAAGTAACTTAAAACATATTAGGTTAATTTGAAATTCAACAGTATCTCTGTTTAACGAACAAATGACTCCACCTCCATCTCTCACTTCCTCCCCCCATCAACCTTGCAGAGTCTTTTTCTTTTATCTAGTTCAGCTTAGACGTTATAACACAAAATTAGGCACATAAAATCAACTGGATAGATTATTTAGCAAACTAATTCACAATCACAAGGGTTTCAAATGTAACTTAGAGAAAAAGGCAAAATGCTTAAAGTGTTGATATGCTATTTTTCCATTGTGAAAATTACATCCGAGCAGTCATGTGACTTTAGCTCTAATACAATACAGCTAAAGGCAACAAGAATTCATTAGAACCTTATAACAATAAGCTGTCTCTCACCACCCTAAAATAAGACTATAATTCTGCCATTGAAACAGGTATCCATATCATTAGCTTGAACCTGAAACTTCTTTTCTCTGATTCTTTCTAATGTTTTACATATATTATTTAACTAAATTATACACAATCACAGACCTACCTAAAAAAAAATTTAGAGCGCCGATAATGTGATTCCACTAGTCAAGTAGTCATTGACAATTATATTCGAAGCAATCTACAAATGTTAGCTCTAGCTAGCCAGAGACAAAAAATTGTCAGAAACTTATGATAAATGAAGCTTTCTCTTTAGATGTCTAGAAATATACTCTCATAACAGCAACAAAATGCATCTTACAGCTAATCCCTTTTTGACGAGTTGAAGTCACCAAAAAGAAAGTCAAAAACCCATAGAGAAAGTAATTTTGAATAAAAAGTAAACAAAAATCCATACAAAATAAGCTCAATAATTTTACATAATAGCCTTATAAAAGCAACTAGAATTCTGGCAATAATATGCAACAGAATATTTTTATAAACTGCCCTCCTTCTATTCATGCTACATAAGATCATTTATTTGTGTCCCCCCCCCCCCCCCCCCCCCCCCCCCCCCCCCCCCCCCCCCCCCCAAAAAAAAAAAAACCCAACTTCCCTTTTCCTTTTAAGAGGGCAAACAACAAAGAAGAAAAAAATTAGGATATGATTAACCGATGGGAATTCACTTTGACTTAAAAAAAAGAATCCACTGGTGATTAAAAATGGAAGAAAACATGCAACAGACAATCAACCACTTGTTCTTTCAAACCTGCATACATTATTGATAATTAAATTACATTAATAAGATCCTCATTCCTGACCTTTTAATTACACTTAAATACAAATTATTCATATAACCTTTAAGCAGAGTGCAATTAAACCCAAATCCTACACTTTTAAAACTACCACTTGCAATTCACATGCATGACTAGCCTAATCACAGTACAATTTTAACTTAATAGAAGAGAAATTTTAAACAAATAATAGAAGTCCACAACTTTATTTCCTTTTTCAGGGCTAAATAACACTGAATTTTTAATTTTAAGAAAGAAAACCATGCATGCAATGAAAAGGAGTAAATTTCTAACCCATTTCCTCCTAACAACAACCCTAACTGCCCTGCTTGCTTCCTAAGATTAACTAAGAACTGAAAAAAAAAAGTTATTAGAACAATAATTGCTGAAAATTTGAACTTTTTTCTTTTATTACTTTAGCTTAAGATTAGTGGTCACAAACCCCAAAAAAAAAATTCTTTCATTCTATTGGGTGCTTTTCTCACCAACAAATCAAGAGATAGGAACCCCAAAAGCCCAGAAAACAAAGCCCAAAATCCTAAACAAGAGATAAAAAATTTTACCTATAATTTCTCTTCCCTTTTGCAGCTGAATCTTCCCAGAAACCAAAAGAAAACAGTAGAGAAAGAAGGTAAGAGAGAGAGTTAAGTAGGGACTCGGGAGGGACTCAAGAGGAGCTTTTGAATGTAAATAAACAAAAGAAAGAAGAAAAAACGAAAAAAAAGAAAGTCTTTGAATTTTGGGGCATCGAACAGAAGGACACGTATGTAACCAAAAAAATAAAAGAGAAGGACACGTGTTTATCGGTGAGAATCCTGACTCTGGGCAGAGTTGTTTCATTCCACGTGGCTAATATCAACTGGACCAAAAGGTCAGAGGAGAACGCGCACGCGGGCACCGGTGACGTACGAGAGAAATGTTTGCGAATGTGGGTGGGTGGAAGGCTGTTTTGGTGACAAAGACTCCGGTCGAAGGGTATTTTAGGATATTTACATTAAAAGTAAATGGAGCACGGGAAAGCGCGAGAAATTCTATTTATAGCCCATAAATTACTAAACTTATCCCATCTCAAACAATACCTAACGCTAAAAGACCATTTTACTCATCACTGTCGGCTCCTTCTTTCCTTAGCACAAGTTGAACTTGTGCAAACAATTAGCGCAAGTTGAACTTGTGCGAACAATTTGCGCAAGTCGCGCAAGTTAAATTTGCGTGAACAATTTACATTTTTTTTGGATTTTCTCGCTAAAAACGATGATAAAAATGAATAAAGGAGTCGCGCAAGTGAGACTTGCGCAAGAAAGTAGCGCAAGTGAGATTTGCGCAAGAAAGTCACGCAAGTGAGACTTGCGCATCGTGGCAACTGGGGTAAATTCGACATTTTATCACTCTTTTTTACAGTTTAAAAATGAGTTGGGGGTAGAAATAGTAAATTATGAGGTATGAATAGAAATCTCGGAAAGCGCATGAATGTGTCCGTAAGATGTGAGGCTAGTGGTGGTGGTGTTAAATGATCGGCGGTTCGCCAGAAGTAAGTCTTAAATTATGATATCTGAAGTTTATGAATGTTTTTTGAAACATTTTTTTATGATTTTTTATATTAATTTGCATGATTTGAATGTTATTGATCAAAAAGTTCTATTGGAATCGATTTTTTGGTTGTAAAATATTTAACGTTATTTGTTATTCCATTGCGTATATTTTAATTTTATATCTATAATCCACTTATGCATGATTCAAAAAATCTATATAAAATATGCAAGGAACTTATTTTTTCGACTTTTGAAAAAAATTATTCGAATATCCAAAGATGATATTCGAATTTTTTAAATCGAAACTCAAATAGAATGTTCGTCACAATAGTAATTTGAATACCCCTCTTAAGATATTAGAATACCCTAAACAATACAAAATGTAATTCTTTCAAGATATTCGAATACCTTAAGAGAGGGTATTCGAATACCCTGTCTTATAAATAAACTTAAGGCAGGATGTACAAATGCTCAAGGCAGAATGTACATATGCTTTACATAGAATATACACCTTAATCTTCCTCGTTTCAAAGCTTCAAGGTGTTTGAATTCTCTTCTCAGGTATTTTAATACCCCTCTTAGGTATTCAGATATTATTCTTAGATATTCAAATATCCTCAGTTTGTACTCTTGAACAAAATATTAGGCACACATGCTCCAAACTATATGTACAACCTTAATTCCTTCAAAGGTATTTGAATTCCCGTCATATGGAATTCGAATTTTCTTGATTTGTACATATGTTTTAGGCATACTTAACACATGATCAAAGCAATATGTACATATATTTTAATCAATATGTACAAATTTTTAATTTCCATTTTAAAAACTTATTTTATAATTTCAAAATGCCGCTCTCTCAATTCATATGCAACTATATAATCTATAAACACTTTTATTTAAATCAAACACTTTTTAGAAAACATGTACGTTTGGTATTCAAATTTTCTTGATTTGTACATATGTTTTGGGCACACTTAACACATGATCAAAGCAATATGTACATATATTTTAGTCAAAATGTACAAATTGTTAATTTCCATTTTAAAAACTTATTTTATAATTTCAAATATATTTTATAATTTCAAATATATATTTTATAATTTCAAACTTATTTGATAAAAACTTATGTTTTGGGCACACTTAACACATGATCAAAGCAATATGTACATATATTTTAGTCAAAATGTACAAATTGTTAATTTCCATTTTAAAAACTTATTTTATATATATATATATAACACAGGATCACATGACGCTGGGGCTTATGCCCAAGTTACATGAGTAGGGTGGAACATAGATTGGAGCTACAGTACTCCTTGCACAAAAAAAATGCTAATACTTGACACCAGAACCAGCAATTTAAAGGTAATGTAGGCTTTTCCAGCAAGAAAAATTGATAAATGATACTCGCAGTAGCCATATAAGCCTGTGGGTTTTCAGCTAACCTTCTACTACAATCAAGAAAATCTTTCAAGTACTCATGAACTTCTTGAAAAGCCAAACTCCATTTCCACATGATATCAGAATAAAAAAAATGGCAGGATAAAAGATGCATAGCCAATGTCAACACAGTGCAGAGGGCAGAAGACAAGTTTAAGTACAACATGATACTAAATAAACGATTTGTGTTCCATACATTTTAATGGGATTGGAAAAAGTTTTTATGAGATTCTTTTCAGGATAAGCCTTCCATTTCAAAAACAATTAGGAAGGCCATTCTCATTTCAGGTGATTATAATCAACACTACTCATTGTGTGAACAATTGTACGAATGAACCCTTGTCATAATATATCAAGGAAAAGACTTTATCCCTTTCAGAAAATATTGTTATTTAAATGCCTTGTGACCATGCACCTTGGTTTGGCTAGCAGCGGCTGACATTGCACGCAATTGACTGGCAATTTCTGTGAACGATGGCCTGACTACAGGATTAGGGGCCCAACACTGTTCCATTAATTCTCTCCATTCATGATCACAAGAGCTTGGAATAGTCGGTCTCAGTGTGTTACTTACAATTCCTCCTGTATGTCAACAAATATAGTCAAATTAATCCACAACTTTTAGATAGAAAAGAGAGAAAGAATGACTCAAACCTAGGAAGATAAATGTATACATGACAAACAGGGAACACAAAAAATGCAAGCGCAGGAAATTGCATTTAACCATCTTAGACTTAGAGGCAAAACTAATCTTAGAGGCAAAACTATGTACAATTAAAAATTATTGGAGGTTAGATCTATCAAAGAACCATATATATGACCCCTGTTCTCAAACTAGTAATAAGCAAATGAAGTTCAACTTGAGTATTAAATCATTTTCACAGCTTCCATTAAATCTTAGGATATCAACAAAACCATTTGGAGCACCAAACAAGCATATGAAAAAAGAATGGCTAAACTCTGAATGTTAAAATGGATGACTTAAAGTATAATATAGAAGAACAAAGGAATGCTTGTGTGAAAACAAGGATATGGCGACAATATACAAAAAGATTAACAGAAATATTTAAAACTGATTTGGCCTTTAGCAATGTGAAATTGCAAATGCTTGGTGGCACGGTAATAACTGTGGACGTCTTGCATCATTTGATACCTATGTAAGAATTTAGTAAGTTACGTACAAATACACAAGTACATATACATGCATAGATATGCATGTATAAACATGCATACACATACATAAATGCATATGAATCAGCACTGGACAGATACTTTCCATGGCATGAAGTCTAGATCTCAGATGTCACTAAACAGGTCCCAATGCCTCATGGTCTAATAAAAGAGACTAGCCTTAAAGTTTTTGCTGGTGGATCAATCAAAAGTTCCAAAACTAATTCTAGTTTTAGATTTTGGCTTTAAAACAAAAATTTTCAGCCCCAAAGGATGGAAAAACACAGGCTATTACTTCAAAATATCATCCTATGACGGTGTTAGTTTCTCATTTGCCTCTCATCATCATCATCATCAGAGTCTTTATCCCAAGAGATTGGGATGGGCTATATGAACCAATATCTGAATTCACGTTAGATCGTCCATATGTATTCTCCTCCTCCATAGATTCCTATCCAAGACCATTTGCTCATCCAATTCTAAAACCTCCATATCTTTCCAAACCACTTCCTTCTAAGTCTTTTTCGGTCTTTCTCTAGTCTTAACCCTTCTCTCAACATCCATAGCTTCTATTCTCCTAACTGGAGCATCTACAGGTTTACGTCTTACGTGTACAAACCAACATAAACGATTTTCATACATCGTCTTCGATAGGTACCACTCCAACTATCTTACGAATATCATCATTTCTCATTCTATCATTTCTTGTATATCTCCATATCCACCGCAACATTCGCATTTCTGTTACACTCATCTTTTGTGTATGTAGCCACTTACTCCATCCAGCCTAGATGCTATAGGTCACATCACCATCAATCTCTCCATCCATCTGTACTATCGAGCCCAGATATCGAAAATGGTCCCGCTTAGGTTTCGCCACCCCATCTTACATCACTACATCATGCTCTTCCACTCGGTTAGAACTAAATTTACACTCAATGTATTCAGTCTTCTCTGCTTAGTTTAAATCCTTTTGATTCCAATGTTTGTCTCCATAATTCCAACTTTACATTGATCTCCACTCTAGTTTCCGCACATAGACAATATCATCTGCAAACATCATACACCAAGGCACCTTATCCTGGATGGATTTTGTCAGTTCATCCATAACTACCGCAAACAAGAATGGACTCAACGCTGACCCTAGGTGTAATCCCACCGTGATAGGAAACTCACTTGTTTGCCCCCCACCTGTCCTCACATGTGTCCTTGCATCTCCATACATGTCCTTAATTAGTTCAATATATTTCAAAGGAACTCTTTTCTTCATTAAGGACCACCGTAATACCTTCCTAGGCACTTTATCATATGCTTTCTCCAAATCTATAAAGACCATATGGAGATCTTTACTCATTACTCGAGAGCGCTCCATAAGTTGTCTAAGCAAATATATTGCCTCCATAGTTGCTTGATCCGGCATAAAACCAAATTGAGTCTCCGATATCTCTATATTTTTTCTTAATCTCTGTTCTATTACTCTCTCCCATAGTTTCATCATGTGACTCATCAATTTTATGCCTCGATAGTTGGCGTAACTTTGAATATCTCCCTTGTTCTTATATAGAGGTATCAAGACACTCTTCCTCCATTCCTCCGGCATTTTGTTAGCGCGCCAAATCTTATTAAATAGATTTGTCAACCACCAAACTCCTACATCTCTAAGGCATTTCCAAACTTCAATTGGGATGTCATCAGGTCCAACAGCCAACAGCTTTTCTGTTCTTCATCATCTTTGGTTCCTCTTTTACCTCTATCTCTTTGATTCTACGCATAAAGCACCGATTTAAATCCTTGAGAGGCACCGAGATATTATCTAAAACTTTATAGCATTGTTCTTCATCAAAGCCTCTTTTACCTCTATCTCTTCTGTATTATTCTTCTTCAAAGCCTTGTAACACTCTCGCTTAGTCTTTATAGCATCTTTTACTGCTGCAGTCCACCATGTTACGTCCTTTCCAATTGGCACTCTTATTCCGTTTTGATACTCCTAATGTCTCTTTGCCCACCTCCCGAATGCATTTTGCCATCTTATTCCACATTACATTTGGGTTCTCTTCTGTTGTCCAATCTTCTTTTTGAATCCAACTATCTCTACATGTTTTATGACAATCTTCTTTTAGCTTCCACCATCGAATCCTTTCAATTCTTTTTTTTTTGTTCTTTCGATGTCGTCTATCTATCTTCATATCTAGAACTAGGAGTCTATGTTGCGCGGTAACACTTTCACCTGGGATAACCTTACAATCCAAACATCTATGTCTATCCTTACTCCTAGTTAAAAAGAAATCTATCTGACTTGCTCTTGGTCCACTTCTAAAGGTTATAAGATGAGAATCTCTCTTCCTAAACAATGTGTTTACTAGGATTAGGTCATAAGATAAAGCAAAATCTAAGATAACATCTCTACCCTCGTTTCTTATACCATAACTAAAACCCCAATGTACGCTCTCAAAACCCTCTTTACTTGTACCTACATGTCCATTAAGATCGCCACCAATAAAAAGGTTTTCTCCTGGAGGCACTTCTTGTACTACCTTATCTAAACCCTCCCAAAACTGTCGTTTACTAACCTCATCAAGTCCTATCTGGGGTGCATACACGCTAATGACATTCAACACCTCTTCTCCTAGAACTAGCTTAACCAAAATAATCCTATTCCCATGTCTCCTAATCTGTACAACATTCTTATGGTACTCTTTATCTATAATGATACCTACTCCATTTCAGTCTCTATCTTTCCCTGTGTACCAAAGCTTATATTGCCAAGGTGCTATCTCTCTAGCCTTTTCCCCAACCCATTTGGTCTCCTCATTTGCCTCTAACTGGTGAAAATATCTTCTAACATAAGCAAAACCCTAAAAGTTACAAGAAAAAGTACTCAAGTCACACCTATGATTGCACCATAGTGCATATTGGCATAAGGCTCTTCCCCAGTGAGAATTTCCCATAGAACAATACCGAAGGAGAACACATCAACCTGCAGATCAACAAGGAAATGTAAACAAATAGTACTCAAAAGTGACATTATGTTCACTAGCTCTATACCTCAGGTAGAATAAGTAACAAGAATATGGTCTTTCTACAATCAATGCAGCCACCCTTTTGGTATCATGAAAACAGGTATAACAGATGCTTACAGAAAAGGAATAGGTGTCAAAACCCAGGAATTTTCTCAACATCAAAATATATTCCCCCAACCCCCCCCCCACCCCCCCCCCCCCCCAAAAAAAAAAAAAACACACACACACACACACACACAATCACCTCGGCTCTTTTTTTGATATTTCAGTGCAAGCTCCCGTAAACTAGTGTGCGTGCGCTCTTGCATTTGTCTGTGTACTTTATTTAGATATTAACAACTATTAGTCATCAATAATAAATGGTAGTTGACAGTGTCAATATCTTGGAGATATCAAAAACTGCAGAAACACATAGTTGAAAAAAAAAAGTTGAAGAACATATACTACCATTTATAGATTCCGGTGCAGCTCTAGGTTCTTCCTATTCCTAAAATATTACCAATTTCATTTATCTTTAAGCCCCATTTCATTTTAAAAAGCCATGGTTAGCCCGGAGTAGCTTGATAGAATATAGTTTATGTTGATTATGATAGATGATGCATTAGGATAGCCACAAGCAAATATGTTCATTTTCTTTCCTCTAAGATGGCTGCAGAACTTGCTTTCATTCTTCGTTTCTAAAAAAGAGGCAACCCCTGAAGCCAACACATTTGTTAAATGTTCATTTTGAAATGATATCCAGATTCCACATCTTATGGTTAAACCAACTTGATTAATATAATGATGTGGACAAAGATTGTAGAAATCTGAGCAGATTTTGTGTATTTACAGCTGTATATCTACAGTTGTATACCATTAAGTTCAGTTTATTTGTTTCCATGTTAAAGGAATCTGGTTTCCTTATTTGGCAGATTCCCTTCAATAAGTTTTATTTTTTCCTGATTTTCTGGCTGATTACTATCAGTCCACTTTGTAATATAAATAGGTCATATTTTAATTCATTAGACAGAGGAATAAGAGAAATTTTCTATTCCAAATTCAACATGGCATCAGAGCCATCGTCCATCTCAGAAATTTCATCTTCTCAAGATCCCTCTATTACTAGTTCCAATGGAGGATCTGAAACTACTGCCTTCCTCATCACTAGACACAAACTAAATGGCCACAACTATCTCCAGTGGTCCCATTCAGTCATGATGTTCATATGCGGCAGAGGAAAAGATGATTACATCACTAGTGGAGTCACTAAACCGAAGCCTAATGAGTCAAGTTACAAGACCTGGAAGACAGAAAACAATCTTGTAATGTCATGGCTTATCAACTCCATGACTAATGAAGTTGGAGAGAATTTTATTCTATATGAAACAGCACAAGAAATCTGGGATGCTGCACGGGAAACATTCTCTGATAAGGAAGACACAGCAGAGGCATTCGAGATTGAAGGTATTCTTCATGATCTCTGTCAAGGGGATCTCACAGTCACCCAATATTTTAGTCGCTTGACTAGATATTGGCAACAACTTGCTATGTATGAAACTACTCAATGGGACTGTCCAACTGATGCTCTTAAGTATAAAAAGATTGTTGAAAGGAAACGGATATACAAGTTTCCCTTGGGACTCAACAAGAACCTAGATGAGGTGTGCGGTCGAATTCTTGCAACAAAGCCTCTACCTAATCTACGTGTAGTCGCTTCTGAAGTTCGACGCGAAGAAAGCCGAAAGAAGGTAATGATGGGTACTACAAGTCAGTCAACAACCACTGAAGCATCTGCTCTAGTTTCAAGAGGATCCGATGATAGTCGAACAAAGAAAGGGAGACCATGGTGTGATCACTGCAAGAAGACAAGTCACACCCGTGACACTTGCTGGAATATCCATGGGAAGCCACCTGATTGGAAACCAAAATATAAGAGAGAAAGTCGTGGAAATCACACTACAACTGAAGAAAGTTTTGCTGGTACACAACCTGGACAGTTCAGTAAGGAACAAATGGAAATTCTTCAAAGGTTAATTAGTCAGACTCAGCAAACTTCAATCTCTCCAAATAACAACTCCTTGGCAACAGCAACAATGGCTCAAAAAGGTAATTTTTTGACTGCTCTTAATGTTAAAAAGGTGGACAGTAAAGAATCATGGATTGTAGATTCTGGGGCTTCCGATCACATGACTGGTAATATATCTCTTTTTCAAAATTTCACACCTTGTTCTGAGAGTCACACTGTTCGAATAGCTGATGGTTCTATCTCAAAAGTGGTTGGTACTGGTTCTGTTGTTATCTCAGAAAACATCAAACTTGAATCTGTTTTATTGGTTCCCAACTTGGATTGCAATCTTTTATCTATTAGTCAACTCACTCAGAAGAAGAATTGTGTTGCTAAATTTTTCTCTAATTACTGTGTTTTTCAGGATTTGAATTCGGGACAGACGATTGGCAGTGCTGAATTGCATTTGGGGCTCTACATGTTCAAAACAACCGAATCATCTAGAAGACAACCTCAAAAGTCAGTAGAAGAAAAAAGGTCATTTTCTATTCTTAGGTCAAATAAAGATAGTGAATTAATGTTATGGCACTATCGTTTGGGTCATCCTAGTCAGTTGTATCTTCAAGAACTCTTTCCTTCATTGTTCAATAAAAGTCCTTTTGATCTTCAATGTGAAACTTGTCAACTGTCTAAGCATGTTCGCAATTCCTATCCAATTCATAAATACAAAGAGTCACATCCTTTTTCTTTGATACACAGTGATGTTTGGGGACCACTAAAAATTAAAAGTGTAACTGGGGCCAGATGGTTTGTTTCTTTTATAGATGATCACTCACGTCTCACTTGGGTATTCCTCATGAAAGAAAAATCTGAAGTTGGTCAATTGTTCAAAGCCTTCAATAACATGGTTCAAACTCAATTCAATACAAAAATCCAAATTCTTCACACAGACAATGCTAAGGATTACTTTAACTCTATTCTTGGGGAATACCTAAAACAAGAAGGCATTGTTCACCAAAGTTCTTGCACCAACACCCCACAACAAAATGGGATATCTGAACGGAAAAATAGACACTTACTAGAGGTTGCCCGAGCACTCATGATTCAGTCTCATGTTCCAAAAATTTTTTGGGGGGATGCTATACTCACTGCGGCATATCTAATCAATAGAATGCCTTCTTGAGTCCTTAAATTTCAAACTCCCTGTCAAATTTTTCAAAAATCCTATCCATCAACCCGTCTTATTTCTTCTATTCCTCTCAAAGTGTTTGGGTGTTCATCATTTGTTCACATTCCCAGTCAATCCCGAGGAAAACTTGATCCTAAGGCCATAAAATGTATATTTCTCGGGTATACACCAAATCAAAAGGTTATAAGTGTTATTCCCCACTCACAAAGAAATTTTACCACTCAATGGATGTCACTTTTCTGGAAAATCAGCCTTATTACTCCAAAACCGATGTTCAGGGGGAGAGTAGAAACTTAGAACATCACTTTTGGGAATTTGAGAGTGTACCCGAATGTCAAGTACCCACTCTTGGTGAGTCCGAACCATTTTCTGTTGTATCTAGTCCAGCTCCACTTGTCACTAAAAATCAATCTGATCTGCCCTCAAGTGTTCCCACAGAAAATCATTCTGATCTGCCCTCAAGTGTTCCTTCTATTGACAGCAAGAATGAGTTCATTGTCTACTCTAGAAGAAAGAAACATCAAAACCAAGAACATGTAGAGTAACAAGTGCAGTCAGAGACTAGTCATGAAGCTGAACCGGACTCAATTCAAAACGAAACACAGCCAGGTAACACTGTTTTAAATTCTGATGAGTTGATTTTGGATAATCTTGATTTGCCGATTGCTAAGAGGAAAGGTGTAAGGTCCTGCACCAATTATCCCATTCGCAATTTTCTGTCCTACAAGAAGTTGTCCCCTGATTACCGTGCCTTTGCTACTAATCTCACAGATATTCAGGTTCCTAATAATATTCAAGAAGCTCTTCAAGTACGTGAATGGAAACAAGCAGTTGAAGAGGAACTTAGAGCCCTTGAAAAGAATGGCACATGGGAAGTAGTCAACCGACCTCCAGGCAAGAATCCAGTGGGATGTAAATGGATTTTCACAGTCAAATACAATGCCAATGGCAGTGTTGAAAGGCTGAAGGCCCGTTTAGTTGCTAAAGGCTTTACACAAGCCTATGGCATTGACTACCAGGAGACCTTCGCTCCTGTCGCAAAACTAAATACTATTCGGGTTCTTCTATCACTTGCTATGAACTGTGATTGGAAACTCCATCAACTAGACATCAAGAATGCATTTCTCAATGGAGATTTAGAAGAAGAGGTGTACATGGAGATTCCTACAGGCCTCAAGAATCAGACAAACATAGATAAGGTTTGTAAACTGAAAAAATCTCTTTATGGTCTCAAGCAATCTCCTAGAGCTTGGTTTGATCGTTTTACTAAAGCAGTGAAGAAGTTTGGTTATTCTCAATGCCAATCTGATCATACATTATTTGTCAAACACTCTCCTGGTGAAAGGATATCTATTATTATTGTGTATGTGGATGATATAATCCTGATAGGGAATCACGAAGAGGAAAGTGAAGAATTGAAGAGATTTTTAGCTCATGAATTTGAGGTCAAAGATTTAGGAAATTTGAAATATTTCCTACGGATGGAAATTGCAAGATCCAGAACAGGTATTGTTGTTTCTCAACGCAAGTATATTCTTGATTTACTCAAAGAAACCGGAATGCTTGGATGCAAACCTGCAGATACCCCAATGGAAGCTGTCACCAAAGGCAAAGAAGTAGAAGAAGGTGTTCCAGTTGATAAAGGAAGATATCAGAGATTGGTAGGAAGGCTCATTTATCTCTCACACACTAGACCAGACATTGGTTTTGCTGTCAGTGTTGCCAGCCAATTCATGAATAACCCTACTGTAGAACACATGGAACGGTTGTATCACATATTGAGGTATTTGAAGAAAACTCCAGGTGAAGGTCTCTACTTCAAGAAAAACCGAGAAAAGGAACATTGAAGTATTTACTGATGCAGATTGGGCTGGTTCTATTACTGATTGGAGATCCACATCAGGATACAGCACTTATGTACGGGGGAATCTGGTCACTTGGCGAAGTAAGAGACAAACAGTTGTTTCGAGTAGTGCAGAAGCAGAATTCCGAGCTATGGCTCATGGGATATGTGAAGGAATGTGGCTAAAACGATTACTCTTGGAACTCCAGGCTACAGTAAAAGGTCCTATCAACATGCTATGTGACAATCAAGCTGCCATTAGCATAGCTAAGAATCCCATTCATCATGATCGAACGAAACATGTGGAGATAGATAGGCACTTTATCAAAGAAAAAGTTGAAGGTGGTATGATCAACATCTCCCACATACCCACGACTCTACAAATTGCAGACATCTTGACCAAGGCACTACCAAAGACAAAGTTTGAAGAGATGAAATCCAAGCTAGGCTTACTTGATATTTACAGCCCAGCTTGAGGGGGAGTGTAGAAATCTGAGCAGATTTTGTGTATTTACAGCTGTATATCTACAGTTGTATACCATTAAGTTCAGTTTATTGTTTCCACGTTAAGGAATCTGGTTTCCTTATTTGGCAGATTCCCATTAATAAGTGTTTTATTTTTTCTTGATTTTCTGGCTGATTACTATCATTCCACCTTGTAATATAAATAGGTCATATTTTAATTCATTAGACAGAGGAATAAGAGAAATTTTCTATTCCAAATTCAACAAAGATTTTGCAAAAATATATCTTTTGTCAAACGCTCTCATGTAATTTGCACACAAACTGCCTTCTTATATTCCACCATACAGGAAATTACTAAGCAGTAGTAGCCATTTTCACTATTGGTATCTTGATTTTCCGTTTGATAGTAGCTGCTCTTATTGCAATGGCAGCTATTCCGAATGCATACTGGTCAGTTCAATGGCTATTTTTTAAGATTGCATTAATCAGGTAAAATCTTTCAGAGGACCCGTGGGAAGAATAAGAAAAAGCAAATAGCCTATCGTGCCACTTCAAGGAAATTTCATGAATGACATCTTACCTTTTCTGAAACCTTATTGCTGCTCCCATTCAACAGCTCTGGAGCCATCCACGGTAGGGTCCCCCGAACACCACCAGAAACTAAGGTATTACGTTTGATTTTAGACAGTCCAAAATCACCAACCTAGGAAAGAGAGACAATAAACATAGAAATGTTTTATAGCATAAAAATTTTAACCATACTGGATTTTCCCATGATGGACAACCCCAGGGGTACCTTGCAAATTGGTTGCGAAGGATCTTTCATGTTAACAAGCAAGTTGTCACATTTCAGATCAAAATGCACAATATTTTTTGAATGCAAATATTCCATCCCAAATGCTGCATCCATAGCAATTACGAGCTTCTTACAATGATCAAGACACCTGCAAATTTAGATTATGCAGAACAGTAAGTAGGAGGTATTTCATGAACTAAAGACAGGCATTTGAGAAAACTGAGAAATATTCATGACTTCATGCGCCCCCTCCCCCCAAAAACCCCAAATTGACATGGTACTCTTTTTGGATATGATATCTGCATGCCTGCTCCACTGGTTTCAATAAATAATATAGAAGACACCATGTAAAACAGGAAGGATGACGAACTATTACTCAGTAGCACTACAAAAAGAGAATTTACCTATCCTTGCAAAGTAAAACATGCCTAAGGGAACCATCAACCATGTACTCCGTAACAGTAGCCAATGTTCCCCCGGCACCACCTTGCACCACACCATAAAATGCCACCACATTTGGATGGTGAAGCTTTGAAAGAATGTCAGCTTCGCGCCAGAATTCAACAGTCTGAGGATTTAAGTGTAAGCTTTAGCATAGTACTAAGTATGGATATAATGGCAGAAAGAGAGAACAGTAGTTGCAATAACTAGCTGAGATGATGATGATGATGATGATCATAATAATAATAATAATAATAACCCTTCTATTTGGACCCCTTCCCCCCCTTTCAAAATAAATAAATAGATTACCAATCTTTCTTGCTCAGGTAATCGGCCTGCGAAGCAACTCTTTTTTATTCTCTTGATGGCAACATCCGATCCCCTCCATTTGCCATGATATACAGTCCCAAATGTACCAGAACCCAGCTCCCTCAACTCTTCAAGATCTTCATTCTTTATGAACTATAACATCAATCCAGGGCAAACAAGTAAGCATTTAGTACACAAAACATTTAGCAAGTATTTGGAACATTGTCAAAATAGATGGAGGCCCAAAATACAATAAGCATGCGAAAAGAGAAATGCATTTTTCATTTCAGTTTGTATGTGCAGAAAAGTTTTCAAAAGTAAAACGAATGCCGGAAACACATTCATGGAACTTCAAAGCATTTAATGGCCAGAAGATGATTCAAAAGTTTACCCCTCATCGCATTTCAGTCAACAAAATTAAGTTTAAAACGAGAAACAAATACTGAATCAAAAACATATCAGGAGAATGAAATCTAAACAAGCATTATAAAAGAACAAAATTTCTACAAAATATATTTGGATGTCTTTCTCTTTAAGAACCAGTCAACATGTAGAGTTGGCTATTATTCTTCTAGAGTTCTAGTTAGAGCCATCACAGTCAAATTTTTTGCTTGTTCATTTCTTATATAGTGAGTGAAAAAAAACAAATAGCTTCAATGAGGATCTAAATACACCACCAATATGTGCTAAAAGCTATACATCAAATAGGCTTTCCCTTGCATACTGGGTTTTCAGTAGATTATTTTGTGTAGCACCTATAAATAAACATAAGCAAACAGAAAGCTAATTTCTTGTACTAGCAGCTAGCAAAGATAAGTAAGCACCGTAAAGTATTGTTCCACTAACTAATATAAACAAGTTGAAGCCAACCTAATAATGTTACAGGTCAGCTGCTTATCTCTACAAAAAGTCAAAAACACACTGGTCTTACTGAATTTGTAGTTAAGCCAAAATTCACTTTCACATACACAACTATTTATTTGGGAAGTAGTAATACAAGAAGAAAAGTTTACACATGGGTTTTAGGTTTGGGTTCAGGTGGGGGAATTGGACTCAGAAAAAGTTGTTAAGAAAATGCGCCAACCTCACGTTTTAAGTCCCAAAAGCCAGAAAGGGAAGCCAAATAAATATCCAGAACAAAATTTGAAATTTTTAATAAATCATTTGTTTCTTTCAAGCAACCAAACAGTAGCCCACTCCATCACGGGCATTATTCATTTCATGTGCACCAAAAGTGAATCAATAAAAGCAGAAAAATCTGCAACAAAGGCAGCATACCTGCAAGACATCCATATCAACATCTCCCAGAGAAGGATCCAAAGGAGGTAGACCAATATTCCTCTTTTCCAACTTCCCCTTTTAAAAGAACCAAAGTTGTCAGAAATTCAGTTAGCAGATATCTTTTAAGAAAACAAGGTGTACAAAATCAATTGACCATTGAAATTAAGTACCTCATGTTCTGACTCTGGTGCTCTTAGGTCCTCCATCATGGCATCAAACTGCATACTTTCTCTGGTTTGAACTTCAGGTTGACCATCCTTATAGTTGTCTTCACAAAAATGTTGATCAGAATCAGCTTGGCTTAATGGAACTACATCCAATGGGGCAATTTGATCTGATTTATGATCTTGGTTGATGAGGGAAGCATCGTTTTCAGAATAATCTTGTGCCAACTTCTGAAAATATGACCAGTGCTTTGGCTCATGGTCTTCCATGTTTAAGCTCAAGCCAGCTCCATCTGTCTGCAGTGGGGTAACAACAGAGGACTCCTCAGGAAGCATTGTTTTGGAAAACATATCAGAAAGGAAATCACTAGGAAATCGATCATTGATATCAATAAGAATGTCTCCCTGCTCTGGCCTGGAAATATCAATATGACTGTTCTCTTTAGAATCATCTTTAGTTGAACTCTCTGTCTTCACATCAGCCTGAAAATGCCCTGGAGGGTTTTTGCTAGTCAAGTTGGCCTCACGGTGCATAGCAAAAGCTGGTTCACTTACTACAGGAAGTCCCAATTCAGTTTCTGCTTTCTCATCAAACGTGAGCATCTTTTCATCATCTGGAAGATTATCTTTCATACAATCAACCTGAACCTTATCCTTGTTTGCTGCTTGCATTTTGTCCACAGGGTTTGAAACTGCCTGCTTCAAACCTGTGCCCGACACTTCTTCAGAAAGCTCCAAGTTCATCTGAGAAATAGCATCAGCAAATTCTTTGTACTTTTGCAGTTGAGTAAGCCCATCATCAATGGTTTGATGATCTCTATTTGAAGGTAGTGCTGCTGAGATTTCACTATAAGGAGCAATACTACCATCACATAAATTTTCAACAGTTTGTTTGTTTGGATCTCGCTGGGCTACATTGGAATGTGGGTGAGATAAAAGCAACTGAGAACCTAATGAATCATCAGACTTTGACAATCGATTCAGTAAGTCTAACTGCTCCCGAGGTATTCTCTCTGAATGGTAAACCTTGTGAGGAGGCTGCGGGGGATCAAGGTAGCTTAAATCAGTTGGATTAGAATCAGAATCAGTATAGCCTTGACCAAATGCACCTCTAGACGTAGACTGATAACCATTATTATCCAGTTCTGGAACCAGCACCTGATTCACAGCATCAACAGATGACACAACTTTTTCGTTTTCCTGGTTTTTAGCTTCATTTTTTGAAGTAGAATTAGGCACATCTTGTAAAGCAATTGCAACTGGCACTTCTTCAAGAGGAAAATGATTTATTGCCTTTCCATCATGTGGCTGAGAAGAAACCAGGTTATCTGTTTCCGAGGATTGATGTTTTTCAAGGTCATTTCCTTGTTGACCTGAACCATCAGGTTTTGGCTTCAACTCGGTCACCAGCACCTGCAGATTCTGTTGTTGTAGGCCATTGTATGGTTGCACTTCAGTCAAGCGTTCATGTCTATTAATAAACCCATTAGAAGGAATTAAATTAGAAAATTTTGCAACATGGGAATAATTAGAAGAATTATGACCATACTGCAATGGATACCCCATCATCTGGCCATGATAAAACTGTGGGGGGGTTTCAGAGGCACTGGAGGAACTTGGTAGAACTGGTTCAGAAGACTGAAAAGTTGATGATGACACCATAATACCAGGAATGTTTGAAGAGCTAAGTACAACCGAGTCTCTTGCAACTTTGCTTTTCTCCCTTTCTACATTCTGATCATCTAGTTTGGTTATATTTTTAGCTGGAAAGCTTGTCAACCCACACAGAGTAGAGCTTGTCCTTGTTCCCAAGTCCATTCCGTTGACAGCTACCACATATTGAATCTCAGAATCACCACCCATGTTGCCTAGACCAAACTGAGCATCCTCTAGATCACTCAGTGAGAACAGAAACATTCTAAGCTTTTGAGAGGCCTTTCTGTCTTCAAGTTCATTACATTCCTCCATCATATTCTGCAGATCTTCATCCGAGGACACAGTCACTAAAGCATCAAAATCCTCTCCTGGAAGCTGATATTTAATCACATGAGCTTGGTCATAAATAGCTAATATCTTCTGCTTAAGTTCCTGCCATGAAATATCCTTTCTGATGCAAATTATACGTGTTTCACCTCCAACATACCTTAGCTTTCCATCACTTGGTCGAGGTAGGATTTTCCCACCAAAGCTGCAGAGAACCTTCATCTTTGTTGACAGGCTATCAAAGGTACCAAGTGACATATGTAAAACTCCTCTATTATTGTCACAGCCCAATGTAGTCTGTCGTACTGATTGCAATGACCCATAATTGCTTTGGTTTTCATGTATAGAATCTTTTCTTTCAAACCCCTTTGGACCTTTCTCTGCTATGTTAAGCATTGAAATATCAGACCCACTTTCGGACCCAGTATGACTAATGCCTAAAATACCTTTTAGATCCATATATCCTGTTGCATAACTAGATTCGCCCAGAGAGTTTTGGATGAAAGGCTTCCTAGGATTTACCCGGTCCCGCATAAATTCAAGAGCAAACTCCTCACCAGTCTGTATGGAATAATTAAGTACAGGTTTAACTTCTGATCCATTTAGCTCAGGAGGTCTTATGATGCTCATATTTAAGCTGCTTACAGGATCTAGCATAAATGCTTGAGTTGCATAAGGGAATTCCCCATTTCCATGCTCCACAGAGTTGTATTGTTTACAGACTCCAGATTGTTCCATGAAAATATTGTTTGGATTGTTTTCATTCATTTAGTCTCAACTGGGTCCTTGAGCCCACATGCCATGACTCACGTATAAAAAATAGGCCAATAAATAAGTATTGAAATCACAAACTTCTCCCATAAACAAACAATCACCATACACTCAGAAAAGTCAAACTCGCCAAGTAACAGAAATTCGATAGCACTTTCTATTCAGTTTCAAGTTGCAGAACCAAAAACAGATGGCACTAGCCGTCAAGAACCTTTATATGGAGTAACTGCTATTGGACCTGCAACAAGACAAAAACTTTAAATCAGATTTTGCTGCATGTAACAGATTCGGAACTAAGTTTAAGTGATGAGAAAGTAATTTAAAGATGAAAGAATCAAGAAATCAATATGTAATGTGAGCCCAAAAAAACCATTATAAACAAGAAAATGTTATGCTAAATACCATTAACACCTCATAATTTTTCAATCATTAACACCTTAAAATTAACTTAAATTTATTAGAAGCAAGACTGTAATTGAAACCTGAAATCCCTGATTTCTCAGGACTTGGAAAACTGGTATTAAGAAATTGAATGACGTGAAAGAAAAGCATAAAGGAAAAAATGATCCCAGAGGAGGGCTGAGATGATTGATTCAATCTTATTGTTCGACACAATTCAGATTGGTATTAAGAAACTTAATGAGGAGGGGAAGAAAAGCTTAAATAGACTGACGAGATAGTTGATATCTGTGATTTGATGCTTATTGTTCACCATTTCAGATGCTAAACAGCAACAAAGAGGAAATAATAATTCATATCAAAATTATCTTTCTTAAGGTTCTCCACCTTTTCCTGCCCCCGAAGGACATAATTCACAATAAGCACACAAGTAAAAAATCAAACTATCACAATGTTACAACCCTCAATGAGACAAGTCTTTTCAAAGAATGCTACCCTGTTTTCCCCTGTCACTGAACCTAAGTACCGAAAACCTTTCTTTTCATATTCTCTTATTTCTTTTAAGATAAAATCAATGAATACAATTACCCCAAGCATTTGGCTCAATGGTAGCTGTATGTATCCCTCTGCTCAAAGTGCTGGTTTTGAATCCGCTTTTCCCCAAATAAAAAAATATATAAATGTGTAAATGATTCCTAGAGGAGGAAAAAAAAGTAAACTTTGAAACAACATTATTATAAGCTGAGGGGATAGATAGCATCACCAAATCTTCCAAACACCAGAAGCACCAAGTAATTTTGTAGATAAAAACTAAAACTTAAATATGCACAATATTATGAAAAGTTCGCTCTACTATGTATTCCACATCTACTAATTTTAAATAAAATCTATAAAACTAGATGGAAGGCTCACACAAAAATCAAAACAACTATACAAAAAATACCCATCTGCAGTCATCCAATTTAGATGGACAACTGTAAATTTCTTTTTTTTTTTTTGGTGAAATGACAACTGTAAATTTCAATAGCCATAATATATATACCTTAACCATATTCATCATATGCTCTAGAAAAGTTAAAAAATGTAAATCAGTTGAAGTAACAACTTGTCAAAAATTCTCTTCAGCATGTTCACATAGTTTTTGCCATACTTGCAAGGAAAAAAAAAACTTATTTTGTCCAATCATGACTTTCAAATAGACAGAGAGAGAGAGATAAAAGCTCAAAGATAGCTTCAATATTGGGATTGGAAACCTAAATGCAGATTTGGGTTTTACATTTTTTTTATCAATAAAACCCTAACCTTTACAGAGAAGTTTTAACAGATAAAAACAGAAAGAGCTTATGAACTTCATTTGACAACAAGATGTACAAGTTAAAAATGAAATAGAACACACAAAATTTCAAAGAAAATAGGTGGAAAATGTAGACTTTTCGGTTGGAAAAAGAATACCTGGAAGCTGAATGGGTTCATGATTGATGGTTTCAAGAGGGATTAAGTGAATCAGCAGCCATCACTGTATTCTGAACAACACACCCTTTTCAACCTCAAATTACAATTTCTCTGTTTAGCTAAAAGGGAAAAAAGAAAGTTATGAAATTTGAAACCTTTATTTTTTTTTAGAGAATGAGTTCACAAATATCTCTGTCTTCAATCTCTGACTTGTCTCTGCAAATCGATTCCATTTTTTCTTCTAGTAAAACAGTCAATGCAAGGAGTTGTTATTATATTCCCATTTTATCCTTTAGTTTTAAAGTAATTTACCGTGTCCAGCCGAAAGTGTTTCTCCCATGCTGTGTTCGCTTCTTTGTTCTCTTCCTCATTGACCGTTGATCGACTTAAGTTTGAAAAATCATCAGTGGTTTTTTAATGCGAAAAAATGAAAAAGATTTCATCAAACGGTGGATACGAGAGGAGGTAAGGATGCAGCACTGAAAGATTATTCCTGAAAGTATAGTAGCAAAATGTTGTAGTAGTTGACCGTGGCGTATTCTAACTAACTCTTTTAAGACAAGACCTGTTTGAAAGAAAAAATAAATAAAAATGAAAAAGACAAAAAAAATAATTTTATATTCTGACAGTCATTTACTACTTCCATTAAAATTTAAAAGTGTTCCCATTTTTAATTTTATTGTTCTGACCGACACTTGTTTGATAGATTATTAAGATGGAATTACAAAATGGAGAATGAAACGATATAAAAAAGAGAAAGGATTGTATGAAACAGTTACGCCACGTCAGTATTTATCCCTTTCATTCAAATCATGCCACGTAATCACTTTATTGAAAAAGTCATTCATTTATTATCAGAATCATTAATGAGTCTCTTAAAATAAATATTTACAGTATGATTTGAATAAAATGATTACGTGGCATGATTTGAATGGAAAGGATAAATGCTGACGTGGCGTAACGGTTTCATACAATCCTTTCTCTCTAAAAAATATATCATCATCATCAATAGAAACGTTTTTAAGTGGGCGGTTGCATTTTTAATTTTTTTTTTATATCATGCTATTGATATATTGAGGTGTTTATGTGATTATTAGTTTTAATAATCTTTGAAGGAAAAAAAAAAGAGAAATTTCACTTAGGTTATTTTGAAATGGTTTAATAGCATTTGAGATTTTATGATGATTCGCTCGTTATATAAAATTTTTTTTTATATAATATATTGATAGTGTATAATTTTTATATATTGTCAATCCATTAAAGATTGAAACTTTATTAATGAACAAATTAAAAAGATGTTGAGCTTTTCTGAATAGATTAAAAAAATTTTATTTGTATTTATTTTTAAAAGCTTGATATCTTTTTAATTTACTTATTAATAAAGTGTTATCTTTTGGTATTTGACAATGTATAAAAAGATATATATATATATATATATATATAAAAAATTTCAGGAGAAATATAGTTGTTGGAGAAAAATTATTTATATAAAAAGAAAAAAACTGTTTTTTTTTAATTGTGAAGTGTTTTTATACCATATTAGATATGATATTAATCTCTGCTCGCGCTTGGTGTTAGCTCTAATCCAAGGAAATTTGACCTGGTAAAGACAATCCGTAATAGAAAGTTTTGTGTTCAAATCTTTACTAAATTAAATTCCCTTGAATCAACACCAATTATACAATGTGAGTGAGAATAATCTCATACCTAATGTAATATTACAAAAAAATGATTTTTTTTCCGAAGTCTTGTTTAATTAGAATTGTTCAAAAAGTGACAAAAAGATAAATTTTAATGATAAAATGATAAGACAAAAGTTATTTATTGACTTTTGAAGGACGAAAAATCTGGATCCAATTTTTTCACAGGTAGATAGATGCATGAGACCGTTCATTAGATTAGTTCAACTAATTTTGAACTGAATTTTTTAAACTCAAATTAATAGAATTATTTAATTTTATTTTTATTAATCAAAGTGAATTTATAAATTTCAAAAATTTAATCACTAAATTTAATTCCGTTTATTCGGATACTTTTCAAATCAACCATATAATAAAATAAACTTAAGTTAAATTATATTTTTTTTAATTTTTTATATCTAATAAAAATTGAATAAAATTACCCAACAAAATATTTAAATATCAATGTATTAAGTTTAAAATTATGACAACATTAAATTTAAAATATCATTCAAACTTCAAATATTAAATATATTTTTGAGTTTTCTATAATTTTACTCTCAATTTTTAGACTTTTTATATCTCAGTTTATACCAATTAATTAGGTTCTAAAATTAAATTTATTGGAAACTAAAATTTATTAAAAATTATTTTCGATATCCAATCGAAATTAATTCAAAAATTAAAAAATAGGTGGTCGGTTGATGGGATTAAATCGATTCATTCAATGAATGAGTAAAACAAAAAATAGGAATGCCCTACCCACACTTGTCACAAAATTATATATTTAATGCTCCAATTAATGCAGCTTCAAACTTAAAATTCAGCTCTCTGCAACTTCCTTTATTGGCGTCAAATGCCTTGAAATAGCCTTTTAGAAAAGAAACCCTTTTAAAAGATGCGGAAAATATCTACTAAATTTATTTATTAGAAAAATATTTATAAACTTCTTATTTGAGTTTGAAATAAAGTTTCCTATTAAAAGTAACTTTTTTTCTTTTTTCATATATTTATGTTTTTCTTTTTAAAAAGTGGGTTATTGTTTATTGCAAAAATGAACATCAATGGCAATAAATAAATAATCAATGTTTACAGAGCAAGCAAGAATAAGCGGTAAAAGTAGGTTTGGATTGATTTAATCCATCAATTATTGGTTAAGTCAATTCAGTTAAATTAATTTTGAATTTAAATCAATTTTTTAAATTGATTTACTAGGTTAAGACGGCTGATTTTTTATTTTTAGAGTTAAGAGCTTTACTTATCAAATTAATAATTTTTAAAAAATTATAAATTTAAAATATATTATAAAATATAAATAATTAAAAATATATGTATTTAAACAAAACAAACGATATATAAGAAAAAACACAAATTCAAAAATTCGATTTTTAATCGAATTGAATTGATACGAATCAAATCGACTTATTTCAATTCTTTTTTTTATTTGTATAATTAAATCAGATTTTTTTAATTAAAGTCAATTTATTCAGTTTTCGATTTTTCAAATTAAACTGATTGAAGAATTCACTCACCCCTGATTACTACCAACAAAAGCAAACATTAGAATCTTATCACAAATTGGATTAAATTGAATCATATATGCTATTTTACGTAATAAAGACCGCTACCTTCAAAGCTAAGCAAGAAAGTAATGAAAATGTATAGAAACTTAATTCCTTTGCTTTATTTGTACTTTAATCAATTACAACATTCATATTTGTTCACATTAATTAATGGACTAATCTAAAGTCTCACATTAATGTGATAAAATAAAATTTTGAATTAAAAATAAAAAATCATAGACAACTTGTTAAATTGATTAGATTTCTTTTCCTTTTTTATCAAAGAGATTATATAGAAATACAATTATAAAATACCAATAATCCATCTATTGATAAAACTGTAAACTCTTAATTCTAATTATTAAAATTAATCTCTTGTAACCTTAAATATATATTAAAAAAGTCATCAATGGATGATCAGGATCTCAAATTTATTGGATGTATAATCAAATGGCATCAAGGAAGAGGAGGGCTAACACTATAAACCGTATACAAGATAAGGAGGGTGTATGGCAGCATGAATAATTCAAGTGATGTCATAAGAGTCATTCTTCATTTCCAGCCAATTATGAGTGGATTTAATGTTGATATTTCTTCTCCTTTCTTTAGTCTTCACGTGAATCTTCTTGTTTTCCCTTACAATTGCTTCAGCCGATTTCCCGACTTTTGTGTGTTACTTTCAGCCTATACTAAGCTTAGTAAGTAGGCTAAGCTTTTTGATTTGGAAAGTTTCTGGTCAAAATTTCCAACCAATCACAAGAAAGTTTGATGAGATATTATCTAAATTCATGAAGAAAACCGATTCACTCTTCTTGTGCATGAATTTTCATGCATTTAAGCTTCTTTATGAAGCCTTCATATATTCTCACTTAGATATATTTCTATAGGTCTTAAATTTTATTTATTTGATTTATATATACATATTTTACTTGGTGAAAATTATAACTTATTTACTTGGTTGTGATTTAATTTAGTCTACATGGTTGAAATTTAATTATCTTACATGAATAAAATTAAATGAATTTTGCATGGTTAGATTTCATGTTATACTTAAAATGAGATACTACTCATTTCCATATTACTAAATAGAATATGGAAATTGTCCATTGTAAATCCTCAATTCATTTTCACTGCATTTCTAATTATTTTACGACACTTATAACTGACTTTAAAAATTCACAAAGATCAATCCACAATGAATAAAAATATGAGCCTTATATGGTCGGAAAGGTCTATGAGTAAACTTTTCAACGCAATTTGAATCATCTAAATCAGAGTTCCCTATAAAAAATTATGTCCGACTCTTTACCTATTGCTTAGTTTTGAAATTCTTGCTTGTGACGTGATTTTATGAATTTATTGGTATTGTTCTATATAGAATTAAAATATGAGACTTCTATGTATGAAAAGGTATTTAAGTTAGCTTTCCAAAAAAATTTTGAATTGCCTTAATTGGAGTTTCCTACCAATTGTTACAGGCGAATCTTTACAGATAGGTCAGCAGGTAAAAGCTATTGTTCATAGAGTAACTTCACAAAATTTTTTGTTTTCATCCATAAGGAACCAAAATGCGAGCCTTATATGTTTGAAAAGATAATTATGTTAGCTTTCCAAAGAACTTTACAGTTTATCGCCTTATATGTTTGAAAAGATAATTAAGTTAGCTTTCCAAAGAACTTTACAGTTTATCATTTAGATTCTCTGATCAAGAATTATAGCAAAACACTACCGATTGGTCATGAACTTTCTTGCTAAGGTATTCAATGAAAGAATTTAAAATCCTTCAAACCCTTTTCCAAACTTAAATCTTAAAAATCCAAATCCGCATTCTCTATTTAACTTCATGATTCATGGATCTTCAAAATTTTCAATCCTTAATTTACTTCCAATAATGCCTTTATTTACCTACTAAGAGTATGAAATTTGTGGTTATCATACTAGCCCATAAGTTTTATATCTTAAGGTGAAGGGATGAGAATAGAAAACTCTCTCTCTCTCTCTCTCTCTCTCTCCTCTCTCTCTCTCTCTCTCTTCTTCTCACTTTCTCTAATTCTTTGTCCTATGCAGGCCCGAAGATAGTCAACGCCTCAACGAGAAGTATCTAAAGCATTCTTCAACAACGTAGTAGTTCGATATAACGAGATTGAGCTCTTGTCCATATCCAGGTTAGTTTTGTTATGTTTGAATATCGTGTTTGAGATTAGATCAGCCTACAATTAGTTTCAGCAATTGGCATCAGAGCCAAACTCAAATTAAAGTCACAAACCGTGTTTTGTGATCAACTTACTGTCATTGATGCTTAAAATAGTACATTTCTGAGCTCAAAACTTTTTTTTTCTCAAAATCTATTTCGTTTTTTAGTTATTTTTAGACTTAAAATGTTAGATTCATTGTTCTGAAGCTCTGGAGAGTGAAGGTCGAGCTTTTTTTTGGACAAAAAATGGTTAAAAATGAGGTTTTCAGGAGGAGTCGAGTCAAAAGAGACTAGATTTTTGCAAAACCGGTTTGCTATAGAAACGGGTGAAGAGCACAAGCTGCCGTTGTGATCGGCTTTTTGTAATTTGCTAGCTTTCAGCACTTCCGGTGAGTTGGGCAATTTTAGTAGGCCATTTTGGTTGTGTCTTTTTGTTGGATATGACCATTTGATTGAAATTAATATTAGGCTTTCTTGTTTAATTTAAACAAGAGCTAGTGTATTAAATTAATTGTTGGTAGTAACCAAAAAAAAATTAATTGTTGGTAATTAAACTTAAATAATTTTTTGGCTATTTTGCCTAATTAATTTTAGGGATCATGTTGATTAATTAATTTTATTTGACTATTAAACTCAGATTAATTATTGAACTTTTGCTTAATTAATTAATAGGCATTTTGGTTTACAGTTTAATCAATCATTTTGATTAATAATTATTGAGCCATTTGGTTAATTAATCCTTATGCCATTTTGATTATAAGCCAAATTTATGTAATAGTCATAATTGACTGTTATGCCCAAAATTAGATGGGTACAAGTCAATTTTTGAAAGAATTAATTCTAGATTAATTTATGAATATTCAATTACTTATTTAATTCATAATTCACTCAATTTTGAAATATTCCCGTACTCATAAAATAATGAACATTGGCCTAATTAAGTGGTGTAAATAAATTATGGATAATTATTTCATACACTACCGATGAAATTTTTTTATATGCAAGCAAAATTATGATCATGAAACATGTCATATTTTATTTATTTTTTATTTTTTTAATATTTTTTATAAGACATGTGTCATGATCTTAACACTGCTTGTAAAATAAAAAAAACTTCACTGACAGTATATAAAATAATTATCCATATATTATTTATAGATTCTGTTTAAACCAATTCTCTAGATTCAAATCTACTCATTCAATGAATAATATATTTAAACACTCTAAAACAACATTACCTTATTATTTGAATATTCACATTCATGTAAAATTAATATATATTAGACTTAAAATTACTACATATGCTTCAAAAATTGCATATTTCAAATACAGTTAATTTTAATAAATTAATTATGTGAATATTCTTAAAATTATAAATTTATTAATTGAATTAACTAGTAATTGCTCGTTGCAAGAATGATCATAAAGATTTCTTACGATTATTTTGACAAATTTAAAGAGATAAGAATGAAACAATGCATAGTTATAATAATATAATTTATCAAGACCTTTAGAAGTGACAGTTTTCCCTTAATCAGATTGCTTATTGCTTTGAAGAATGCTTGGAAAGGGAAGATTCCAGTTCGGATATTCCATGATTTTCCTTGACTGTTAATGGACAATCATTCAAGTTTATATTCAACCTGTCAAATCATCCTAACAACACTTTAGCGT
Source organism: Heritiera littoralis (assembly GCA_031772115.1). Classification (NCBI taxonomy): domain Eukaryota; kingdom Viridiplantae; phylum Streptophyta; class Magnoliopsida; order Malvales; family Malvaceae; genus Heritiera; species Heritiera littoralis. The sequence continues at coordinate 172,655 of JAPDPK010000243.1, read as the reverse complement.
TGTGAAAAGGTAATAATATGAAACTACAATATTTGTGTGTGTCGGAAGCAGAATACATGATCAAGAGATAAAAGAACATTCTTCCCAAGGCTAACATCCTCTGCTTTCTCACACAAAGATCTTTCCATCTCATGCTTACAGAGAAAAAAAAGGGTCCAATGATAGTCAAAAACTATATAAAAAAAATGTTGACTATCTTTCCAGAGTTATTAAGTTTATGGCAAAGAATAAAACAACAAATTGTTCTTTACCACTGATGCAGGGATTTGTGACGGAGCTATGAAGCTCTCTTAGGAGGAGACATGTTAGCAATGAGATGAATTGTGTAGCCAATGACAAATAAATGGAACACCAGTCCTGTAAAAAGAATATTAAAAAAATGCAAAGGTAACGATGGTCAGCAGTATTATAAACTTCAGGAAAACAAAAAATTACCAAAACAAGAGTAAATATCACAAATAGTCCCGAAGTTTTCGTGATTTATAAATTGATCCTCTCATCATCATCATCATCATCATCAGAGCCTTTATCCCAAGAGATTGAGATAGGCTATTTATAAATTGATCCTCTAACTTTTAAAAATCACTAATAGGCAAAAAAATTGAAACACCAATATGTTTTAATCCTTCCGTCATTGAGTCCGTCCAATCCAACGTTAAATATCAATTGACTACATGTGGACTCGTGGAGCCAATTGCCATAGTGATATGTATAATTCCTCTAAAAATAAATAAAAAATAAAAAAATACTTTTATTAATAAAAAGAAATTCTAAATGCACCCTAACTGCTACTAGTCACACCCTATTTGCTAATAAAACCTATTCCCTAATATTATCTTCATTTCTACTCGACACAAGCTAAATAATATATTTTCCTACCCAAACTACCATCCACACAACTTCACACAACTCTCTCTCAAACTCAACCTAAACTTTAAATCTAAACTCTCAAACTCTCTTGAATCTCTCCATATTTGCAACAATCAAAGATAAATTCTTGAATTTCCATAAGATATATTCATTTTAATCACTTAAATGTTACATTAGATGGATTGAAAATGAAAATTTTGAAAAATTTGGTTGTTTGTTCTATGCAGACAGAAACCCCAATTTCTGTCTGTGCACAATGCTTACAGATGCGTATTTCCGTGAGACATCGTTGACTCACGGAAATATGCTTTTGTGAGGCCTCTCTGTCTTACAAAAGTACACTTCCACACTATATAAATATTTTTTAAAAAATCTTTTTATAAAAAATTACAGCTCCCGGAAGTAAATTTTCGGAAGCCCAACTTGATTCTCAAAAGTTCATTTCCAAGAGTTCTATGGTAGTCCCGGAAGTTAATTTTCTGAACACTCTCTTTGCTTCTGGAAATTCATTTATGGGAGTATCGAAAAATAACAAAAAAAGGGTAAATTTGTATTTTGATATGAGAGCATTTTGATATTAAAAAATTTCATTAAAATAGGGTGTGAGACACAATTTTTTGGCTGCAAATAGAAGCTCTCATTAATAAAACTAAAAAACAAAACCCACACCTAAGAACTCAAACTCCTACAAACCAGCCTAGAACTCAGACTCCTAGAAACGAGAATTCACTTGAAATTCCTCCATGATCCATTGCTAAGCCACCATCCCAATTTAAATAATAATGTATCAAATTTTATATTACAATTGATTAACATATAAATAATTATAACTTTATATTATTTATATTTTAATATAATAATTATATTTTAAATTAATAATAATGTATCAAATTTGTTTTTATACTGAAAGGTATTTTTGAAATTTGCCACTACATTACCAACAAAGTGTTAGTTTACCAAATATAGCAATATTACTTTTCCTGCAATTTAAACAGCACTTTACAATACATACTTAACACTACAGTGTTACTTTCACTGCAATTTAATTCTCAACAACAACTTTGCACCGCTATCACTTTACATGTAAAGCACCAAATGCCACTTTAATACAAAACAAAGACATAGGTTTTCAAGAAGTCTTTAATACATAATTAAAAAAAACATTTTTTTAAAGGAAGTGTACAGATCACTATGCCAGCTGGCACCACATGTGCTTACACATGGAGCCAACTGGCATTTATCGTTGGATTGGGCGGAATCAATGACGGAAGGACTAAAATGAATCAAATTTTCACTTTTAGGGACCAATAAGTGACTTTTAAAAGTTTAGAGACCAATTTAAAAATCGCAAAAACATCAGGGACCATTTGTGATATTTACTCCCAAAACAATTAGAACTTACCCACTAGAGCAAGGGCTACCTCAGGATGTTCCAACACTGTTTCCCAGTAATTTGGACTTTTGGTACTCTATTGGCAAAACACATAAACAAGCAAGAGATCATAATAGAACTCATCTCTTAAATTATCAGAACTGAAATAGATTCTTTATTCTCTCTTTTCTACTAATGGTAATATTAATAGAGATAATTCTATGAATTTAACATGATAATCATCAGTAGGAAAAAGAGGACATGCTAGCTCAGCTAAATAGTTGCTGCCCTTATAAATCATTCTATAGTTAGCATTTAGCAGCCAATAAGTCATGCTTTTCAGAAGTAGTTAGCAACCAATAAGACATGCTTTCAGAAGTTTACTGCATTCATTTATAACTACAACCTGAAAATTGCTTAATTAAAATATAAAATGAAAATGTTCTAGGAGCTTGCAAGAGGAGTGATGGAATGCCTTCTAATGGCTATGAAAGAGCCTATATTTACTTTTGCATGCCATTCATTAATTTATTTATTCATAACCCCATTGTTTTATTTCTTCCTTCTTGTTCTTTACTTTCAGTTATTATTATCTACCCAACCACAGATTTGTGTCATTTTGCAATTTCTACAACCGCATCATTTTTTTTCCTTAGAATAACCTCATATTTGACTCCTGTACCATATAAAATTTTTCAGTGTGGCACTTTGATTTTAAAAATGTCCAATCTGACACAAGCACTATCGTTCACATGTCAATGTGGTAGTCAAGATTAACACTGTTAAATTGACTCGCTAATGTGACCACCTCAAATGAAATGATGACACATCGCATTTTGTGCCATGTCATCTTGCACATGAAGCAAAGTGGCAATGACATAGTAACCACGTGGATGCAACATGTCATTTTAATAAAAATAAAATAAAAGAAAATATTGTTTTTATAAGATCACAATAAAAATTTTTAAAAAAATTTCTAAAAAAAAAAAACTGTTCTTTCTTTTTTTTCTTTTCTCTTCTCCTTTCCTTTCTTTCTCTGCCAAATCCCCCTCTCCTTTTTTCCTGCATATCTGTATCAAATGTGGCCATATTATCCCATTTGAAAAAAAAGCAAAACCGAAACATAGAAAAAAATTTCCCATTTGAAAAAATAAAACCCTTTAAAAGAACCAAAATTTGATTTGTGGAGGGTTCAATCCTTCTTCTTCAATTTCAATTTACTCTTAATGTCAGCTTTGTTTATAATCTATTTTCTTTGGTTCAAGAAGAAAATACAAAAAACAACTTTTATTACAATGAATATTCCATGAAGAACAAATCAAGTTGGAAATTTATAATGTTTTTTACCCATAACCATCTCCAATTTTAAAAAAATGACACATGACATCCACGTGATTGCCACATCATTGCCACATGTACTCCAGGTGTACAATTCATCCAAAATTTTAATGACATGGCAAAAAAAATTATGTGGCAACAAAATGCAACATGTCATCACCTATTGTACGATAGCCACATTGGTGAGCTCATTCAACATTAACCCCAAGTACCACATTAACACACAAAACAATAGTACAAGTACCACATTACACATTTTTAGAGTAAAAGTACCATACTAGAAACTTTAGTATAGTACAAGAGCCAAATACGACATTATTCCTTTTTTTTTAATCTGGAAATCAATTTTCAAGAGACAAAGTATAATGTGATAATCAACACTAACAAAATAAATGTACTCAAACTTTACATTTTTATTAAAGAAAATTGTGAAGAAAACAAAGACATTATAAACCCAAAAACAAAGAAAGTGAACTCCTTGCCTTGAATCTTGAATACTTCTGAATGGCGCTATATATCAAGAGCGAGACAACAATAGACGAAGCGACCATAAAAAATCTCAACGCATTCACTCGGCTACGCTTCCGACCTTAAACAAACAACAAAGATCTAGCATTAAACTAAACAAATGCCAACCTCAGAAAGAATTATAGAGAAACATAGGAGTTAGCAAGTAACCTAATTCTCCTATTATCAAAGAAATAAGACCACAAGTGGTAGCAGCAATTTCAAGCACATGGGAAGCCAAATCCTCTGACACTGACTGAAATACTAGCAAAAACAGTCCTATCAAAAGAGTGACAGCCTGCAATAAAAAAAAATGCTATCAAGATAAATAAAAGCATAGCCATGCTTCTTTCATAAAAAAAAAAAAGCATAGGCAAGCTGATGCTTCTAAAAGATAAGCAAATTATGGTTTCCATGACACTTGAGTCAAACTCCATGAAAAAATAGCAGACAGTAGATTTTATAGGAAATGACAAAGTAGCATACCTGAAGTAAGAAAAAGGAACGCAGAATAGACTTTGTTCGAGCTACTTTTTGATATCCTAACGGTTAAGATCAAATAAAGTAAATAATCAGACAAATAAACATGTCAATTAAATTGTTTCAAAAATTGGTGGAAGAAGAAACATAGAATTTGATTCATAAGATCGCAGATTCACTAATATTAAAACTAAAAATATAAAATAGAATAACAAGACGTAGGAGCATACGGGAATCAACAACCATCCGATAAGAGAAATCTGAGCCATCTGTGCCAGAAGGCCGCCCTGATGTAGACATTCTCCGCTGCATCTTTGCTTCTTTGGTTTCTTCAACCTTAGTAAAAATACATCACATTTTCTATTTTAGATGCTAAAAAACCGATTAAAATCAAAAACCCATCTGACAAAACTTAAAGTTCATGTAAAGAAAAGAGCCTAACATTTTCTGTTTTAGATGCTGCTCACAGACAGTAGATAAAAATTAAATTAAACTTAAAACCAAAAATGTCAAAAACCAAAAATGAAGACCAAAAATCTAAAACACCCATCTGAAAATTCGAAAAGATAAAGCGATTAAAATCAACAGGAAGCTAAAAAAGACATTAGAAGCAATTAAATTAAGAAAAATGTATCACCAAAAACCCAGGGAAAAAAAAGAATCGTACTTTTTGCAGCTAGCAAGAATAAAAGGGAGAAAAAATGGAAGATTAATGAAAATAATGGAAACAAAGACAGGAATCAAATGAAAATAATGGAAATACAGACCTTGAGCTTCAATGTTGCTGACACAGACCACGAAGCTGATGAGGGAATGAGAGGAAGAGGGTGCCACTGAGATAAGATCGGATTCAGCAGAGAGACGAAGGGGGGGCCACTGCCGGAAAGCGTAGTTGACCGGCTGCGGCTCCTGCTAAGATACAGGATTAGGAGAGAGTGAACGGGGCGCCGCTGGCAAGGGATGGGGGTGAGAGAATGGGAGTCAAGGGTAAAATAATATTTAAAATAAGAGAATATATTTATATATATATATATATGATACACTAATTGTGTATAATTTTTATACATTATTAATTAATCATAAAATGATATTTCATTAATGAGCAAAATTTAAAAAATGTATATATTCTTAAAAATAAATTTAAAAATTTTATTAATATTTAATTTTAAGAACTTGCGTATATAAACTCTTAAAATAAACAAACTCAATTAAGTTAGTCAAATTTTTCAACTCCATAATTAAAATATTCAAATTTTACAAGAATAAACAATAACTAATAAGGATTTTTTAACTTTTAATTAAATTATTTTACAATTTTTTTAAGGAAAATAATACAACACTTAACAAAACCATGATAATTTTGTTAAAGCGTGAAATTATTATAATATTTTAATCTTTTAAATTAATTGTTTAAAAAATTCCCAAAAGTTGAATTAATAATTTTAGAGTTTGATGCTGTGGAATGCAAACTAGTTCACTCATTTTCAACTCAACAAAAATAATTTTGTGGATATAATAAACTAATTTAATAATTTAAGGCAAATTTTGATTAATATTAAAAGAACTCAATCGATAAATACTTATAATATTAAAAAAATGATAAATTTCATCTAAATCTTTGATTTTGCATCTAATTTAATTTTAGTCCATTAGTATAAAAAATGGGCACTCCGTTTCAAACTTTTTTAGTTCACATGACAAGCCCTTATGTTAGCCAACTATGAAGTAAACTGTTAAAAACTTAAATTTGAGACCATTTTGCCCCGATTTATTTGGAATACATTAAATACTAAATAACATTATATTTTCAAATATCAACAATGAATTTTATTATTATTTATTATATTTAAATATTTTTAAAATATTATTTTATGTGAGATTTTTATTTTTTAATACTAAATAAGAGGATTATGGATATTAAATGAGGAAAAAATGTTTATATTTTGTTTATTCATTTTTACTTCTAATTTATTTTTTATTTATTTACTTCTAATAAAAATGTAAATAACTTAATTTAAAATAATATTACATAAAATTGTTTATATTTAAAATTATTCAAAATAAAAATAATTTAAAATAAAAAACATTGATTGAAATTATTTAAATTTAAATTAAGTATAATTTTATTTTCAATAATTAATAAGATTAGATCTAAGATATTTGAGAAGGAAATCATGGATTGAACAATGCTCGTGAAAAATAATGAAAAAATTACGAATAAAAAATAAAAAATCGTGGAAGGTAGAGGGAAAATAGAAAAATGAATAACTATTTATATTGAAAAGTTTAAAGTTGGGTAATTCTATAATTACTTATATTTCATTAACTTTTGTTAACGGTGTTAAGTTATCTGAAGTGAGTGTCAATCTTTAATATTAATGAACTAAAATTAAATTAGGCTTAAACTTTAAGAAGTTCATGAAATTTACCCTAAAAATATATATAGTTCAATGCTGTGCAAAAAAAAAAAACTAGCTATGACCTTGAGCTATTAGTCATTTTAATTATATTGACCACAGCAAACTCAATTTAAACATTAAATCACTAAATGAAAATGCTCCAAGGCATAATACATATTAATAAGTAGATTTGCTTTATGACAACAAAATTCAATCATTGTTAATTTGTTATACTATATGTATATTGTATATATACATATAGCTAGAGAGAGGTAAGCAATACGCACCAACAATTGGTTGGAAGAAATGGAACAAGATTTCTTCCCTCAACATTTGGTTATGGTTCAAATCTTGGATTTGTCATTGTTGTGAGAGCTTTACCGTATACTGCTTCCGACCTAAACAAAATTAATCTCATATTATAAAATGGATGAGGATACCTGTAGTTACACAAAAAAAAGTAATATGCTATAATGCAAAGCTTTCTAATGAGAAATTTTAAATGGACTATACTTTATATTCTTTAAACCTACACTAATAAGTACACTACAATTACAAAAAAAAAGGTACACTACAAAAACAACAAAATATACTCATCACAATTACAATTTTAACCCAACTCCGCTCCACCCATCCATTCCATTATTTTTTTCATCTCCATGGCTACCAGAGGCAGCTAGAGAAACACATACACCAAAAATTAGCTGGGTTTTTTTTGCCAGAGATTGAGCTTTCTTGATGTTTAGGAAATACCCGGAGAAACAAGCGACTGTTCCCGTCAAGAATTTGCTTTTTTGAGACTATCAGATCATGGCCATAACCTTCAATGTCATTAACTACTCTGGAGTACTTCTGCTTCTCTTCCTGTGGAATTCCAAAAAAACTGTTTTGCAACTTCACAGACTTCATTGATAAATAATCTGGAAATCCCATGGCCAATACCCTGACAAACAAGATAGTTTTAAGAGCAAATATGAATTGATTAAGGTTCATGAGAGTCAATGGAAATTAAAGCATTACCTGTGCAAGGTAACTTGCACAGGTGCCATGTTCCCGCGCAAGGAGCAAACTACCTTGCGCAGAGACCAGTCCCTCGCGCAAGTTGCCTTGCACGGAGACAAGTTCCTGGCGTAAGACATTCCTAGTGCAAAGCACAAGGCATTGGGACAAGCTTTCATGATCCCTACGCAAGGCAGCTTGCGCGAAATCGTGCTCTCCGCGCAAGCCAGCTAATGCAGGATCGTGCCTTGCGCGTGATCATGCTCTGTTTTTCAATTTCTTTTCTGTTATTATGTTCTTGTTAATTCATGCTTTAGTGTTTTCATGTTTCTTGTTTAAATTTAAGTTTCTGACTCTTTAATTTTGCACTTACTGTTTCTCCTTTGTTTTTTGCATTTTTTCTACTTTAACAGCTTCTTCATTGTTTCTGTTTTGTCTTAACGAAGGTTGAAGCATCAAGAGTAAAGTATCCATAGATATTTTCCAAGGGATCTCATTTTAAGACTAGCCCAAGTAAAGGGCCTATAATTTTGGGGTTATTCCTAAGCTTGAAACTATAAGAATTTTTTTTATGAATAGAGATGAGGTAAAGTTATTTAGATTTAAATTTAAGTGTTATAATATTAATAATTTTTTTTAATCACATGGTTAAGAGATTGTTGACATAAAATTTTATGTTTAGTTACTCATTTCCTATTGAACCATGTATGAAACTTAGATTACGTTTAGTTCACTTAAAATGATTTTTGAAAATTATTTATATTTTTTTGGAAATCTAAAGGTTTTCCATTGTTTCGATGAATCAACAAATATATTTTTTTATTGTTTGGTTGTTTTTTGAAAAAAATTGTTTTCTTTTTTCAAATGATATTAACAGAACTAATAAAATATTAAAAATTATTTATTATTTATTAATTAATTTATTAATATAACAATAATTATATTTTGAAAATACTATTTAATATTAAAATATTATATTATTAAATGTTTAAAAAACTATTTATTATTACTTATATTAATATTTTACAATTTTGAAACAGTATTACTATTTTTATATAAAATATTAATAATACATTAATATTTATTTTTTAAATGTTAAAAATATTTATACTATTAAAATAATTATATTTTATGCTTAAAGTGTTTATTGTACCATTTTATGTTGAGTGTTAATGCAGTCGATCCCAAGCTCGGATAAATGAGGAGGGTGGCAATAGGTTTGAACAACTAACCATAAAAAAACTAGTCCAATTTTATGAAATGAACCAATATTAGAACATAGTTGAGGCGTCCCTTATCATAGGACAATTCATTGTGATTTTAGATATTGGTTTATGTACCCTACGTCAATCTATTGGGATAAAGGATCTTATGATGATTAAAATATTTGTAAATAAAATATAAAAACATTATATCTTAAATTAAAATATTATAAAGTTTAATAATATTAATATTAAAATAATAATATATGATATATTAAATTAGAATTTATTATTTATTATTAAAATTATAGTATAATATTGTTTATTATTGAAATATTAAAATTATTTAAGATTGATATTACAAAAAAACAAAATATTTAAACTCAAAATATTGAAATATTTTTAATATTAAAGTTTTAATATTTAAAAATTTTATTCTAATCAAATAACAATATTTTATGTAGAATTAACCTAAATTGAAGTTTAAGAAATCGTATCCAATGTTTAACATGAGTAAAATTATATTTACGAGTTTGGTAAATAACCTTACAGATAAAAAGCTATTTTCAAGAAAATGTCTCCCCTTTTCAAAAGTGAGACAATTTCCAGAAAAATGAGCTAATTTTTTGTTGACCAGGAAGTCATTTTCCATTAATTAACAAATTTTTTGCAAATCAAACACCAAAAATGCAAAAATCATTTTTGAAAATCATTTTTAGTGAACCAAATTGAATCTTAATGCAAAATGTAAATCTTCCTTTTCAAAGTATATGCAGAAATCGGATCCACCCTCTGCATTCATTTTGATAATATTATCATTCCTTTTCTTCTACTTTCTTGTGTTTTCTTTACGTTATGCACATAACATGGGCATATACTTTCTTGTTTCAACACACGCACATCACACAAACACAGAGGTGCAAAACAAAGATCGTTCTTTTTCATTGAATCGTAAAAAATGGTTGCCCACGACTGTCAATTCTCCATCTTTATTATAACAGCATTTAGACATGTATTTGGTGCTCATACCCATCATCTAAATCAAAATGCGTTGGTGATCAGATTACATCGGTCAGCTTACATGATGCTGCAGCTCCCTTCACTCCTGAAGATGTGAGATCAATGACAAGTCAGTCGGGGGACAACACGACTCCATTTTGTTGATGCATAGAAGATATGGTACATACCTTTTTCTGGGTTCATAACTGCTCAAAACTTCCTCGAATTTAAGCCACATTGGACATGTCTCTTGAAAATGTACATTTTTTGGCCCAGAAATGTATGCCTGAACAACAAATTGCAGATTCCTTTCCCTGTTTTGCCATCATCAACTTCGTAAGGCTGTGGAATAAATCTCAGCTACATTAAATGTTATTATAGGGAATTAGCCTACCTCCCTTCATACTCAGATAACCAAGCTAAATATGCGGCACCGAAATACATGGAAACAAATGGTTTGGTCATATCTTCGATGTAATCAACTCGATAGGCCCGGTACCCCACCTCTCTTCACATGAAAATTAGAAGTTTCAGATATATTTGATCATTGTTGCAAAATTGATAGGAACAAGTGCAAACATTTAGACTGCCAAGCAAGGTTAAAACAAAGGGAAAAGCTAACTTCATCTTAAAGGCCAATAATTGTGTGCAAATCAAAATTTATAGATGGTAAATGTATTACCATTCTTAGTACAAATCTCATAATGCCTCCATGTTGCATGAAATAATTGTCAGTTGAACCCAAGGCCAAGGACCTAATTTATTAAAACTTTCTCTTGAGCTTGCAGAAGGTAAATAGAGGCACATATTGAACTTTTAGTTGTATTATGCACATTTCTTTATAGAAAAGGAATTCAGTTTCAGTCATTTCCACTCACGTGTAAAGCCAGAAAGCTGTAGAGTAGTCAATTCCCATTATTCCAGCCCGTTCTTCAATCCCATCTATATAGCGCATACTAACAATCTCAGCCAGAGCACAAAGTACTGTCTGTACAAAATGTAAGTGCCAGGATCAATGTTAGACCAAAAAAAAATGACACAGATAGTTAGCAGAAGCTAAGTTCGTAAAACAAAAAACGTTCAAAGGTAATATATGCATTTAAGAAAACTCAATTCAAGAAAAAAAAAACATCAACCCCAAACTAGTTAGTCAACAACATGAAAACAATCACATCATTCCACCTGATCTAGTCTCTACCTCCGATGTCCAAAAAGTACATAAATGCCAAGTCCTTTTCACTGAATGAGTCTCATGTAAATATAGTTGTCCCCAATTTCATTTTCCCTACTTCTATTCAATTGCATTTGCATATCTGAAGTTCTGTGTTCCACATGTCCAAACATCTTTGGCATTCCTTCTTTTAGTCTATGGATACTTGAAATGGTAGAAAAATTGACATTCTTCTGAATTCGTCCCCTTTTCAAGTGCTTATCTTCTTATATAAGCATTATTTCAATTGTACTACCTATACACCATGCATAATACATTTCGTTCAATCACTCAGATTCTGCTAAGTGAGTATAATCCGAGGCAAATCAGTGACGTTATTCCCAAAACTAATAGGTCAAACCAGAAAAACAATTGTCACAAATCTGAAATATAATTTTGTTAAGATGAAACTTCACTTGCCAAGCACATCAAGAAAAAGAAAAGACCATTGAATGGCTTCTTAATTTGTATTATTTCCTTTTGTCATACTGAACAATATACTAGATACCCTCATGTTCCCTACAGATTCAATCAGGACCATCAAGAATGACAAAGAATATTCAAGTTGCAATCAAGGAAACACCAAGAAAGAACAGCTATGTGTAATACTACATTGCATCAAGGGAAAACTCAACCTTAGAGATGCCAGATAACCAATAAAGCAAAAGAAATAAAGAAAACCTAGGATCCTACGTGAATAACACATTTGGAGCATAGCAGGGGCTTGGATAAGATAATATTTATCCAATTCCACATTTGATGTTCCTTTAGAAGGAGGATAAGATTATCAATTCGGTTTCTCATTTAATGCCACCCAGGAGAAGTGACCTCTTTATTCTGTAAAATCCTATCATTTTCATAAGCTAATGCACTAATTGCACCATAAAGCTATATGCGGTGGGTGAAAAGAATGAATGCTGACAACATATGCATATGAATTCAAAGAAACAAAGAAAGGAAATGTTTGCTGTATTTAAGAGATATGATTAATATTACTATTCAAAACTGCCCATGTAGGGCATTTACGGGGAATCATATTTGTCTATTAGGTTTTCAGTCTAGGAACATTATCGTCACAGTAAAATTCCAGCTATTCAAAGTAAAATTTGCTAAGTAAATCCTTTTATTATAAAAAGCAATTTGTTGATATCAAGCCCAATAGCTCATAATATAGAACTATACACTTACATAAAAAATTAATCTGGCCTTTCCTTCATAATTTAGGAGACATTGAAAGCATGTCTGGACAGACTAGTCAAAAATTCTAGTCCTAAACTGTGTGTGAACCACTCTTTCCTTGAGTATACTAATTAGGTTCGTAGAACAGATTTGCCATGGTAAAGAAATCCAAATTTTTTAAGTGAAACAGTCATTCTTAAAAATAAAAAACCAAAATATTTTGCTGCCCCATAACATTTCAAATTCCAATTCAGCAAACCTTCTTTATCTAACTCTATACTTACTAGTTTGATACCCCTTGTACTGAAGTACTTGGAAACAATTATTTCTGCAATTGCCTGAAACAAGAGATATGTGTCAATGATTTGAAAAACAACACATTATGATAAAAACGAAATGCAAAATGAAAGAACGCGCCTAGCCACATTGAAAAAAGCAATATCTTTCTTACATGCTTAAACAAGTTAGCCATATTAAAGCTAGACGTGTTGAAAGTTAGCCATACTAAAGCTAGAGCTGTTGATGAATAATTATAAAACTAATTTAATGGAATAACATAGTTACCTGTCTATTCATTTTTTCCACTTTCTTTTTCTCATTAAAGTCCAAATTGAGTTTGTAATCGTGTACTTTTCGTGTATCATAACATTATGAGAAAATTATCAGGAGTGTAAGGCTCTTTGTGAGAAAGTGAGTGCACTTTTTTCTTGGTCTGACGGCCTGCTTAAACAAGCCTAGGTGTTTTCCTTGCTCTTTCTACTTCTTCCATTAACTTGTCACAATTTATCCTACGGAAAACATTACAAACAGTTAGCACTAGCAAGGCCTGCAATGCCTAGTCCCAATAGGTTTTACCTTGATTTCACATATATCCCTGCAGCCCTAAAAACTCCTTCATGCTTAGCAACCAAAAATTTCAGCTTGTAAAATCTCTATTTCTAGCAATAAAACAATCTCTAAACCAAGCAATTAAACCAATTTCTATAGTATAACCCAGTTTCAGTTCCCCAATTCTTATCCTGGTTTTACTTACAGATTTGCACTTTTACACGAGAAAATAATAACTTATACAGAAGTTCTATCACTGGAAAGGTAATGATACTTATCTGCACTCTTGATAAAATGTCAAAAAGGAAACCACAAGAATATTTACTCTGAAACCATGATGGAAACTACTAAAGTTGACAGCACATTAATCTTCTGCAGATTCATACCTTCAGTTCTACTCGAGAAAGATATGGTTTATTCTCTTTATCATGGGAAAAGCGCACTTTTCCCCATCTTTCATTAGATTTAGTCCACTCCTTGGAGACATCTGGATGGTTCCACATCTGTTCCATGTCTTCAGAGGAAACTCTAGAATCCCAATATAGGCCAGCACCTGAAGCTCCATCATTAAGAAAAACAGGCATATGATCTAAGGTAGCAATATAGAGATGCACTACAAGAAGGATAAAATAATGTTCCAAAAGGGCAGAGATCAATTCCCCCAGATGTTATATGCTTCATTTTTTGGGAACATTATCCATTTTCGACAAATCAAATCATGAATTTCGCAGAGTATTCCTTACATTTTATTCAAAAAAAAGTAGATCACCATACATGTTATACTTGCTAATTTTAAAATTAACTCGATGGTTACTGTTTCACTGCTTGAGCTGTTTAAATTAAAATTTTTACATCATTCAACTAAAAAAGTATAAAATTTAACAGTTAAGTTTTGAAAGAGAAACAAGAAAGGTGTCTTTATTTCAAAAATCATAGATATTTTATTGATTATGCTTAGCTTTCATAGCAAGACAAGCATGATTAGTTATGAACTAAATTGGTAAAGCCTTTGATACAACTAAAATCTTTTCTGTTGCTGAAGTTGATGAAAGTAAATTTTCATTTATGAGATAGGTTGATAACATCCTGACCAATATAGCATAAAAAAATCCCAAGTAAATGAGGGGAACAACCTGAGCTTGGTGAAACCGGTGAAGTTGGTGAAGTTGGTGAAGTGGGAGAAGTTGGAGAGGTTGGACAAGGTGAAGGACCATCAAAATGTTTTCTGCACAGTAATGACAAATGGAAATCAATTTCATAGTCTTTCGATTTTTACTGGTTGAAATCTGCTTCACAAGGTAGCATAGCTTCAACTGGGACAAAGTCTGTACTTTTCAGAAGATAAACAAGATATGCTGAGAAGTGAAAGCAAATAAATGGAAACTCGAGTTTCAAGCATACAGATAATAATTTCAATACAAGACTTGTCTAGAAATTAACCTCACTGATAGATGACAAAGCCTAAAGGACATAACGACTGGACTAGCATAGTGCACATAGAGAAAATCTATATGTCTATGCTTGCAACCAACAGTTCATGTTTAGAAAATGATGCCCAGCCATCTTATTCTATGTACAAATTTCATAAGCATAAAAATGGGAAGAATTTTCCTGGATGATCATGAAATCTAATAAAAAAGAAGTTTGTAAACTATATACAGAGAAAGAAAATTTTAATACTGGAAGTCGGTGCAAGGTTTTTGCATTTTCTAACCACCATATTCTAATGCCAAGTGTGCTTCACTATAAAACACAATCTTCAAGCACACCACTTTTTAAAGTGACAAAACTTACAGTAACTTAAAAGGTTAAAACATTGGGAAGTTCATTCATAAAGAATATCTTAATTTCAATTAGGCAGACAAAAAACATGAAAGGGCAAAAGGACTGGCCCAAAACCATAATAGAAGACAGTACCAAAAACAAAGACTCCATCTAACAGAAGGAAACAATATCTTCAAATAATACAGTAATGAAACATTTAGTCAACTTGTGGGAAAACAGTTTTTTCTTATTTTAGGAAACTGTGTGCTGTAATATAGGAGATTTAGTGTTATTGTATTTCCTGATTTTTAGGAAAAAAATCTGTAGCCTAAATAGGGGATTTCCTGATTTTCTTTTCTAGCAGTTGTATATATATATGTAACAACCCTAATAATAAAAAATAACACAGAATCGACATATTTTTTTCAAGATGGCATCAGAGCTTTAGGTTTCTTCTTGGGAATTTGTATTCCTCCTAAAGTCGATTCTTTTTTCTGGTTCCCATTCCAGAATATAATTTTTTTTCTGGTTCCCATTCCAGTTTTTTTTCCCTTTTTTTCTGCTCTTTACTCGGTTCTTCTTGAGCATGTCGAACATCACTGATGGCAGCCACATCTAACCTCTCGTGACTGAGACCCAGGCCATCGAGATAGCTACTCTGCTGCTGGGGGAAACTACCCAATATTCAGGCGCATACAGATTAAATGGGAGAAATTATTTGAAGTGGTCGCAACTGGTGCGGACACATTTAAAGGGCAGAGGCAATTGAATCATTTACTCGGTACTGGCCCTAAGAAGGAGAGATCCAAGATTTGATGCGTGGGATGAGAAGACTCAATGGTGATGTCTTGGCTTTGGAATTCCATGTCTCCAGAAATCAGTGATACCTGCATGTTTCTTAACACTGCCAAGGAAATTTGGGAGGCTATCAAACAGACAATATTCAAAGGTTCACGATGCTGCGCAAATATATGAGATCAAAAGAAGATTGCTGCCACCAAACAAGGAAGTCGAACAGTTACTGAATATTCCAATCTCTTGCAAAGTCTTTGGCAAGAGATGGATCATTATCAATGCATCCAGATGAAGTGTAGTGAAGCGCACAGTGCGCTTAAGAGGTTCGTTGAAAGGAGAGAATTTATGAATTTTTGACTGGACTTAACATGGATTTGATGCAGTACGGGTCCAAGTATTGGCAAGGAGGATTTGCCGTCTCTTAATGAGACAATTTCAATAATTCGTGTTGAAGAAGGTAGAAGAGGAGTTATGTAGAGAATGTATCTGTTGAGAGCTCTGCATTGGTGTCAAAAACAATGAGCAGAAAGAGTACTACATTAGAGCAGCCATCCACAGAAGAAAGCAAACAGCCAGGCCAGTCAAATCTTTAACCGAGAGTGATTTGTGGTGCACCTACTGTAAAAAGCCTCATCACACCAAAGAAAAGTGTTGGAAGCTTCATGGCAGGCCACAGGTCCCAAACAAGAATGAAACAGGAAAGAGAGGACAAGGAAGAGGACAGATTCAAGCTCATATGGCTGGAGACAGTTAAACCGAATATAGCAACAACCAAGAAACACCTCTTTGGACTCAATAAAAATGAGATTGAGAAATTGAAGAACCTTTTTGAGTTCGCTGGAAAAGTCATCTACTTAGCAGGTACTAGTATTTAGCTTTTCAGGATATCTACTCCTCCTTCCCTCTAATGCTTCAATAATATCCCTAACACATGAGTCATAGACTCAGGAGCCACAGCCATATGACCTTTTCCTCAACAAAATTTATCTCATATACACCTTGCCCTAGTAATAGGAAAATCACACCATAGCTGATGGTTCAGTCACTATTGTTGCTGGTCAAGGAGATATCTTTATTAGTGATTCACTTACACTGAAAAGTGTTCTTCATGTCCCCAAATTGTTCACCAACCTTTCGTCTATCCAAAAATTAACCAAAGATGCTAATTGCAATGTGATTTTTTATCCTTCTCATTGTGTATTCCAGGAACAGGGTACGAGGAAGACGATTGGACATGCTAGGGAGAGAGATGGCCTCTACTATCTTGAAGAGCCAAGTGAACAATGTAGTGTTAAAAATCATTTGCCTTTGTCATTCCTTTCCGAGTCATTCAAATCCAATAAAGACAAAGTATGGCTTCATCATCTTTGTCTTGGTCATCCATCATTTCATGTCCTTAAAATTTTGTTTCCTTCATTGTTCAATAAAATTTCAGTTGAAAGCTTTCATTGTGATGTGTGTGAACTTGCAAAGCATAAACGTGCTGTTTTTCCAATAAGCAATAAAAAAAAACATCTATTCCATTCACTCTTATTCATAGTGACATTTGGGGGCCTTCTACTGTACCCAACATCTCTGGGGCTCGTTGGTTTGTCTCATTTATTGAGGATTGTACTCGTATGACATGGATTTTTCTTTTAAAAAACAAATCAGATGTGAGTCTTGTGTTTCAAAAATTTTTCAATATGATTCAAACACAATTTGGAGTGGGGATTAAACGATTTCGATCTGATAATGCAAAAGATTATTTTAATCAAATCCTCTCTCCATTCTTTCAACAACATGGCATCATTCATGAGTCATCTTGTGTTGGTACTCCCCAACAAAATGGAGTGGCTGAAAGGAAAAATGGCCATCTTTTAGCAGTTACCCGAGCCTTTCTTTTCCAAAAACAAGTTCCAAAAAATTATTGGGGAGAAGCTGTGTTAACTGCAGCCCACATCATTAATAGACTCCCCACAAGGGTGCTTGATTTTCAAAGTCCCGCACAATTGTTTGCAAAATTCTATCCCAACTTCAATGTCACCAACAATCTTGTTCCCAAAATATTTGCTGTGTTGCCTTTGTCCATGTACATTCTCAACATAGGGGCAAACTTGATCCAAGGGCTCTCAAGTGTGTCTTTGTTGGTTACTCATCCACTCAAAAGGGCTATAAGTGCTATCATCCTCCCACAAGGAAATTTTATGTGTCCGCCGATGTCACCTTTGTTGAAGACGATCAATACTTTCACAATCCTTATCTTCAGGGGGAGACGACATTCATAGAAGATAAGGATAAAGACTCTTTCCTTCTTGAGCTGCTTGTGTCTAAGTCGTCCTCTTCTGTTCTAGTCCAGTCTGAGTCCACCCCTATCCAAACTGTTCAATCCAATTCTGATCCTGCTGACCCTACTACTCCTGTTTCAGTAGAAAGTGATCCTCCTTCTACACCCATAACACAGCAAATAAACCATGCTTGTCCACTCCAGGTTTATTCAAGAAAGAAAGGGCCATTCTCTCAACCAGTGCAAGCACAATCATTTGATCCAAACCCAGTGACTGTTAAAGTAAGTAATCAAATCACTTCTTCCAATCCTAATGTCCCCAATACCCAAAAAGAAAATGATCTTGACATCCCTATAGCTTTGAGGAAAGGAACTAGGACTTGTACCCAACATCCTTTGTACCTTTTCATGTCCTACAAAAACCTATCTCATAGTCATAGGTCCTTTCTTACTAACCTTAATAGCATTACCATTCCCAAAACATTATCCGAGGCACTAGGAGATCAGAATTGGAGAAATGCCATGAAGGTGGAGATGGAGGCTTTAGAGAAAAACAGAACCTGGGATCTGGTGAAATTGCCAAGAGGAAAAAAACCTGTTGGGTGTAAATGGGTCTTTACAGTGAAATATAAGTCTGATGACTCATTGGAAAGGTATAAGGCAAGACTAGTTGCCAAAGGTTATACTCAAACCTATGGCATAGACTATCTTGAGACATTTGCTCCAGTTGCAAAAATGAATACGGTGAGAGTATTATTGTCATTGGCTGCCAACTTTGGATGGAAATTGCAACAATTTGATGTCAAGAATGCTTTTTTACATGGCGATCTTGAAGAAGAAACTTATATGGAACTTCCCCCTGGATTTGACTCTACAAATGAAGAACAAATAGTATGTAGATTGAAGAAGGCGTTGTACGGACTCAAACAATCTCCGAGAGCTTGGTTTGGAAGGTTTGCCAAAGTTATGTTGAACCTTGGGTTCAAACAGAGCCAAGGTGATCATACTTTGTTCGTGAGACATTCAGCTTCAGGGAAAGTCACAACTTTGTTGGTTTATGTGGATGACATAATAGTGACTGGAGATGATATAGAAGGAATTGAAAAGTTAAAGAGTTGTTTGGTGAAAGAGTTTGAGATCAAAGAGCTTGGGAAACTGAAATATTTTCTTGGCATAGAAGTAGCCCACTCTCGGCAAGGAATCTTCATTTCTCAACAAAAGTATGTGATTGATCTTCTGAAGGATACAGGTAAACTAGGATGTAAGCCGGTTGACACACCCATAGAGCCCAATCATAAACTAGGTGATGTTCCAGAAGATGCTACAGTTGACAAAGGTAATTATCAGAGGCTTGTTGGGAAATTGATTTATTTATCACACACTAGACCGGACATAGCATACGCCGTTAGTGTGGTGAGCCAGTTTATGCATAATCCCAAAGAAACTCATCTCAGGGCTGTGAATAGAATCCTACAATACTTAAAGGGTTCAGCTGGTAAGGGAATTTTGTTCAGACGAGGAGGAGGATTGAGTCTTGAAGCCTATACTGATGCAGATTATGCAGGGTCAGTGGATGATAGAAGATCAACCTCAGGTTATTGTACATTCTTGGGTGGAAACCTTGTTACATGGAGGAGTAAAAATCAGAATGTGGTTGCAAGATCAAGTGCAGAAGCAGAATTCAGGTCAATGGCACTTGGGATCTGTGAGCTCCTATGGCTGAAGAATTTTGGAAGATCTGAAGATCAAGTGGGAAGGTCCAATGAGATTGTATTGTGATAATAAGTCAGCTATCAACATTGCACATAATCCGGTACAACATGATCGCACAAAGCATATAGAAGTTGACAGGCATTTTATAAAGGAGAAACTTGATAGTGGCCTGATTTGCACTCCGTTTGTCCGCACAAAGAATCAGCTAGCAGATATATTCACAAAGGGGCTGTCCAGCACAGCTTTTCAGAGTCTAGTTGACAAGCTTGGAATGGATAACATCCATTCATCAGCTTGAGGGGGAGTGTGGGAAAACAGTTTTTTCTTATTTTAGGAAACTGTGTGTTGTAATATAGGAGATTTAGTAATTATTGTATTTCCTGATTTTTAGGAAAAAATCTGTAGCCTAAGATTAGGGGATTTCCTGATTTTCTTCTCTGCAGTTGTGTGTATATATATATATATATATATATGTAACAACCCTAATAATAAAAAATATACACAGAATCGACATATTTTTTCAAGACAACTACATGAGCAGTCTATCTATATTCCTTGGAAAATTTTCAAGAGGCACTTACGAAAATTTTCAAACTCAAATGGAAAACTTTCATGAGGGAGTATAAAAACCTTGATGGAAAACTTTCTTTCACTAAAAGATAACGCTTCCAATAGGGCAGGGTTGATTTATGACTTGCTTTTTTTGTACCACCCCTATAAGCCCTGACGATAAACTCTTCAGTTCTAACTCTGCAAATTCAACACCAAAGAGAGACAAAATACCACATTATTTAACGACCAGATAACAAATAAGTGATACATTCAAGATGGATATAAAGTCTTTACTGCTAACTCACATGTTATCAAAGTTTGATAACCATTTAAGATAAGCTGCTCCAAAATATACATTTACAAAAGGCCTGTATAGAATATCTGGATCCTCTTCAACTGGGAATAATGAATCATGTTCTCTACAAGAATTTTCAAACTACAACTTCATAAACCCAAAACAGGGTTAGCTTAGTTACAGTGCAACAGCAGGGAACAAAACATAAAGTTTTACCTGACCATCCATTCTGCTGTTTTTGGTGCAATTTGCATGATTCCTACTGTAGTCAGCTTAGTTTTCTTATCATATCGCATGGCAAGAGGCTGTCTGTCACTTTCAAGTTCTGCAATAGCACAAATCATCTCCTGCAAAACAGTGAAAAGATGACAAACTTCAAAACTTAAAAATAATAATAGCTTCAATTTTTCTACAGATATGCAGACCAGCTATGTGCTAGCTGATTGAAGCAGCCTTAACTAAAGATGCATAATTAGTTATACTACGTAGACACCTTAGATTAAGTACCCACGCGGTATACATATTAAAGGATATGGGCACATGACATACCTAGTGCTAAAAAATAGAAAAGTAATCCAAGGAAACGTTGCTAATTCACTGCAAATTTCTTCCTTTCCCTTGACTTAATTTTCATTGAGTGCAAGGTTTATTCTCCTTTTGTCAATACAAGATTTTCTTAGAAAGTTAACAGTCATCAATGGATTGTATGATGTCAATCTTTTTCACCTCACATACTCCATCCATTCACTTCACTTCAAAGCGAGATTACTTTTTAATGGAATCTTTTGTGATATGACTACCTAGGATTGGATTTTTAATATTTTAAGCTTTTTTTCCCCAAATTGATATAGTGTATCTGTTGCAACATCCATACATGAAAATGAAGTATATGTTCGGATGGGCTTCACGATATATCTTTGAGTAAAAACCTTGTATTTTTAAAGTAATATTGACCTTCAGTCAAATTCCTATGGTTAAAATTCAACTCTTTCTTTGCCTTAAAACAAATGGCCAAAGACCATAACTTAGAGAGAGCAAAGACACAGGGTCATTCAGACAAGTAGAGAGACAGCGGGGAGAGAGATGGGAGGCTTCCTATAAACAAAACAGAGTTCAAAACTAGTGGCCTTACCTTATACAATTTGAAGAGTGACTGAAAAGTCAGTTTTCATTTGGTTATCAATTAAAAAATAGTAGAGTGATCAGGCAAGTAGTTGCTATTTCCACCAACTTTAAGGCTAGAAAAGTACATTAAGTTCCCTTATACTAGTAAATACTATGAGAGATTTCTGCCCGTCCAAGTTCTCCCTTTTTCATACATTCTAGGACTGGAAGGATTACTGAGTTACCATTTGATCAATAGTAAATATAGACTGCATGGCAGGCCTGTGAGCAACCACAAGCAAACAAAAGACTATCAGAATCTCCAATCTCCAGTCAGCTGGACAATTCTCTGAGAATAACTGTCAAGATGTTTTAACACAGCATAGCCATGAAGAATACCTAAAATAACAAAGATCTCCCATTCTACTATCTTAAGGTTCTTGTTTTTTAATAAATCTACTCCCATGATGACCAACTGAAGAATACTTGCAAGCTGAACATGGAATGATTTAAATCAATCTGGTCTATGCTATACAAAATTAAATTGCACTTCAGCTTTAATTCCACCGGGAAGAACATTGTCTATTTGCTTCAAATTGTATCAATCCTCAGGACATGTCTTTTATGCAAAACTGTGCTGTTTATTTTTCTTTGCTCATTGTATTTATAAAAATAATAGTTCATTTGATATACGTCAGAGAGTGAATTTGAAACTAAAATCAAGACAATAAATTTAGACAGCTAAAATTAATCATAGCATTGTCATCAGAAATTAGGATCTGGCAAGAAATACTGCATATTAGTTAGGAAGAGTTTCTGTCAGTAATTATACTGTCATATCAGACAAATTTTGCAGAAATGTAGGAGAAAATCATACAACAAAATTCTACATGATCTAGGAGGAAAAACAGTGCAACAGGCTACATATTCGGGTTATACAGGTGACATACTGGATCTATCTGTGAATCAAAATGTCTGCGAGTAACAATTTCAGCCACAGCCTGAAAAGATCACCAAATTATACAAGGTAAATTAGAAGCAAAAGCCTTATACCAAAATCTGACTAACTTTACTTTTATTATTATTATTATTTTGACACAGAAGAAAATGAAATGGAATATTGTATCATCTTAATGTTTTAAAATAATGAATAAGATCAAATGAAACTAATATCTAAATAACCAAACAGAAAATTACTTATGGAGAGATTAAATGAAATAAAAAGGTTTTTATTTCATAAACACTCAAAACTTTAGGAAAACTACATTTGAGATTAAACTTGTCAAGTTTAAATGTAATAAAAAAAAATTTAACTTGTTAACCATTCAAACTTTATGAAAAACTACTATTTGAGATTAAACTTCTCGATTTTTAATAGCAGTTTACTATTGTCTCAAAAACTAAATGATAGGTTATTCAAGTTGCCTACCCTCATCTCTGTTTGTGTCAAATAAGGCTGTCCATCAGGATCCCTTGATAGGTGAACTCTTTGTCCTTGAGTCTCCCCAACATTTATCCACTCTGTTTTCACTTCAGGTTGTTTCCACATGGCTTCCATGTCCTCGGGATCAACACAGTCAACCCAATATTTGAAGCTGACACCCATCCTGGCAGGACTGCTCAATTATTTCTTATGGCATCTATCAAGAAGAATAGCATCGGGTTGGATTAAAGCTCCAGTAACTATATGAATATCAGATGGTATGCAAGGAAAAGAAACCATGAAAAATGCATTTCCTTCAAAGACCAATCTTCGATGTTCAAGGGACAACTTAATTAGCCAGTAAACTGGAAAGGGATTACAAATTCATAAATTTATAGTTTATGGTTCATATGCTTATTCCCACCAGAGGAGAACACAAACGTATGTGCATGAAAATAAAAACCAAGGATGGTGTGGAGTAGTCAATCATTAAACTAGGAAAATGAAAGCAAAGTGCAATTGGCATTAACAAAGCACTGTCAGAAACATTTTGCACGAATTTTGAACTCCAAAATTAAGGATTAAAGAAACACTAATAGAACAATTCTCTCTATCTACTCAAAAGCAAAAGAAATCAAGTTCTTTTTTCTCTTCCAATATTCTTTCTTCCCAGAAGAAAAAAAAAATAGTGGAACCCACCCAACAAAAATTCCTAAGATTCTAAACAAAAATTTAAATTAAAAAAGAAAACAGAATCATTGATATCAACAAATTCCAACGAAACAAATAAATTTAAAAGAGAATAAGAACGTACGTGATCAAATTCAAATCTTAGACGTTAAAATGCAGAAATACAAAGGATGAAAGAAACCCATAAATCAAATAGCATATATGTTTACGTACATGCATATTTATATGTGAATAAATAGAGACAGAGAGAATAGCAATACCATCTTTATACAAAGAAAATATAGTGATATTATAAACAGAAGAGAAGAAAAGGGGGCTAGACAATGGAAAGGAAGTAAGAAGGGATAAAATGGAGAAATGGGTGATTGGGGATTTCAGCAAAAAGAGAAAGATCGGGGGTATGCCATTTTTACAGGCATTGGTTTCTGCATTTGCCTTTCAGTTTGAGGCTGAGGGTAGAAATATAAGAGTGGCGTTGGCCAAATGGATTCAGTTGCGGACCATGACACCTGGCTTTTGCCACGCTGTCTCTTGTGTCACAGAACAAAAATACCCGGGAGCTTCCGGTGCTAGTTGTATCCAAAAAATTGTCTCACAAGCATAGATATCAAAATCGTACTAAATGCTTACACTAAAAAAAAAAAATCGTACTATACACGATACGTATTGTTCAATTCGGTTCGATTCATTATAAATTCGATACGTATCGAAACAAAAAATTGGTTTTATCATGAATCGATAGCATATATATCGATATACAAGTGAATCGATACATATCGTACGATACACCGATTCACTTCAATACACTTTATGGTAACATTGGGCCAGATCCAAAAAAATATGATATAACCAATTAGCTAAAAATACAATTTTAATAGTTTTTTAACTTAAAAAACACTTAAAAACATATTTTCTATATAATTTAATCTTGAAATATTGAAAAAAATAAACTTTTAGTTAGAAAATTAAAAATAAAAATTATATAAAAATATTATTTAAAAATATATACTATTAATGAATATGTTAAGTGTTTGAAAAAAATCATACTTTTTATTTTTATCATATACTTACTTAACCCTATTAATATGTATAATATTTTTTATATTTTATTTATCTTACATGTGTATATATTATTTATAATTAATTTTAAAATTATTTACCGTATCTTACGATACGATACTCAATACTCGATTCTTAAAAATAAAATTTCGATTCATAATACGTATCTCGATTTAATAACTATGCTCACAACCATTTTAATGAAAAATTTTTACTACCAAAATGCCCTTATATAAAAATACAATGTTACCCTTTTTTTTTGTTTTTCTATACTCTTGGAAATGAATTTTCGGGAGCAAAGAGAGTGTCCCGAAAATTCATTTCTATAACTACTATAGAACTCTTGGCACTTTTGGAAGCTTTATTTTTATTAAAAAAAATTATTTTTTTAAAACATTTATATTGGATGGAAGCGCGCTTTCATGAGACAGAGTAGCTTCATGGAAGCATATTACGGTGAGGCTTCTCTGTCTCATGGAAGCGTATTTCCATGAGCCACAGTTAGCTCACAAAAATACGCTTCTATGAGCATTGCAGACAAAGAAAATTTTGGGGTTTTTTTTGTGCCAAACAAATCTTCTAATCTCCCAAAATTTCATTTCCAATTCATCAAATGTAAAATATAAGTAATAGAATGAATATATTCAATGGAATTTCAAATATATATCTTTGATTGTTGCAAATATGGAGAATTTCAATAGAGTTGAGCGTTTAGATTTAGAGTTTAGGTTTTGAGTTTGAGAGAGTTGTGTAAAGTTGTGTGAATGGTAGATTGGATAGAATAATATAGGAAATAGGTTGAGAGAAGTAGAAATTAAAAGAAAATTTTATAGTTTGGGTTTTTATGTCAATAGGGTGTGGCTAATAATTGATAGGTTATGTATAAAGTTTCTCAAAATACCCGCCATTTTCTCCTTTTTACTCTTCTTCTTGTTATAACCTTCTAGGCTTCTTTGATCCAACAATTATCCCATGCATAAATGGTAAGAAGAGGTTGTAATTTGTACTCAATACTATATATTGGGAAAAAAGAGAATTTTTATAAAAAGAGCAAAATTAGTTGGGTGATGGTTATCATATTTTCCCAATTTAAGGATTTTATTTTTAAGTTTGGATAAAAATTCATTTTACAAACCTAAAATGAAGATAGCACAACATTTTATTGAACTTTGATATGGGCTAGGCCAGAAATAAGTAGGCCCAATTGCAAAAGCAAGCTTGGTGAACAAAAAAGGCTTAGAAAACACGAATTTCTAGTAAAAAGTTGTCATGTGGGAAAACTGGAGATGCCACGTGGCAGGTGGCACGCTCTACAACAGATAGGAGACAAGCAGGAGACCTTCTCACCTAGCACGAGACTCCTATCACCTGGTGAGAGACCCCCTCCCCCCCCCCCCCCCCCCCCCCCCCCCCCCCCCCCCCCCCCCCCCCCCCCCCACTAGTAGCAAAGCCAGAAATTTTATCTAGTAAGGGCTTAATTTAAATTATAAAGAATAATTAAAAAATTAACATTTTTGTATTTTGTCATAATTATTAAAATTTTTACAATTATTTTTGGCGTGATTAATATTTTGAACTCCATACATAATAATTTCGTTACTAAATGCTTTTGAATATGATTTTTTTATACAATTAACTTATCATTCAATCATTGATCTCTTATTATATTATGCAAACGAATCTTCAAGATATTTATTGCTAAATATGTTTTCTCTACTATGACCAAGACAATAAGTAGAATCAATATTAGTTCAATAACAAAAAAATAATACATATACGTTTTATTGTTTTTAATTTAAATGATTCTTACAGTAAAATTGATCATTCTTTTTAATTTTAAAAACTCAATTCTAAAATATTGTTATGAAGCTGACTGTCAAAAATTGCACGAAAAATTTCTTTTTAAAAAAATTTAACAAGATGAAAAAATTATTATTTTTAAAACATATAAATTGATAATTTTTCTTTAGGGGGCAGACCTCTCTCCTAGCAAGAGACCCTCCCACCTGGTTGGAGACCCTCTTCATAGGCGAGAGAACCTTTCACCTTGTGAGAGACCCAGTCGAGTGCAAGAGACCCTTTCGTCGAGCAGGAGACCTTCCTAAGGTGCACAAAACCTCTTGTTATGTTGGAGACATAACGGATGAATGGGAAAATCTACGACGAGATAATAGGATGATTTTACTTTTCCCTCTTCAATGATATTTACAATACCAACATGACCATGTGGGACACACACGTCCAAGTGGAGTGATGTGATTTATACACAGTTATAAAGGTAATTAGGCAAAAGCTTATCTCTATAAATAGTTAACAGGTATTATCTTAAAACTTAAATCTCTATTTTGTTTATTGAGACTTTATAAAATTCTTTATTTGACTTAAGCATCGAATTGCGCATACAAGGAATAACCCCTATGCCTCTTTGATCATTTTCTTTCTTGCAAAGTTCTTAGTGGCACACAAAATGAAAACTAAGGTCTTGATGTTAGCATTACATCATTGTTGTGTTAAGTAACAATAACTAGCTCCGTCTATAAAAATCTAACAAAAAGCCTTTTATTTCAAAATATGGTGAGAACACGATTGACAGCAGTCAGAAACAATAGAGAGGAAGACTCTGTGAGCTCCACGAATCGTCAATCATGCAGGGAAGCTCAAGTTCTGAGAGAAAAGCTTGTGGCCACAATTCCTCTTGCGGAACTCGAAGCTTTAAGGAAGCAAAGCAAGGAAACTACACAAGCATTGTGAGCCATGGTAGATTTGTTCAAGGATGCCCTCCCACAATTAAATTTGCTGCTAGTGGTCTAGAGTTGGTGGGAGAGGGGAGCCAAGGGAGGTAGACCCCAAAGGTGGTAGACCCTGAAAAGTAGAGTGCAGGAAAGCCCAGATGGTAGAATGTGGGAGAGTTATATGGCAGAGTGCGAGAGAGCATAGGTGGCAAAATGCGAAGAGACACCTGAGAGGCAGAGAAACAGTATTAGGGGTGCTAGGATGACGATAGCTCATGCTTGGAGGTCAAACTCAAAGATGGTACCTGGAACGTAGAAATGGGTAGAGAGGATTCACAAACAATTAGTGAATACCATTAGTGAATATCTTCCATTGGCTAACTGAATTATTGAAACTCTAGGTGTTTCCAGGAAACCTTCTAATTGGAGCAACTTTCATCCTCTTACCATACTATGGGGATCTTTCAATTCTTTCCTTCCTGTCCGCCATCTCACATTTAGGCTGTGCTTGGTACAACTGAAAACTAAAAGGAAAGAAAGTTAGGGAAGGAAAAGTGGAAGGAAAACAAATTTTGAGATTGCTTGGTAGAATAGAAAAGAAGAAGGAAAGAAAATGGGAGAGAAAATTGTTTTTTGTTCTTCAAACAATACCAATCCATCCAAATCGGACAGAAAAAAGGAAAGAAAATGGGAGCATGTGCATCAATTAATTGAAAAGACAAAATTACCCTTATTAAAATATAAATTATCAATGTTGACACCTAGTTTTGTCATATTATTATTATTTTATATATTTTATTTATTATTATTATTATTACTTTATATTATTATTATTACTTTATATTATTATTATTATTAACTGTTTTATTATTATTATTTCTATTACTTCATTTTATTATTATTTTGTTTTGTTGTCCAGCTACAGCCACTGTCCATCAGCCACTTCCAGCGCTAGCTCTAGTCGACCTCAACCAGTTCCTCTGCCCAAGGACCCCAAAACTCACTTTTTCTTTTCTCTAGGACTGCCCCCTATTTCGTTCCCTAAAGCTTTCTTTCTATCAACTCAATAAGAACAAACAAAAATTCTGCAGGAAAGGGGGGTCGGCCATTTTGCCTCCTCTCTTTTTGCTCAACAGACAGAACCTATCACAACAGAAACTCCCACATTCAACCCCTCGACCTCACCAAACCCCACCAACCCTCTTGACAACCAAGTAAGCCGCAAGCCATCATTCGGCCACCACCTAAATCACAGAAAAATAGAACCCAAGAGGCCCCATTCCACCAAAAACCACCTCTAAACAAC
This sequence comes from Heritiera littoralis, assembly GCA_031772115.1. Lineage (NCBI taxonomy): Eukaryota > Viridiplantae > Streptophyta > Magnoliopsida > Malvales > Malvaceae > Heritiera > Heritiera littoralis. Next base: position 143,573 of record JAPDPK010000243.1, on the reverse strand, counting down.
AATCCGACTACCCACCTTCGCCCATCACTCCCACCGTGATGCCACCATTTTCGGCCATCCCTCACAGAACCCAACCCCCAAAACAGCAAACACAAACACACACATACCAACGACCATCATCATCACCACCATCACCTGAAATCCTTGCAAAAAAAAAGAAAAGAAAACAAATACAACCCAAGCAATAATCAACCCACAAGTAGTCCAAAAAGCCATAGAAGAAAAATAAAAAAATAAAAAAGAGAAGAAAACCCGATAGAACTCAAGAGGAGGTGTCGGTTTGTGGGGTCTTTTTCTTGGCATTTCGAGGGTAAAATTAGGAGGGTAGTTCACCTAGGGCTAAGGAGGTACAGACATAAGTGAAGAAGGTGGAGCCGATGGAGGAAGGAATTTTTGGGCATTTGAAACCGGAACTTCTCTTGTAGATCTAGGCCTAGAGGAAGAGATTCGAGCGAAACAAAGGGAAGAAGAAGGAAGAACGAGTGAAGAGGAATCAGAAAAGGGGAAGCTTTTTGATTTTTGGCAACCGGCCACGGTGGCCGGCAGCGGTGGACGACGATCCGACGGTGGCCGAAAATCGCCTTGACAGGAGAGAGCCTTTGAAGGCTCTGGAGATTTTTTTTTTGTAAAGTAGAAGTTGAAAATGAGTTAATAAAAAAATTTTTGGCCTTTTATAATGTGTGTAGAAAAAAAAGGACCTGCACGTGACCCGGATCCGACCCGGGATCTGCGCGCCTGACCTGGAAGCACTCCCAGCTGACCTGCGCGGAGCCGACCCGACTAGTGCCGCGCCCGACCCGCTTCGCTTCACCCGGATCAAACCCGCACCAGCCCACTTGCTTTAGGCCTAACTCCCACATTTAGGCCCATTTAAGCTTGATCCATTCCAAAGGCCTTACAGCAGTTTTTTGGGACTTCTTTAATTGGGTTTTGAGCCCAAATTCTAGTATCCTCTTTGCTTTTTAGTTAGTTTTGATTGTTTGTTTGTTCATTTATTTATTTATTTTTAGTTATTCCTTAATATTAAAAAAAAAACTTAAATTTAAAGATATATGTTTGTTCAAATGTATTTGTAAATCAAATTATTTATTTCTTTGTGAAAACTAATTATTTTTTTAGAAACAAATGAAATAATTTTCCGATGATAGGATGCTACGGAAGTCACAAGTAGTGATTCCTAGCTGATCCTTAAGTGAGATAAGTCGTATTAGATGTTGCCAAAAGTATTGGAATATTTAGTATGATTTTTCAATAATTTAATTTTTTGTTAAACATAAAAAATAAATAATTTTTTAAAAGAAAATAGAAAAAGAAAATTAATAATAAAATGTAAATTTAAATAAATAATTATCCGATGATGGGATGTTACGGAAGTCACAAGTAGTGATTTCTAACTGATCCCTAGGTGAGAGGAGTCTACTAAATGTTGCCAAAAGTATTGGAATATTTAGTATGATTTTTCAATAATTTAAATTTTTATTAAAAATGAAAATGAATAAGTTTTGTTAAAAACAAAGAAATATAAATAAATAAATAAATAAACAAATAAATAAATAATGAAATTTAAAATTAAAAATTCATTTGCATCATTTTTATTTGTTTGCATCATGTACATTCATAATAATTTTCGAAGCAAGTGTGAATTTTCTGAGGATGAGATTCTATAGAAGTCACAAGTAGTGATTCTTAATAAATCTCTAGGTGAGGAAAATTATTTCAAATATTACCAAAAGTATTGGAGTATTTGATTTAATTTTTCAATACAAAAGGGTTCACATTCATTTTTGAAAAATAAAATTTTTTTAAATAAAAAAATGACTTTGAAGAATAAAATTGATTGCAATAAAACTGGAATTATTTTTATATATTAATTAAAGACCATTTTATTAAAATTAGAGGATAACACGAGATTACAATGGTACCGTTTTTTAACGGGCGTCGTGGGGGTGCTAATCCTTCCCCAAGCTTAACCGTACTCCCGGACCCAACTTTGTTTTCGCAGACCCAAATTGTCTTTTTAATAAAACTTTGTTAGCTCTAATAGGCAATACCGAGAGGGGGGTGAATCGGTTTTTCACTAACCTTAAGTTCGTTTTTCGGTTTCTCTAAATTCTCTAGCCTATATTGATATTTTCTAAGTTCTCTAGGCTACTCAATTATGCAATATAAATTCAAAGCAATAAACACAAATATAATTGCAAATAAGTAAAGAGAGTAAGGATAGAGAAATGTACGCAAGCGATTTATAGAGGTTCGGCAACCTTGCCTACGTCCTCTACCTTAAGACGCTCCTAATGATTTTTCCCAAATTCACTATCTTTGAATTTTTCTTTACACTCCCTCTTTTCAAGGCTCAAGAGAAACCTCTCTCTTTTCTAGGCTCAAGAGTAACCTCTCTCTTTTCTAGGCTCAAGAGTATCCTCCATCTTTTTCTTAGGCTAAAGAGTAACCTCCCTCTTTTTCAAGGCTCAAGAGAAACCTCTCCTTTACAAGGAATGAAATGAGTTTACAAATGAGTAATCAAAGAAAGCCTCTAGATAGGCAAGTGATTACAGAAATTAAGCACAAGGAAAAACCTATACAATATTTTATGCTACTCTAAACAAGGAATATGTGAATGATGGAAGATGAAGACTTTGTAGCTCTTGATTTGTTGTTTGAGGCTTGATGATTTGAGGAATATGTGTTTTGGAGTTGCTGAGTAGTTCCTCTTACTTCCTTTAGCTTCTAAGCCTTTATTTATAGTCCCTTGGATGTATTCTAGCCGTTGGGTGGAGCCAAATCTCGAATATTACCGTTGTCTTACAAAAACTAGCCATTATAGGCTATTTTCGGGCAAAGGGATCGATCCCTTTCCATAGGGGATCGATCCCTTTTGTCCAGAATCTTGATTCTGGGCTTCAGGGACCTTGGGAAGACTTTCTGCCAAAAAGGGATCGATCCTGCTACAGTAGGGATCGATCCTTTTATTCCAGAGGGCATTTTTCCTGCACTTTTGGGTTAGAAATGATATGACCTTTGATCCTAATTCAACCCAAAACATTTATAAGCTTTAAGGGAGTTTTTCTTGACTTTCTCAGATAAAAACATGGTCTAAGCATTCATCAAGTGATTTTCTAAAATATTCAAAACATTTATAAAGAATTAAGACCAATAGGGATGTATCATTAAATCATGGTCTTAATGTTTGATATGATCACTTGAAAATGGATTGAGAAAATCATGTGTGATAAGGCAAATTTACAATATGAATTAAACCATTAAAGCTTACTTAAGTTTTTGTCATTTCAAAATACATATTGCAATTTAAAGCTAACAATCTCCCCCTTTTGATATGACAAAACTTAATGTAAATTTGCTTTGAAAATTCTTTCATAAAATACTCCCCCTCAAATAAAGCAGGATTTTATAAAGCTCCCCCTTAATATAAGCATAGGTTTTGAAAATGAATTTTCCCTCATTATCTCTCCCCCTTAATATCTCTCCCTATCTCTCCCTTTATCTATCTCTCCCCCTTTTTGTTTATTAGCAAAAAGAAGGAAAAATAATAAAAAATATGCTTCCCCTAAAATCATGGCAATGTGAGAACAAATAAAAATGCTCCATCCAACAAGAAACATGTTAGTTCATTGGACTTATAGCACAAATAAATAAGTCAATATTCTCAAAGAGTATGAAATATTTATGCAATGAATATGACTTATGATCCTATACCAATTGTTTATAAATAATTTTGATACCAATTGTTGATAAGTAATTTTGCAAGAAGGTTCCAATTGGTAAGAAGTTAAGCAAGCACCTAAGTATATCAATTATTCTCTAAGGTCCAACTAAGGTGCATGGTAATTCATCATGATTATGAGCTAAAACTAGATGACATATCATATGCATGAGCTCATAAATCATTCTCAAGAAATATTGAGTCTAGAATTAAATCATATAGCAATTAACTTCAAATTCTAGCACACAAGAGTTTCATGCAAAAATATCCTAAGAGAATTCTTCTCTATTTGTCATTTCAATCTAAGGAGCATGAGAAGAGTTGTCAATTTAAAGCTCATACCAATTGGCAATTTAGATTTGGCTTACCAATTATTGAAAATATGGTTCCCAATAATATTATTTGTTATTTCAATCTAAATACCAATTGTTACTAATAGTTGACTTAGGCATTTTGCATGAATCCAATATCTATGTGTAGTGTGTTCATGTCAAGAAAATAATCATTCTAAATATGCAAGAACACAACACACATCATCAAATATGCATACGGATCAATTAATCATTAGCACACTATCATAAAGTATTAATCCATATTCATATTCACAAATTTATACTATATGGAAGATTCATAAAATCAAAGTATTCAAGCAAACACATTTGTCTTCCATGGTTTCAAGCACAAAAAATCCTATGCTCATTTTCCAATTCAAGTTCTTAACCAATTATGAGCAAGGAAAGATTCAAATAATAAATGCATGGATATCAAGTTTGTTCAAGTTTGCATTTATCTTTGAATGTTGGTTTTGTCATTAAGACCCTAGTTCTTTAATAGTTTGGCCATAAGAAAAAATTAAGTACATGGATGATAACGTTTCATGTATTTGAACATTTAGGATCTATTTATCATCGCAAATTATAGGCCAATGAAAATTATGACCTTATACCAATTGTTGAATTTACATTTGAAATCAATCCTTAAGGTCAAGTTTTAATTATTCCTCCACTAGATGTATAATTATCATGAAACCTAGTGTGGAATTGATAAGTCAAGCTAAGAGACATAAACCTATAAGCATGCTTGACTAAGATGAACAAAAAGGAATGAAGAAGATTCATTACGCACTAGTTCATCAAATTCTCAAATGTATCCATAAATTCTTGAAATAATTCTCAAAATTATGGTTAAGCATTCATTAAAAGTATATTTCAAAATTATTTCAAGATTCATGCAAATCATGAGTGTTTTCAACAAGAAAAATGATTTTGCACTTGTGAGCTCAAGAAAAATGATATTGATTGTTGAAAGTGATACCAATTGTTGGAAATGATACAAATTGATGGAATTGAAGCATGATATCAATGAAAAATGATTTTTCATAGTTTAAAGATCATCAAAGGAAGTTAAAACAATGAATTTTAAGCTTATACAAAAGATAGTGTGAAACTAACAAAAGATCCTCCCAATTTTCAGTTTAACCATGCAGGAGAGCCTTTTCTGGCCTGGGGGGATCGATCCCTTTAGGAGGGGGATCGATCCCTCATAGTTTCCTGCAGATTCTGCAGTAGTTTTGACAGAAAATTCAACTTGTGAGGTACCAAAACTCCGTTTTTGAGTAATTTAAGTCCAAGTAAGAGTTTAAACATTTGTAAAACATGATTTTGGACTTGTATAGATGAAAAACATGAATGAAAAACCATTTTACAAAAGATTTTGCAATTTTGGAAGAATTTTCACAATAAAATGCATTTTTGGCCTCAAAGGAGGTCATTTTGAGATTTAAGCATATTTTGACCAAACCAATGCATTGAATTACATAAATATGTCAAAACAAACTTGTTCACATAGATTTTAAGCATATATATCATTAAAGCATACATTTTGTGAACAACATGCCATAATTTCCAACATACAAGTTCTTCATTCTTGCTCATGACATGACATTTTGTGTAAATGACATATTTGACAGCTTTTGAGCAACTAAATATATTATTTAGACATATCAAACTTGCTCAAGATGCAGAAAACCAAAAATCATTTCAAAGTCACTAAACATGCCTTTCATTCAATGTATCAAGAACAATTCATCAAGCACTCAACAATCATGCCTTTTGCTTAATCACAATGCATTATTAATCATTAACCAACTTTCTCATCAAAGCACAAATAATCAAATAATAGTTTTAAGGAGTAAGGAATTAAGCTTACAAAAGTCCTTTGCTTGAGTATGCTTTGCCTTGAAGTGTTGAGTCCACCTTGAGCTATCCTTTGAAGAATTTTTGTGACCTTGCCAAGGATGGATCCTCAAGCTCTTTCTCTTTCTCATTGGCACAAGCAAACTCCATAGAGGTGTGTAGAGCAATTGAACTCCATTGTTTCATTGTAACTCCATGCTCTAACACTCCTACAACAAACATATTTTCAGGCATGCTTTGGTACCCAAATTTTCTTGGGTCCATGAGAGTTAGTGTTCACAATTTTTGATCCTTTTGGGATCCATTTCAAGCACAAATCATCATTATTTATTGCATGCTTTGGCACCCACATTTTTCTAACTACTCTTCCTCTAAATGTGGTTTTTCTATATGTGCATGCTTGTGAAGAGTGTCCTATTCTATTGCATAGTGAGCATGTAAGAGATAAATCATGCATGATATTTTTGCTCACTAGGAAATTCTTAAGATGAGTTTCTTTTTGTTTAGCATTATAGCCTAACCCATCTTTGTCAAAGAAAGCTCTTTGGGTCTCTAACATATGATCTAGCTTTTGTTGACCCATATAAAACCTAGAAAATGAGTTATGCAAATTTAAATTCTTTTCATTTAACTCATTTATCTCTAAGTTAGCCTTTTCTAATTTCTTTTCAAATTCTATCTTACTATTTGTCAAGGCTTCATTTTCTATTTTCAATTTAGCAATGATTTTCTTATATTTAGAATTCATGCATTGAAATTCATTTGCTAAATCATTAAAAGCATTTTGTAGTTCACTAAAGGTATAATTATTATCTTCACTAGAACTACTACTAGCTTCATCATCACTAATGGCCATAAAGCATGAGTAAGCTACCTCTTCATCTAAGTTTTCCTCATCGGAACTATCACTATCGCTCCATGCAGCCACAAATGCTTTCTTCCTAGGTTTCCTATCCTTTTCTCTCCTAAGTAAGGGGCAATCTAGCTTAGTGTGACCCGGTTCATTACATTCATAACACACTAAGGAGTCTTTTTCTCTCTTACTAGATTCTCCTCTTATTACACCTCTACTTTGGTGCCTCCTATCATTCTCTCTCTCTTTCATTCTCATAAATCTATTAAATCTTTTGGCAAACATTGCAATTTCTTTTTCTTCCTCATTTCCACTCTCATCACTATTGTCTTTAATAACCTCATAAGTGGAAGACTTAAGTGCTACACCTACTTTCTTTGAAGGCTCTTCATTTCTTTTCAATTTCATCTCATATGTAAGTAGGGAGCCCATAAGTTCATCTAGAGACAAGGTATTAGGATCCTTAGATTCTTCTATTGCGGTCACCTTTGCCTCCCAAGATTTTGGCAAGCTATTCAAAATTTTCTTAACCATTTCTACATTGGAATAACTTTTGCCTAATGCCTTAAGTCCATTAATTATATTATTAAACCTAGTGAACATTTCGCTAATGGACTCATTTTCTTTCATCCTAAATAGCTCATAATCATGTGTGAGCATTCCTACTTTGGTTTCCCTAACTTGATTGGTCCCTTCATGTGTGATGGCTAGTTTGTCCCATAGTTGTTTAGCATTCTCACACAAGGAGACTCTATTATATTCATTTGGACCTAATGCACAAAAGAGGGTGTGCATAGCCTTGGCATTCAATTGTGCCAATCTCATATCATTGGTGTCCCACTCATCCTCACTTTTAGGGACATCTTTTCCATCAACTTTCTTCATTGGAATTCTAGGGCCATTAACTATTACTCTCCATACTTCATAGTCATTAGATTGCACAAATAACATCATCCTAATTTTCCAATAAGAATAATTCTCACCATTGAAGAGCGAAGGTCTAACTAATGAGTGTCCCTCTTCTCCTAGGGGTGTGCCTACATTCAAGTGAGCCATTTTAGATCGTTTTGCTCGATAGAGGTTAGTCTAATTCAATCTCGAGCCCAAGCTCTGATACCAATTGTTAGCTCTAATAGGCAATACCGAGAGGGGGGTGAATCGGTTTTTCACTAACCTTAAGTTCGTTTTTCGGTTTCTCTAAATTCTCTAGCCTATATTGATATTTTCTAAGTTCTCTAGGCTACTCAATTATGCAATATAAATTCAAAGCAATAAACACAAATATAATTGCAAATAAGTAAAGAGAGTAAGGATAGAGAAATGTACGCAAGCGATTTATAGAGGTTCGGCAACCTTGCCTACGTCCTCTACCTTGAGACGCTCCTAAGGATTTTCCCCAAATTCACTATCTTTGAATTTTTCTTTACACTCCCTCTTTTCAAGGCTCAAGAGAAACCTCTCTCTTTTCTAGGCTCAAGAGTAACCTCTCTCTTTTCTAGGCTCAAGAGTAACCTCCATCTTTTTCTTAGGCTAAAGAGTAACCTCCCTCTTTTTCAAGGCTCAAGAGAAACCTCTCCTTTACAAGGAATGAAATGAGTTTACAAATGAGTAATCAAAGAAAGCCTCTAGATAGGCAAGTGATTACAGAAATTAAGCACAAAGAAAAACCTATACAATATTTTGTGCTACTCTAAACAAGGAATATGTGAATGATGGAAGATGAAGACTTTGTAGCTCTTGATTTATTGTTTGAGGCTTGATGATTTGAGGAATATGTGTTTTGGATTTGCTGAGTAGTTCCTCTTACTTCCTTTAGCTTCTAAGCCTTTATTTATAGTCCCTTGGATGTATTCTAGCCGTTGGGTGGAGCCAAATCTCGAATATTACTGTTGTCTTACAAAAACTAGCCATTATAGGCTATTTTCGGGCAAAGGGATCGATCCCTTTCCATAGGGGATCGATCCCTTTTGACCAGAATCTTGATTCTGGGCTTCAGGGACCTTGGGAAGACTTTCTGCCAAAAAGGGATCGATCCTGCTACAGTAGGGATCGATCCTTTTATTCCAGAGGGCATTTTTCCTGCACTTTTGGGTTAGAAATGATATGACCTTTGATCCTAATTCAACCCAAAACATTTATAAGCTTTAAGGGAGTTTTTCTTGACTTTCTCAGATAAAAACATGGTCTAAACATTCATCAAGTGATTTTCTAAAATATTCAAAACATTTATAAAGAATTAAGACCAATAGGGATATATCATTAAATCATGGTCTTAATGTTTGATATGATCACTTGAAAATGGATTGAGAAAATCATGTGTGATAAGGCAAATTTACAATATGAATTAAACCATTAAAGCTTACTTAAGTTTTTGTCATTTCAAAATACATATTACAATTTAAAGCTAACAAACTTAATTAATTTTGAGATTTTGTTAAAAAGATAAACATTTTAGGTGGCCAATCACACCTAGTCAAAAAAGATTGGTGGTGACTCCCTTTATTTTTAAACGTTTTCAAAATCGTCGAGCGCGAAGCCGTTACGACAGCTTGGTGACTCCACTGGAGAGTGATTTTGAGAGTCTGGCCATTAACTAATCATGTGTTATCCTAAGTTTTAATTTAATAATCTTAATTGATATTTAAATTTCTTCAACTTCTAATAATTTGATTTGCATTTATGTCTTATTCATGTCATTCTTTATTTTTGTATATATTATTGCTAATAAATTGTGGGGCATGTAGGATAAGGGTTATAGTGTAATGAACATTTGATGTGTTCCCTCTACCCACACTTACATTTGCATTTTCATAACATGAGCCCTATACCCGAGTTCCGTCCTCCTTAAGAGAGAGTAAAGTATCTATGCTCTCGTGAGGTAATCACCTCCGCAATGGCAAGTGAATACTCCCACTCAAATTGGTTCTTTACTAGTCCAGTGTGGATGCCAGTAAGGAATAATTTGGGAACCTTTTTAACCTTTTAAAGACCTAAACCAGCATATAGAGAACCTTAAAGTCCAACCTTAGGTAGAGCCATGTCCGATTTTTGTAGAAATTATCCCGAAGGTAGGACACGAGGGAGCATATTTGACCCCTTTTTCTCATTTCTATAATAAAGGTACTATAGATTTTGGTTTGAATGGTATATAATTTATGTCCTTGTTTTTTTTTTTAAAAAAAAAGAATTTCTGTAAAATAAAATTAAAAAAAATATTTTTGGAAAAGATCTTGTAAAAAAGGAAATCCACTTATTTTTGAAAAAATAAAAATGTGATGAAAATGATAGAATAAATGTGTAATTTTTCTTTTAAAAATCTGAATAATTCTTCTTTCTTTTATAAAAGAGGGAATTTTTTATTTTTTGAAAATAAGTCCTTAAAAATAGGAACTAATAAAAATGTTCTTCAAAGTAAGAAGGGAAAAGAGGTTTATGTTCATTTAGTTACAAGATGTTTTATATCTACAAAAGCAAAAAAAAAAATTTCTTTCACTTTTTTTCTTTAAAATAAAAATATATAATGCAAAAAAAACACATAAAATTTTCTTTTTATAATAAAAAATGAAATAATTTGTTAAAAATGGTTTAGAAAAATAAGATTTTTGTCTTTTCACAAAAAAATAAGAAGAGGAAATTCAATTAGGTTTCTTAATTCAAAAGAATTCTTTATTCTTTATTATTCTTGAAAAAAAAATTCATGAGATAAAGGCATAAAAAGAAAAGTAAAAGGAATTGAGTAGGAAATGAATTAATCTTTATTGGAAAAAGAGTTAGAATAAAATGAGAGAATGAATGAAAATTTTTTTTTCATTTTTAAGTCAAAATAAATACTGAGGAAAAAGGGATGAATAAATTTTTTTTGTATAGAATTTTCAAAGAATAGTTTGACATGTAAAATATTTTTGGTTGCACAAGAAGTTTAATAAAAATGCAAAAACGCTTGGGACAAATAATTTTAAAAAAATTTTGAAAATAAAAATAAAAATTGTTTTTAATCTTCTCATTGCTAGAAATTTTTTTGAATAAAGTAAACAAAAAAGTCAACAAAAGTGTTTTTTGAATTTGTTTGGTGTATAATTTCAAGAATACTTTGATATGTAAAAAGAATGAAAAGGAAATAATTTTTTTGTCCAATCAAAATCGAACACGAAATGTGAAAATGGTTAAATAAAAGAAAAATTAGAAAAAAATTATTTGGTGAAAAATTGTTTTTAGGAGTTTCAGTTTTCTCCTTTTTTCTTAGCATAAACATTTATGATAGAAACATTATCTAAACATTTTACATACAAAACCCACTTCTTTTTCCAAACATCTCTGTGTCTTATGTCATTCTTGCTTCTTATTATTCATTTCATCCATGCATTTGTAAACTTGCCATATGCATCTTATCATCAAGCAAGTTAGGTAGTCATACAAAAAAAATCAAAAAAAAGAGAAAAAAATCAAACTTCACCTTATTCGCATTGAGCGTACATTACATTTCATGCAAGCTTGTTTTTTTAGTCTATCTCATTGTATCATATCTCATGCATTTCACATAGCATTTCAGGGTGAAAGAAATTCTTTTTCATTTTTATGAAAAAGGAAACTTTTTGAAACATTTTTGATGGGGGCATAAGATGATTCTTTTACTTTCTAATTCATTTTTCACATGTTTCAGATCGGATTTTCGAAGTTAATGGGTGAAGTTGTCAAACAAGGGATAAATTTCAATTTGAATTTTTGTATATATATTACTTTGTTAGGTCATGATTCTTGTAATTTGATAGTGAAAGTCTTTGAGAAATCATGTTTATATATTCTTTCATTCTTTATGGTATATTAGGATGAATAGATTTTCATGTATATTTTTATTTTAGGAAAAATTGTATCTAGCATGAATAAGTGACATTGATTTTTTTTATTTTATTATTATTTTTTTTAAAAAAAAGAAATTTGTTTAGAAATCAAAGAGGTTTGTTTCAAGTAAAATCTCACATAACCAAATGGTCAAGGAGGTTTAGCGAAATGACAAAAAGAAAATTTGTTCATAATAAAGTGGAAGGAATCTTAGAAAATTGGTGATCATTATTAGGAAAAATTTATCTCATAAAGTATCTCCTCTAGTAACTTTCGTGCCCATATCACATAAAAAGCCTTCATGCATTTTACGAGCAAAAGTGTGAACTTCGTTATCCATTTTTACTGGATATAATATGCCATTAAAGTGAAATGACCTCTACCTAGGCAATGAAACGATCAATTTGATAAAATTCATTTTTGGATTCCTTGAATAATCAAGCATGACACTCTTCTAAATTTAAATTTTGGTAATTTGATATGTGTCAAAACTATGCTAAATATCACATCTTTCCATCAATGACCACAGGAGCATCATACTTGTTAGAATTACCCGAATCTTTTTGAAAAATCACAAATCATGAAATTCCTTGGCCTGTTTCTTAATCTCTGATTCATTCTTGTGACACAAGCCAAAATTGAGGACGAAGTACCACACCCTTAAATTGCCCAAATAATGCAGTACCTTTTCCTTTCTCATTGGAAAGACCATGGGCAACTTGAAGCTAAATATGCCAATTCCAACAGATTTCACTAGCTTGTGGGCATTTTGTACCAATATTTTGTTACCGCACAAGTTGTAAAAAAAAAGGGGGGCAAAAAAAAAGAAGAGAAAAAATGAAACAAAAAAAAGAAAAAAAAATCGATTGTGACATCATGCACTCAGGATATTTGAATGATTCCAAACAACATAAAAAAAAAGAGAGAAAGAGAGAGAGAAGAAAAAGAAGAAGAAGAAGATACCAAAATATCCAAGAAATTCAATAAAAAAAAAACAAACAAAAAAGAAAGACAAAATGTCTGACCCTTTTGACTCAAGGGAATTTCGTCATTTTAAGTGATCATGTTTGAAATGACAAATGGCCATTTTTCATCATCATTTTCATAAATCTGAAATTTATACATTTGCTACCCTCTTTGAGCCTTATAAATTCTTTCTAAATAAACCTTAACCAAGGATCACCCTCTTTACTGGGGGGGCATATATAGAAAAAGATCTTTTCAAGGATGTGAACGACCAACCCTAATTGTAGATCGAAAAGGTTTATCATGTTGAGGGGTAAGTGTGAGATGAATTAGTTTTACAAAATTTTGATCTCACTCCATTTAAAGTGAAAAATGCAAAAAAAAAAAAAGAAGGAAAAATGAAATTACAAGAAAAAAAGAAGAAAAAAAGAGAGAAGATGAAATGAAGGAGTGGCAAAATAAGAAATAAGAAGACAAATGAATTGAATAAGTCTTCACGTCATATTAAATGATCCTTGGTTGATCACCCTTAAACACAATTTTGGGCCTTTATCCATTCTTTCAGAACCCTGAACCCTTGCCTGCATTACGCACCATGAAAAGTCTATTTCGATCAAATGTGGAAAATTAAATTGAGGAAATTATTACTTGAAGAACCATTGTAATCAATGACACAATTTACCTTTTTCCTTCACCAATATCGACTTTTGGAAACCCACATACACATTTTGGATGAGTTTTAAATTCTTAAGTGCATGATGGAATAATTACACAAAAAAAGCAAAAAAAACAAAAAAAAAGAGAAAAGAGAATGAGGCTTTAGGGTGAAAACCCCAAAAGGGGCAGTCTAGAGTAAAACCAAAAACCTTTTGAGGTCATTCATGATATTGTCAGGGTCGAACAAGAAGGGATATAATAAAATGATTTCAGTGAGACCCATGAGCATTCATGACTCCTAAGAGAATAAAAAATGGCCATTTTGATGATCCATTGAAGGGACTAATATAGAATTGAAAACTTACTCTCTATTCCCAAATAACTCAGCAAAAGCCTGAGCCCATTATGGCTAGTCTTGACAACTATCAAAATACATAATTTGAAAATTAAAAGAGTGTTAAATTTTGTCTACATTTCAAGATAAACCATTTCACAAAACCATGATTTTCAAGGAATTCATTATTTTTGAAAAACTTGTGTTTTATTTGTGAGCCTAGATGAGGGAACATTCATCTCATTTTCTATCAGGTTGTAAGCCTTTCTTGCCAAACCAAAACATTGATGTGTGAAACCACATGATCCATTTGATAAGAACAAATTACCTTCCCACCACATCCACCTAAATAGTGATCACCAATCTTCAAGAAACTCAAATGATAATTTTTTGTTGCATTTGTGTTTAACTTTCTTTGATCACTACTGTGTGGGGCAATCTTGTAAAATTAAAAAGTTTTGGATAGATAAACATTTTCAAAAATAAAAACCGTTTATCTTTTGAATCTGAAAATGGAAAGGATGCTTGAGGCAATTTTGTTTGAAAATTTTTCGATTGCTAATCAAAATTTTGATAGCGTTTCAAGCAGAAATGAGAGAGAATTCAATAATTATTGTGGCGTAAAGAATTTCTTATGCCTTTTTGGGGGAAAATTTTGTTAGGAAAAATTTTGTTTGTAAAATGAATTCTTAGGGTGTTTGAAAAAAAAATAAGGGTAAATAAAAATGTGATGATTGTCATGAGCCAACCCTTGTTGCACAGTAAAAAATGGCTTTAAGTGGTGAGACAAATACTTTAAGCTAAGGTAGATGAGAAATCAGAAATGAAAAAGTTTTCGTCAATAAGAAGAGAAAATTGAAAGAAAATTTTGGATAATTGCATTTGCATCTTTACAGTGCACATTCGCATGAAACATTTGCATTTGGATCTTGATAAAATTCATTTGCATTTGCTTCATGATAGAAGTTATCTGTATTTGCATCATAATAGTTGGTTATTCATTGATAAAAAAATTTGCATTCGTATTGTTGATATTGCATTTGCATTAGTGATCATTGCATCAACCAAACATTGAAAAAAGGTGAATATAGGAGATTTTGGATTGAAAAAAAATGATTAAAAAAGAGAGGAAAATTTGTTCAAAAAAAAGAAGAAAAAGAAGGAAAAGAAAGAAAGAAAAGAAAGAAGAGATAGAAAAAGAGAAAAGGAAAAAGTAAAAAAAAAAAGAAGAATTTAAAATTTCATTGCTTCTGTTGCAAGAGGAGCTTTTCATGAAAAAATTTAAAGTTTCATTGCCTCTGTTGTAAGAGGAGCTTTTTCAGAAAAGGACTTTAAAGTTTTATAGCCTCTGCTGCAAGAGGAGCTTTTTCGGATGTGAATTCCCGAAACCGACAATCAGATGAGAAATTCCCGATATAAATTATCTAGATGAGAATTCATGGATGTTTGGGTGTGAATCCCTAAGTCAAATTTTTAGATGTGAATCTCCAAGTTAAAATTTCGGATGTGAATCTCCAAATCAAAATTTCAAAATTTCAGATGTGAATCTCCGAATTAAAATTTTGGGTGTGCATCCCCAAGTCAAAATTTTGGGTGTGAATCCCTAAGTCAAATCTTTGGATGTGAATCTCCAAATCAAAATTTCAGAAGTTCAGATGTGAATCTTCGAGTTAAAATTTTGGGTGTGAATCTCCAAGTTAAATTTTTGGATGTGAATCTCCAAGTTAAAATTTCAGATGTAAATCTCCGAATCAAAATTTTGGGTGTGCATCCCCAAGTCAAAATTTTGGGTGTGAATCCCTAAGTCAAATTTTTGGATGTGAATCTCCAAGTTAAAATTTCGGATGCGAATCTCCGAATCAAATTTTTGGATGTGAATCTCCAAATCAAAATTTCAAAAGTTCAGATGTGAATCTCCGAATTAAAATTTTGGGTGTGAATCCCTAAGTCAAAATTTTGGATGTGAATCTTCGAATCAAAAGTTCGGATGTGAATTCCCGAACAAATTTCTAGAAGTGAATTCCTAGACCTTTCGGATGTGAATTCCCGAAACAAAATTTCTAGAAGTGAATACCTAGATTTTCGGATGCGAATTCCCAAAATAAAATTTTAGATCTTCGGATGTGAATCCCCGAAACAGAACCTTCAGATGTGAATTCTTGAAATGAAATTTTCTAGAAGTGAATTCCTGGATTTTCGGATGTGAATTCCCGAAATAGAAATTTTCTAAACGAGAATCCTTAAATTATTGGAAGTGAATTCCCTATTTAAGTCTAAGTTCAAAAAAAAAAAGGAAAAAAGAAAAGAAAAAAAAGAAGAAAAAAAGAGAGAAAAAAGAAAGAAAAAGAAAAAAAAAGAGAATTCTTGAAAGTTAAATTTGAATTGAAGCTCTTCAAACAAAGTTCTAGATAAGATTAAACACATCAATGTTAGAACGAGATAAATGAGATTTTCGGACGAGAAATTTTCGATATAAATTATCTAGGTGAGAATTCCTGGATGTTCGGACGTGAATTCCCGAAACAAATTATCCAAACGTGAATACCTAGACTTTCAGGTGTGAATCCATGAAATGAAATTTCGGATGTGAATTCCCGAACAAATTTTTCAGATGTGAATACCTGAATTTTCGGATTGAATTCCCAAAACAAACACTCGGATGTGAATTCCTGAGACAAAATTTTCTAGATGTGAATTCCTATATCTTCAAATATGAAATCTTTCAAGGAGGAGTACTTTACAAGAAAGGAATTTAAAGTTTCATGCCTCTGTTGTAAGAGGAGCACTTTTCCAAAAAGATTTTAAAGTCTCAATGCCTTTACTGTAAGAGGAGCACATTTTAGAAAAAAATTTAAAGTTTCAATGCCTCTATTGTAGGAAGAGCACTTTTACAAGAAGAATTAAAAAAAAAACCAAAATAAAACAAAAATAAACAAAAAAAAAAGAAAAGAAGAAGAGAGAAAAAGCAAAAAAAGAGAAGAAATGGGCCATAAGCCAAACAAAATTGTTGTCTTTTATCTTTGCTTTATTCCTGATTCTCAACAATGAGCAAAGAGGGGCAGCTGTTGACACCTAATTTTGTCATATTATTATTTTATATATTTTATTTATTATTATTTTTATTATTGTTATTATTATTACTTTTATATTATTATTATTATTAACTGTTATTATTATTATTATTATTATTATTATTATTATTATTATTATTATTTCTATTACTTCATTTTATTATTATTTTGTTTTGTTGTCCAGCTACCACCACTGTCCATCAACCACTATTGGCGCTAGCTCTAGTCGACCTCAATCAGTTTCCTCTACCCAAGGACCCCAAAATTCACTTTCTCTTTTTTCTAGGACTGCCCCCTATTTCGTTCCCTAAAGCTTTCTTTCTATCAACTTAATAAGAACAAACAAAAATTCTGGAGGAAAGGGGGTCCGCCATTTTGCCTCCTTTCTTTTTGCTCAACAGACAGAACCTATCACAACAGAAACTCCCACATTCAACCCCTCGGCCTCACCGAACCCCACCAACCCTCTCGACAACCAAGTAAGCCACAAGCCATCATTCGGCCACCACCTAAATCACAGAAAAATAGAACCCAAGAGGCCCCATTCCACCAAAAATCACCTCTAAACAACAATCCGACTACCCACCTTCGCCCATCACTCCCACCGTGACGCCACCATTTTCAGCCATCCCTCACAGAACCCAACCCCCAAAACAGCAAACACAAACACACGCACAAACACACACATACCAATGACCATCATCATCACCACCATCACCTGAAATCCCTGCAAAAAAAAAAAGAAGAAAAGAAATACAACCCAAGCAATAATCAACCCACAAGCAGTCCAAAAAGCCATAGCAGAAAAATAAAAAAATAAAAAAGAGAAGAAAATCTGACAGAACTCAAGAGGAGGTGTCGGTTTGTGGGGTCTTTTTCTTGGCATTTCGAGGGTAAAATTAGGAGGGTAGTTCACCTAGGGCTAAGGAGGTATAGACATAAGTGAAGAAGGTGGAGCCGATGGAGGAAGGAATTTTTGGGCATTTGAAACCGGAACCTCTCTTGCAGGTCTAGGCCTAGAGGAAGAGATTCGAGCAAAACAAAGGGAAGAAGAAGGAAGAACGAGTGAAGAGAAATCAGAAAAGGGGAAGCTTTTTGATTTTTGGCAACCGGCCATGGTGGCCAGAAATCGCCTTGACAGGGGAGAGCCTTTGAAGGCTCTAGAGATTTTTTTTGTAAAGTAGAAGTTGAAAATGAGTTAATAAAAAAATTTTTGGCCTTTTATAATGTGTGTAAAAAGAAAAGCAAGGACCCGCCTGTGACCCGGATCCGACTTGGGATCTGCGCGCCTGACCCGAAAGCACTCCCAGCTGACCTGAGCAGAGCCGGCCCGACCCGTGCCACGCCCGACCCGCTTCGCTTCACCCGGATCAGACCCGCGCTAGCCCACTTGCTTCAGGCCTAACTCCCACATTTAGGCCCATTTAAGCTTGAACCATTCTAAAGGCCTTACAGTAGTTTTTTGGGACTTCTTTAATTGGGTTTTGAGCCTAAATTCTGGTATCCTCTTTGCTTTTTAGTTAGTTTTGATTGTTTGTTTGTTCATTTATTTATTTATTTTTAGTTATTCCTTAATATTAAAAAAAACAAAAAACTTACTGTAAACACCAAATTTTGTCCGAGCAAAAAAAAAAAAAAATAATAACAAATAGTAAATAAAAAAAAAACAAAAATAAAAAAAAACACAAAACAAAAACACAAAACAAAAATACGTCAATGCTTTTTCATGCAAACCCTAAAACCCCATGCAAACCTTTAACCTCTTCCTATCTAAATCCCACACAAGAACAATGGAATCCCAAAATGAAAACCAAAGCCAAATCAATGCACTTGATGCCGGCAATCAATAAAAAAAATATATTGAAGAGTAAATTGAGAATCAATATTAATGTTATGAATAAATGGAAACTTCAAATAATGAAAGGTTAACACAAATCAAGATCCCTTAATCAAGGGTGTGCAAATAGACAGAAAGAATTAAGGAAATGATCAAGGAATTACCAAAAAAAATAATAATAATAAATTAAAAGGGTCAAACAAGAAATAAATGATAAAATAAAGATCCCATGATTTTGGGATCAATACATTAAAATAAAAATTTTCTTTCTTAAAATAGAGGAAGGATTTGTGGTTTTAAATGGAGGCTAAAAAAAAAACGGGGAAGAGGAGAACCAGGAAAATAAAAAGAAAGAAAAAAAAAGAGAGAGTCCAGCTTAGTCCTCCCCGGTGCATCATCATCATCATCACTGCACCACGCCATTGTCGAGCCCCCCATCATCCTTGCAGCCAGTCCATCCACCTCACAAGCTTCCCTGCCCCATCACCACTGCTGCCTCCTGCTCTCCAGGCGTTGCTACTGCTGCCTTGCCTAGCCGAGGAGGATCACCAGTCCAGCCACCACGTGAAGACCCCTGCTACACCCCCTGTTGTGAGGCACTGCTACAATTTGCCGCTTCACCGCCCCGTGGTCCTAAACGCACCAACCCCTGCCATTGCTGCTCTGTTCGGGCGCCTCTGCACCCATCCGCTCCGCTGCACCGCATCACACCTTGTTGCATCATCTTCATCACTGCACCGAGCATCATCACCATTGCTGTTGCTTGAAAGGTTCTGTCTTGGTATAAGCTACCAGTCCAGCCACCACGTGAAGACCCCTGCTCACCTTCAACAAGCTGCTGTGTCACCAGCCTCCTCGAGCCTTGACTCGCCTCATCAAAGCTTCACTGTTCGCCCCTCGTTCAAGCCCTGTTGCACTGCTGGTTCACTGCTGTTGCTACACCGCTTGCTTGCACCATTCCCGTCACTACTGCTGCGTACTCCTTGAGCGGCTTTGCAAATCTGAAGGTATAAGGCTTATATCCCACGTGCACTGCATCTTCAAGCTTTGTTATAAGTATATATTGGATGTTTTATTCTTTAAAGATTGATATTAGTTTTATTGAAATAAATTTTCTTTAGTTTATTCTATCTCGGAAATTTATTTAATATATTTAACTTTAGGTTATCTATTATGTTATAGATTTAGAAGTATATTTGTGAATTATAAAATTAAACTATAAGTTAGAAAAATTAGATCAACGTTATGAATAAATTAAAATCATTTTTAAATTAAATAATCAAAACAAAATGAACGCAAATATTCCGATGATAGGATTTTTTTTAGAGAAATCGCAAGTAGCGATTCTTTGATAATCCTTAGGGTCGAGATAAAATCCTTAAATGTCACCAGCGTATTGGGATATTTAAGTGATTTTATTTCGATAATAAAATTTTTAATTTTATAAAAATAAATCAATTTAAAAATAAAATAATAACCCATAATAAAAAAAAAAACAAATGGAAAGGCAAACGAGTGAATATGTAAGTTTTATTTCCGATGATAAGATTTCGAAGAAATCACAAGTAGTGATTCTTCGATAATCTTTAGGATCGAGAAAATTCATTAGATGTTACCAGCGTATTGGGATATCTAATTTGTTTTATCTCGATATCAAAGTTTCTTATAAATATAAAAAAATAAAATAAATAAAAAAGGGTAAAAAGTAGATAAATATAAAAACTTAAAATAGATGAATTTAAATATAAATTTTAATAAGAAATTTTAAATTTCCGATGATAGGATTTCTTAGAAATCGCAAGTAGCGATTCTTCGATAATCCTTAGGATCGAAATAAAATCTTTAATGTCACCAGCGTATTGGGACATTTAAATGATTTTATTCCGATATAAAGAAAATATTAATAAGATTTCTTAGTATAAAAAAAAATAAATATAAAAATGGTAATAAAAATAATAATATAAAAAATAGGTAAATACAAGAAAATAGTAAGTGAATAGAAATAAAAAAAAAAACTTTTAAATAGGTAAAAATTTAGGAATTAAAATAAGTAAATAAATGTAAATACACATCTTAAATACAAAAGGTATCCTATGATAGGATTTCTTAGAAATCACAAGTAGTGATTCTTTGATAATCCTTAGGGTCGAAATGAAATATTTGAATATTACCAGCGTATTGGGGTATTCAAGTAATTTTAGTTCGATGAAATAAATTAATATTAACAAACAAATAATAAATAAATAAATTTTTTAAACAAATAAATAAGAGTACAAAATTGTTACAATTAACCTTCAAAAATAAATGATAATAAAACAATTAAAAATTAAAAAAAAGTATGAGTTTTAAAGATTTTCCGATGATGAGATGTTACGGAATTCACAAGTAGTGATTCCTAACTGATCTCTAGGTGAGAGAAATATGCTAAATGTTACCAGCGTATTGGAATATTTAGTATGATTTTTCAATAAAAACAAGATTTTATAAATATAAATAAATTACAAAATAATAATATAAGTATAAATGAATTAAAAAATAATAAAATGGATTTCTCATGTGCATCATCTATATTTTGATTGCATCATTTGCATTCATGAAATTTCAAAATAAGTGTGAATCTCCCAAGGATGGGATTCTATAGAAATCGCAAGTAGCGATTCTTACGAAATCTCTAGGTGAGGAAATTATCCGAAATGCTACCAAAAGTATTGGGGTTCTTCGGAATAATTTTCAATACAAAAGATTCTCATTTATTTCAAATAAAAAAATAAATTTAACATAAATAAAAATAAAATTTAATGTTTCAAATAATAAGCAAATAACAAATTGATTTCAAAATAAATGAATTTCTTTTTAAATGTTTAATTAAGACCATTTTATTAAGATCAAAAGATAATACATGATTAAGTGGTACCGTTTTCTAACGGGCGCTGTGGGGGTGCTAATCCTTCCCCACGCGTAACCGAACTCCCGAACCCAAACTTTGTTTTCGCAGACCAAAAATTATTTTTTTTTTTGATAAACCTTAATTAATTTTAAGATTTTATTGAAAAAAAATAAATGATTTTAGGTGGCCAATCACACCTAGTCAAAAAAGATTGGTGGCGACTCCTCTTTTCTGTGTTTTTTCCCAAAATCGTCTAGCGATCGAGTCCCCGGACGAAAAATCGTTACGACAGCTTGGCGACTCCACTGGGGACCTTAGAGAGTCGAACCATGATTAATCATGTCTTATCCAAAATCTTAGTTAATGGTCTTAATAAATATTTTCATGAAAAAAATTATTAAAAAAACAAAAAAAAATACAAACAAAAAAATATATATGTGAATCATCTTTATCACTTGCATTTTGGGATGCTTTCTAAATTTTGTTCCTTTGCATGCATGACATATTCATTGCATACATAAACCCTACACCCGGGTTTGTCCCTTTTAGGAGAGAGAATAGTACCTTTGCTCTCGTGAGGTGATAACCTCCGCAATGGCAAGCGAAATACTCTCACTCAAGTTGAACCCTTTCCGTTTGTAGCCTGTCATGGGTGAGGATTGGGGTGCCTTACTAGTCTAGCGTAGACGTCAGTAAGGAACAATTTGGGAACCTTTTGTCCTTTTAGAGACCCAAACCAAGCATATAGTGAACCATAGAAAAAGTTCACCTTAGATAGAACCTTACCCTTAGAAAATAACCCTGTATAAGACATTTGATGTTACTTTTTTGTTTTTGTACTAATAAATGTTCTGTTTTTCCTTTTTGCATGAATCATTTCTCATCATGAAGGTTGCATAAGAGAGGTATTTTCTCCATGGCCTATTACAACCAAGAATCCTACATGAAATCCAAAGAATGTTGGGCTTGTTCATCAACTGTGACTGTCATGTGTGATCCATATAATGAAGTGCAGTTTTGGTCAGAGAAGACTCAGCAAGAGAAAGGGAATTGCTTGATAGAAGGCTTCATATCATCATTACCTAGAGAAGTGAGCTTGGACCTTAAGCAGAATGACTTAACAGGTTTGGTTAACATATGGAAGCAAATCAGTAAGGAGAAGAAAGAAGACTTTTGTAGCAGGTATGGCCAAATAGCTTCGTTGATTTCAAAAAAAAAAAAAAAAAAAATAAAAAAAAAAAAACCCCAAAAAAAAAGTGGCGGTTGAAGACCTTTGCTGAAAGCTGCTATCCAGTTTTGGGATCCATCCCACAGGTGTTTCACATTTAACGAAGTGGATTTGATGCCCACTATAGAAGAGTACTCTATTTTGATAGGGTTGGATTTAAAGAGCCCTGACAAGGTATATGTCAGAAAGCCGAAGTCTGGGTTTCGTAAGAAGTTGGCTGGGATTATGGGAGTGAAACCGGAAGAAATAGATCCTCATATGAAGCAAAAGGGAGAACACATTTGCCTACCTTGGGATTTTCTCCATGGATTTATTAAAGATCATTTGAATGATGAGAAGGGGTTAGCTGTTTTTGCCCTGGCAATTTACGGGTTGGTTATTTTTCCTAAGGTTTTGGGGCACATTGAGATAGCCGTGATAGACTTCTTTGAACAAGTTGTTAATAATGTAAATCCTTCGCCAGCAATCTTGGCTGAGACCTTTCGATCATTGAGTTATTGCCGACGAAAAGGAGAAGGGCGTTTCATGGGATGCGCACAACTCTTATACATATGGATCAAGAGCCATTTCAACTGTGAGGTGAAAGAATTCTCAAAGCCTTTTTATCGTGGAAATACCTCGATCAAAGAATTTTGTAGAAGTAAATGGCCAAAACCAAAACCTAAAGATGAATGGGTGTTTGTCCTTCAACAGCTTAGAGATGATCAAGTGACTTGGATGGCCCCGTGGATGTATCATGTCCCAGTACTATATAGATGCGGAGAAGAATCTTGGATACCACTATTGGGATTATGGGGGATAACAAGTTGTGCCCCACTTATGGTGCAGAGACAGTTTTGGGCAAAACAGTTTACTCCGGCAACGCATGGGCTTAATTTGATGGAGTATTCCTATGGTGAACCAAAGGCAACGAAAAAGACAGAACAAGCCATTCGAGCATGGAAACAACCTCGAAGATTTGCGACAGGACCCTTATCTGATAAAGCTACCCCAAATTACCTGATGTGGAGAGCTAAACGGGTTAAAGATGTTGTATTCAGGGAGTCACTTGCGTATGTACAACCTGAGGCAGATATATCCGAAATCGAGATTGTTCGCAGCAATTCAAAGAGGAAGAAAAGAAGATGGAGCAAAGGAATCTAAAGCTTCAAGAGGAGGTAGAGAATTTAAAGGTCAAGTTTGAAGTACAAGAAGCTGCGCTCAAGAGGATGAGAACAGAGCGAGATGTTGCCCACAATGACCTTCAAGAATTGAATCAGGAAAATAAAAGGTTGAGAAGAGAAATGAGGATCGGAGGAATTGTTATGACTTCTAATGAGAGGAAGAAGGAAATAGAAGATCTTCGTGGGAAAGTGGAGTATTGGAGAAACAAGGCAAAGAAAAATGAAGAGGGAACTGCCATTACTCTTCAAGAGCAGCGATATTGGAAACAAATGTATACAGTTAACACTGAAAAATTGATGCAATGTCGAAAGGAAAATGAAGCTCTGAAAGTTGGACTGAAGGACGAAGACTATGTCAAACTTCAAGATGAAAGGAATCTGTTACAACAAAAAGTCCAGATTTTGGAGGAACACTTGCAACATTACAAGAATGACATTGCTTTGATCATCCAAGAATGGAAACTTAGGGAGAATGATTGGAGGTATTCATACGACTTGGTCGTAGATGCAAGCATGAAATGGAGAGTAAGGAGTTTTGGAAGACAACAATATATAGAACATTTGGCTACACAAGTCTGCAAAGCTGTGCGCAAGGCGAGAGAGATGGTGGAAAAGGCGGAAGCTCTGAGGCAGGAAATTAACCCAACTGGAGAGATTGGACAGCGTTTGTTAGATTTTCTTGAGGAAGCTAAAGATCAATATCAGCAAGTTAGTCAGTTTTATGGGTATAATAGGAGAATGTTAGCTATGTAATTTTGAATTCGATAGTCATATAATAAAAGTTCCTTTGAATAAATGAAAGTCGAATTCAATAGCCATGTAATAAAAGTTCTTTTGAATAAATGAAGGTTCTTTGGTTGAAATCGTTATGGATTAAATACCTCTTACTCCCATGCATGTCATGCATCCATTTCATACACATGCCTACCAATGAAAAGATATTGGTGATCATAAGTAATGACATCATATATCGTTGAGGTGAAAAGGAAAAGTTTTAATATCTCACCAAAAGTATTGGGATGATTTTATCTTTTCCTTCTTTATGGCAAAAACTAAAAAATAACATGTGATCCTAATTTGCGGGCTCATTTAGGTGTCAGAATAGCGAAGCCACCGAATCCTGAACGTCCAGCACAACATCGGTACAAAACTCGCTCCCAATCTAAGGTCATGGAGTCCGAACAACAAGCAAGAATGGAAAGAATGGAAAAAGTTCAGCAAGAACTTATCAAGTCCCAAGAAGAATCTCGGGAGCAAATGGCAAAAATGATGGAGATGATGATGAGCTTAATGAAAGGGAAAGGAGTTGCTGATGATTCAAGGGAGGAACCTCAACTTTCAAGAGAAGATCCAATATACCCGCCTGGGTTTACACCGCCCCAAGCTCAAGCTACCAAGGAGCTTATCCCCAAGTTCCAATTTTCCTGAATAACCCACAAAATCAAGGAAAGTATCCCGGATCTAGCCCTGTGGATCCTATTTTTGTGCCTAACTTGGATGACCCAATAGAGCAAGAGAAGTTAAGGAAGGACAATGAAGAAACAAGAGAAAAGTATGTTTTGCTAGAAGAACGGTTAAGGGCAATTGAAGGAATGGATTTCTTTGGGAGCGTAGATGCCAACGAGCTTAGCCTTGTCCCAGACTTGGTTATACCACCAAAATTTAAAGCCCCTGAATTCGAGAGGTATGATGGGACCACCTGCCCAGCTGCTCATATTACTATGTTTTGTCGGAAGATGTCTGGCTACACGAACAACGATAAGTTGCTCATCCATTGCTTCCAGGATAGCTTGATTGGACCTACTGTTAAATGGTATAATCAGTTGGATCGGAGTCGTATCCATACATGGAAGGATTTAGGAAAAGCCTTTATGGCACAATATAGGCATATGACCGATATGGCACCTGATAGGTTATCCTTACAGAACCTAGAGATGAAATCTGGTGAAAGCTTTAAAGAGTATGCCCAAAGGTGGAGGAATTTGGCAGCTCAGGTGCAGCCTCCGTTGACTGAAAAAGAGACAACAACTTTGTTTGTTAGTACTTTGCGACCCCCTTATTATGATAAACTCGTGGGGAGTGCTACTAAAAATTTTGCTGATATGGTCATTTCGGGGAGATGATTGAAAATGCCATTAAAAGTGGCAAGATTGAAGACACATCAGCCCCAAAAAGGAGTGGAATGAGTAGAAAGAAAGATGGGGAAGCGCAAGCTGTTACCACTGAAAGACGATCGAAGATGAATTCCGCACCCCATTTTCCTTACCCTTCATACCATCCCTATTATTCACCCGTGAACAATATCTCCCAAAACCCTTACTCATACCAACCTCAACCAACCCACCCCATGAATTTACAAGCACCAATGAATATTGGTACCCCTTCCTCTGCACAAGCACCAAGACCTACTTATCAACCTAACAACCAAGGAAATAACCAAAGAGCTCCCAAGATTAATAAGGAGAGGCCCCAATTCGACCCAATACCAATATCCTATGCTGAACTATTCCCCCAATTATTGCAGAATCACTTTGTTGCCCCTGTTTTTCTACAACCCCTTAAACCCCCTTATCCAAAATGGTATGATGCAAATGCTCATTGCGATTATCATGCCGGGATCCAAGGCCACTCGATCGAAAATTGTACGGCATTTAAGTACAAAGTTCGAGATCTCATGAAAGCTGGAATCTTGGAATTTGGGAAGGATAATGAGCCAAGCGTAAATACGAATCCCCTTCCAAATCACACAGAGGCCAATGTAAACGCAATAATAGAGGATGATGGGTGTTGGATAAAAAGAAATGTCAGTGATGTGAAAACACCGATGAGGGTGGTGCTGGAAACAATGAGGAAGGCAAAGATTATTCAATCTAAGAAGGCAAAATTTGGGCTTGAAATGCAAGAAGAAGAGTATTGTGAGTTTCATGGAGAAATGATGGGGCATTCCGTCCAAAGTTGTGAGGAGTTTCGTCGTATAGTACAAAAGATGATGGACTTAGGAGAAATTGAGTTCTCTGAAGCTCTTGAAGGGAAAGTAGTGAATGTTATAGAGCCATCAATGTTTGGGAAGCCAATCAAACCATTGAAGGTCGTTTGTGGGGATAAGAGTAAAATGGAACCTAGCATAACTGCTGAAAATGCTAGGTCGAAACTAATTGTTAAAGTTCCAAGCCCATTCCCGTATAAGAGTGACCATGCAGTCCCGTGGAATTACAATTATAAGGTCACAGCTCAAGGTTCTCTCAATAATCCCTCTACTTATACTGCTGATACAATAGACATTGCGGGCCCGGGAGGAATGACGAGAAGTGGTAGTGTTATACCCCAGATATGTTGAAGAAAACTCAGATGGGGAAGGCTAAAGAAGATGGAAAGGGCGAAAACAATAGAGATAGCCAAGCAAAAGAGGTCAGACCAATGGTTCCAGTAGATTCTGAAAGAAAGAAACCTGTAACGGAGAAAGAGGCTTGTGAGTTTTTGAAGTTTATCAAGCACAGTGAATACAACGTGGTGGAACAATTAAATCGCTTACCAGCAAGGATTTCCTTACTTTCGTTACTCTTGAATTCAGAGCCTCATCGAAATGCTTTGTTGAAAGTGCTCAATGAAGCTTATGTGGCCCACAATGCGTCGGTAGAGAACATAGATCGGCTGGTGGGAAATATTGCGGCAGATAACTTCATTTCATTCAATGATGATGAGATCCCACTCGACGGTAGAGGGAGTACTAAAGCCCTTCACATAACCACCACTTGCAAAGATCATATCCTTCCGAAAGTCCTCATTGATAATGGGTCATCCTTGAATGTTATGCCCATGATTACACTGTCTAGGTTGCCTGTAGATAAGTCAAATTTGAGGAGAAGTCACATTGTTGTGAGAGCTTTTGACGGTACTCGTCGAGAAGTGGTTGGGAATATAGAGGTTCCACTCCAGATTGGTCCATGTGTCTATAACATTGAATTTCAAGTTATGGATATCACTCCTTCTTATAATTGTTTACTTGGAAGGCCTTGGATCCATTCAGCGGGTGCAGTTCCTTCGACTCTGCATCAAAAGGTCAAATTCGTGGTTGATGGACATTTGGTGAGTATAGAAGGAGAAGAAGACATGATTGCGACCATTACTACAAGTGCCCCATACATAGAAGTTGCTGAAGATGCGGTGGAATGCTCTTTTAGATCTTTAGAACTTGTTAATGCTACATTTGTGGGAGAAGGGATGAAAATACCCGTACCACATTTGTCAAAAGCCACCAAGCTCGGGATCCAACAAACGATGGGAAAGGGATGTCATGCTGGAGCAGGTTTAGGAAAGGAGTTACAAGGAATGAAGAGAGCAGTGTCTGTTACTCCTAAGATGGATAGGTTTGGGTTAGGATATAAACCCACTGGACTTGAAAAGAAAAAGTTCATAGAAAGGAAGAAGAAAAGCAAGTTGGCTAATTTTATGGGGCACGAAATAGAGTTTGAACCAATGGGTTTCCCTCCTCTATATGAGTCTTTCTATTCGGGGGATACATCTACAATAGCTCTGCAAAAGTTGAAAAGGCAGGTCTATCCCAGCATGGCTAGAGCTTTCACAGATCTCTCTATCAATATGTGGGAATAGAGGAATTTCTAGAAGAGATGGATAGTTCCGGAATTCGTCCTTGTCCTCCGACTACAAATTGGAGAATTGGCGTGCTGTTGAGCTCCCCGTCGTTTTCAAATCATGTTCCATGTAATGCAATAAACTTATCCAAGTGCTTTTGCCCAAAGGCATTAGGGTCTTTTATGTACGGGCTTTTATTTAGTCTTTATCATTCAATAAATGACAAGCATGATGCATTTTATTCATTCATCCGTGTTGTTTCTCTTCATTCATTTTTATACCTTCTCCATATCAATCCCATTTTAATTATCTCCAGGTATCCCAATAATGAAAATGAGGACCTTCTCAACAATAATCCAGAACTTAATTTTGAAAGAACTGTTTGTGTTGGTGAACTTAATGATGAAGGAGATGTGGATGATTATGCTTTACCTCAAGATTTGTTAAGACTAGTACAACAAGAAGAGAAACAAATTATGCCCAATCAAGAACCAATAGAAGTCATAAACTTGGGGAATGAAGAAATAAAGAAAGAAGTTAAAATTGGGACCTCTCTCTCCTTGCCAATTAAACAAAGATTAATGAGCTTGCTCCGCGAATATACAGATGTGTTTGCTTGGTCGTACCAGGACATGCCAGGTTTGAATACTGATATTGTAGTGCATAGATTACCTTTGAAGCCAGGTTGCAAACCGGTTCAGCAGAAATTGAGGAGGATGAAACCAGAAATGTTGTTGAAAATAAAAGAGGAGGTAAAAAAGCAATTCGACGCCGGATTCCTAGAAGTGGCAAAATACCCTAAATGGGTAGCAAATATAGTCCCAGTACCTAAGAAGGATGGAAAGGTGAGAATGTGTGTTGACTATCGGGATTTGAATAGAGCTAGCCCTAAAGACAATTTCCCGTTACCACATATTGATACTCTAGTTGATAATACGGCCAGGCATTCATTATTCTCTTTCATGGATGGTTTTTCGGGATATAACCAGATCAAGATGGCACCAGAGGACATGGAAAAGACCACGTTTGTGACAATGTGGGGAACTTTTTGTTACAAAGTAATGCCATTTGGTTTAAAAAATGCTGGGGCAACCTATCAAAGGGCCATGGTAACTCTATTCCATGATATGATGCATAAGGAGATTGAGGTTTATGTAGATGATATGATCGCTAAATCGAGGAGAGCGGAGGACCATGTCGACAATTTAAAAAAGCTCTTTGAAAGATTAAGAAAGTTTCAACTTAAACTCAACCCGGCTAAATGCACATTCGGGGCTACATCAGGAAAATTATTGGGTTTTGTTGTTAGTGAAAGAGGGATCGAGGTGGATCCGGATAAAATCAAGGCTATCCAAGACTTACCGCCACCGCGTACTCAGAAGGAAGTGAGGGGTTTCCTCGGACGATTGAATTATATCTCCCGTTTTATATCTCATCTCACTGCTAAGTGTGATCCAATTTTCAAGCTTCTACGAAAACATGACTCAGGAGAGTGGGATGAAAATTGTCAACTAGCATTTGATAGAGTCAAAGAATACCTTTCGAATCCACCAGTTTTAGTTCCTCCTATTCCAGGAAAGCCGCTTATTCTGTATCTTGTAGTTCATGAGCACTCGATGGGTTGCGTATTGGGGCAATACGACGAAGCAAGCAAGAAAGAGCGTGCAATCTACTACTTGAGCAAGAAATTCACGGATTGTGAATCCAAGTATTCCTCACTAGAAAAAATGTGTTGTGCACTAGCCTGGACTGCCCAGAGACTTCGGCATTATATGTTGTATCACACCACTTGGTTGATTGCGAAGTTGGATCCCATTAAGTACATTTTTGAAAAGCCTTCTTTGTCAGGGAGGTTAGCAAGATGGCAGGTATTACTCTCCGAATATGATATTGTCTATGTAAGTCAAAAAGCCATCAAAGGGAGTGCGATAGCTGAATTCTTGGCAGATCGAGTTGCAGAAGAATATGAGCCTATGAGGTTCGACTTCCCGGACGAGGATTTGATGACTATCCTCAAGATTGATGAAGAGTTAGTGGGAGATAAGGCATGGAAGTTGTACTTTGACGGAGCATCAAATATTCTGGGGCATGGTATTGGTGCAATCTTAATATCTCCAAAAGGGGATCATTATCCGTTCACTGCAAGATTGGATTTCAATTGTACCAATAACATGGCTGAATATGAAGCATGTATCATGGGACTACAAGCGGCCGTCGAAAAGAAAATTAAGGCGTTGGAAGTATACGGGGATTCTGCATTGGTAATTTACCAATTGCGAGGGGAGTGGGAGACAAGAGACTCAAAAATGGTCTTGTATCGTGAATTCGTCATCGACTTGATTAAACAATTTGAAAAGGTTTCTTTTGACCATTTACCTCGAGAAGAAAATCAAATGGCAGATGCTTTGGCAACATTGGCAGCCATGTTCAAAGTAAATGCAAATACTGAAGTTCAGCTCATTAAGATGAGTGTACGTGGTTCCCAGCTCATTGCTTAAATGTGGAGGAAGAAATTGATGATAAGCCTTGGTTTCATGATATTCTACAATATGTTAAGAACCAACAATATCCTAAGCAAGCCAAGGAAAACGATAAGAGGACCATAAGAAGATTGGCGATGGGATTCTTTCTCGATGGTGATATCCTGTATAAGAAAGGGAGGGACCAGGTTTTGTTAAGGTGTGTGGATGCTATGCAAGCTAGAAAGATCCTTGAGGAGGTTCACGAAGGAAGTTGTGGGACTCATGCGAATGGGCATATGATGGCTAGAAAAATCATGAGAGCGGGCTATTATTGGATGACCATGGAGAGTGATTGCATTAAATATGCTCAAAGATGTCACAAGTGTCAAATATATGGGGATAAAATACACGTCCCTCCAACATCTTTGCACGTCATGACAGCTCCTTGGCCTTTCTCAATGTGGGGAATGGATGTAATTGGGCCGATCACTCCAAAAGCGTCGAATGGACATCGTTTTATCTTAGTAATGATTGATTACTTTACAAAATGGGTGGAAGCTGCAACATTTGCTAGTGTGACGAAGTCAGTGGTGTGCAAGTTCATTAAGAAAGAAGTCATATGCAGATTTGGATTCCCTGAAAGGATTATTTCAGACAATGCTATGAACTTTAATAACAAGGTGATAGAGGAGGCTTGTGAGCAATTCAAAATCAAACATCATAATTCAGTGCCATATCGCCCGAAAATGAATGGGGCCGTAGAAGCTGCAAATAAGAATATCAAGAAGATTATTCAAAAAATGACAGACACCTATAAGGACTGGCATGAGAAACTTCCTTTTGCTTTGCATGCTTATCGGACTTCAATGCGTACATCCACCGGAGCCACTCCGTTCTCGTTGGTATATGGAATGGAAGCCGTTCTGCCTATTGAGGTTGAGATTCCTTCCTTGCGGGTATTGCTGGAGGTAGAATTGGAAGAAGCAGAATGGATCCGTACTCGATATGAACAGTTGAATTTGATTGAGGAAAAGAGGCTTAAAGCACTTTGTCATGGCCAATTATATCAAAGGAGAATGATGAGAGCATATGACAAAAAGGTCCGCCCTAGACAATTTCGGGAGGGGGAATTAGTTTTGAAAAGGATTCCATCTAATCAGCATGATCCTCGAGGAAAATGGGCACCAAATTGGGAAGGCCCGTATGTGGTAAAAAGGCCTTTTCAGGGGGAGCATTGATTTTGACGGAGATGGATGGGTATGAGTTACCAAACCCGGTCAATGGTGATGTGGTAAAAAAATATTATGCTTGAAATTGGATCTAAGTTGAAAACCTGAAAAGGCGGCTTAGATTAAAAAAAAAAAAAAAAAAGGTTGGGGTTTAAGTTGAAAACCTGAAAAGGCGGCTTAAACCCATAGGAGGTATCTAAGTCGAAAACCTGAGAGGGCGGCCTAGATAAAAGGGGCATCAATGTTGCAAGTCTAAAGGGGTTAAAGATGATAGGAAACATCTCCTACACATTGGGGTCATCAATCAATGGTTCATACAATAAGGATTCTGGATTATTCGATAGAGAAATTCCGAATATTTCTTATAAAGGAACTTCTGCCACCGTACATTTTTTTCATAGTCCCTTCTTCATGAATTCTTAGATATTTTGAGACAAAGCCAATCTGTTCTTCATTGAAACTACCTTGTACATGGACTTGTTTGCCTTACATTCATAATAAATGCATCTTGCTTGGCAAATGTGAATGATTTTGATTCAGTAAATAGTCCCAAATATAAAAGTAGTTTGCATTGCTATGTGAATAATAAAATGGGAATATGAGGGTTTAAACCCAACTCTGTGGGCATATAAACCAGAAGTACAGAAATCATACAAGGCGTTGCTTTCAAAAAAAAAAAAAAAAAAAGGAGAGGGAGTCCGATATCTTGCAAGCTCAAAGTTTGATAGTTTGGTTCGAGCATCCAGGGTGATGATGAAATATGCGTTTAC
The DNA here is from genome assembly GCA_031772115.1 of Heritiera littoralis. Classification (NCBI taxonomy): domain Eukaryota; kingdom Viridiplantae; phylum Streptophyta; class Magnoliopsida; order Malvales; family Malvaceae; genus Heritiera; species Heritiera littoralis. The sequence goes on along the minus strand of JAPDPK010000243.1, from coordinate 110,768 downwards.
AGCCAAATGCGTACTCGCAAATTAGGTCACTTGTTATGATCTGCATTCACGTTCATGAATATTGCATCTGCAATTATGCCCTCTGCATTTATATCTTTGATGTGTAACCTATGATTCGGAAAATCTAAACCTTTCATCCTTGGTATGGAGTCAGGGTCTTGTGTTTCAAAATCGAATTCACTTTTTTGAAGTGGGTCGAGCCTTGATAGGGAGTCAAGATATCATATGTCTCAAAATCGAATTCACTTTTTCACAGTGGATCGAGCCTTGGTAGAGAGTCAAGGTATTAGGTTTTAAAGTCGAATTCACTTTTTCACAGTGGATCGAGCCTTGGTAGAAAGTCAAGGTATCATATGTTTCAAAATCGAATTCACTTTTTCACGGTGAATCGAGCCTTGGTAGGGAGTCAAGGTATTAGGTTTTAAAGTCGAATTCACTTTTTCACAGTGGATCAAGCCTTGGTAGGGAGTCAAGATATCATATGTCTCAAAATCGAATTCACTTTTTCACAGTGGATCGAGCCTTGGTAGAGAGTCAAGGTATTAGGTTTTAAAGTCGAATTCACTTTTTCACAGTGGATCGAGCCTTGGTAGAAAGTCAAGGTATCATATGTTTCAAAATCGAATTCACTTTTTCACGGTGAATCGAGCCTTGGTAGGGAGTCAAGGTATTAGGTTTTAAAGTCGAATTCACTTTTTCACAGTGGATCAAGCCTTGGTAGGGAGTCAAGGTATCGTGTGTCTCAAAATCGAATTCACTTTTTTACAGTGGATCGAGCCTTGGTAGAAAGTCAAGGTATCATATGTTTCAAAATCGAATTCACTTTTTCACGGTGAATCGAGCCTTGGTAGGGAGTCAAGGTATTAGGTTTTAAAGTCGAATTCACTTTTTCACAGTGGATCAAGCCTTGGTAAGGAGTCAAGGTATCGTGTGTCTCAAAATCGAATTCACTTTTTTACAGTGGATCGAGCCTTGGTAGGGAGTCAAGGTATTAGGTTTTAAAATCGAATTCATTTCTCTAAAATGGATCGAGCCTTGGTATGGAGTCAAGGTATCGTGTGTCTCAAAATCGAATTCACTTTTTTACAGTGGATCGAGCCTTGGTAGGGAGTCAAGGTATTAGGTTTTAAAATCGAATTCATTTCTCTAAAATGGATCGAGCCTTGGTATGGAGTCAAGGTATCATGTGTTTCAAAATCGAATTCACTTCTCTAAAATGGATCGAGCCTTGGTATGGAGTCAAGGTATTATTTTCGAGAATCAAAATTGAATTTTCCCAAAAAAAAAAAAGAGGTTCGGACAAAATTGTTGTCTATAGTCTTTGCCCTATTCCTGATTCTCAGCAAGGTGCAAAGAGGGGCAGCTGTAAACACCAAATTTTGTCCGAGCAAAAAAAAAAAAAAATAATAATAATAACAAATAGTAAATAAAAAAAAAACAAAAATAAAAAAAAACACAAAACAAAAACACAAAACAAAAATACGTCAATGCTTTTTCATGCAAACCCTAAAACCCCATGCAAACCTTTAACCTCTTCCTATCTAAATCCCACACAAGAACAATGGAATCCCAAAATGAAAACCAAAGCCAAATCAATGCACTTGATGCCGGCAATCAATAAAAAAAATATATTGAAGAGTAAATTGAGAATCAATATTAATGTTATGAATAAATGGAAACTTCAAATAATGAAAGGTTAACACAAATCAAGATCCCTTAATCAAGGGTGTGCAAATAGACAGAAAGAATTAAGGAAATGATCAAGGAATTACCAAAAAAAATAATAATAATAAATTAAAAGGGTCAAACAAGAAATAAATGATAAAATAAAGATCCCATGATTTTGGGATCAATACATTAAAATAAAAATTTTCTTTCTTAAAATAGAGGAAGGATTTGTGGTTTTAAATGGAGGCTAAAAAAAAAACGGGGAAGAGGAGAACCAGGAAAATAAAAAGAAAGAAAAAAAAAGAGAGAGTCCAGCTTAGTCCTCCCCGGTGCATCATCATCATCATCACTGCACCACGCCATTGTCGAGCCCCCCATCATCCTTGCAGCCAGTCCATCCACCTCACAAGCTTCCCTGCCCCATCACCACTGCTGCCTCCTGCTCTCCAGGCGTTGCTACTGCTGCCTTGCCTAGCCGAGGAGGATCACCAGTCCAGCCACCACGTGAAGACCCCTGCTACACCCCCTGTTGTGAGGCACTGCTACAATTTGCCGCTTCACCGCCCCGTGGTCCTAAACGCACCAACCCCTGCCATTGCTGCTCTGTTCGGGCGCCTCTGCACCCATCCGCTCCGCTGCACCGCATCACACCTTGTTGCATCATCTTCATCACTGCACCGAGCATCATCACCATTGCTGTTGCTTGAAAGGTTCTGTCTTGGTATAAGCTACCAGTCCAGCCACCACGTGAAGACCCCTGCTCACCTTCAACAAGCTGCTGTGTCACCAGCCTCCTCGAGCCTTGACTCGCCTCATCAAAGCTTCACTGTTCGCCCCTCGTTCAAGCCCTGTTGCACTGCTGGTTCACTGCTGTTGCTACACCGCTTGCTTGCACCATTCCCGTCACTACTGCTGCGTACTCCTTGAGCGGCTTTGCAAATCTGAAGGTATAAGGCTTATATCCCACGTGCACTGCATCTTCAAGCTTTGTTATAAGTATATATTGGATGTTTTATTCTTTAAAGATTGATATTAGTTTTATTGAAATAAATTTTCTTTAGTTTATTCTATCTCGGAAATTTATTTAATATATTTAACTTTAGGTTATCTATTATGTTATAGATTTAGAAGTATATTTGTGAATTATAAAATTAAACTATAAGTTAGAAAAATTAGATCAACGTTATGAATAAATTAAAATCATTTTTAAATTAAATAATCAAAACAAAATGAACGCAAATATTCCGATGATAGGATTTTTTTTAGAGAAATCGCAAGTAGCGATTCTTTGATAATCCTTAGGGTCGAGATAAAATCCTTAAATGTCACCAGCGTATTGGGATATTTAAGTGATTTTATTTCGATAATAAAATTTTTAATTTTATAAAAATAAATCAATTTAAAAATAAAATAATAACCCATAATAAAAAAAAAAACAAATGGAAAGGCAAACGAGTGAATATGTAAGTTTTATTTCCGATGATAAGATTTCGAAGAAATCACAAGTAGTGATTCTTCGATAATCTTTAGGATCGAGAAAATTCATTAGATGTTACCAGCGTATTGGGATATCTAATTTGTTTTATCTCGATATCAAAGTTTCTTATAAATATAAAAAAATAAAATAAATAAAAAAGGGTAAAAAGTAGATAAATATAAAAACTTAAAATAGATGAATTTAAATATAAATTTTAATAAGAAATTTTAAATTTCCGATGATAGGATTTCTTAGAAATCGCAAGTAGCGATTCTTCGATAATCCTTAGGATCGAAATAAAATCTTTAATGTCACCAGCGTATTGGGACATTTAAATGATTTTATTCCGATATAAAGAAAATATTAATAAGATTTCTTAGTATAAAAAAAAATAAATATAAAAATGGTAATAAAAATAATAATATAAAAAATAGGTAAATACAAGAAAATAGTAAGTGAATAGAAATAAAAAAAAAACTTTTAAATAGGTAAAAATTTAGGAATTAAAATAAGTAAATAAATGTAAATACACATCTTAAATACAAAAGGTATCCTATGATAGGATTTCTTAGAAATCACAAGTAGTGATTCTTTGATAATCCTTAGGGTCGAAATGAAATATTTGAATATTACCAGCGTATTGGGGTATTCAAGTAATTTTAGTTCGATGAAATAAATTAATATTAACAAACAAATAATAAATAAATAAATTTTTTAAACAAATAAATAAGAGTACAAAATTGTTACAATTAACCTTCAAAAATAAATGATAATAAAACAATTAAAAATTAAATAAAAAGTATGAGTTTTAAAGATTTTCCGATGATGAGATGTTACGGAATTCACAAGTAGTGATTCCTAACTGATCTCTAGGTGAGAGAAATATGCTAAATGTTACCAGCGTATTGGAATATTTAGTATGATTTTTCAATAAAAACAAGATTTTATAAATATAAATAAATTACAAAATAATAATATAAGTATAAATGAATTAAAAAATAATAAAATGGATTTCTCATGTGCATCATCTATATTTTGATTGCATCATTTGCATTCATGAAATTTCAAAATAAGTGTGAATCTCCCAAGGATGGGATTCTATAGAAATCGCAAGTAGCGATTCTTACGAAATCTCTAGGTGAGGAAATTATCCGAAATGCTACCAAAAGTATTGGGGTTCTTCGGAATAATTTTCAATACAAAAGATTCTCATTTATTTCAAATAAAAAAATAAATTTAACATAAATAAAAATAAAATTTAATGTTTCAAATAATAAGCAAATAACAAATTGATTTCAAAATAAATGAATTTCTTTTTAAATGTTTAATTAAGACCATTTTATTAAGATCAAAAGATAATACATGATTAAGTGGTACCGTTTTCTAACGGGCGCTGTGGGGGTGCTAATCCTTCCCCACGCGTAACCGAACTCCCGAACCCAAACTTTGTTTTCGCAGACCAAAAATTATTTTTTTTTTTTGATAAACCTTAATTAATTTTAAGATTTTATTGAAAAAAAATAAATGATTTTAGGTGGCCAATCACACCTAGTCAAAAAAGATTGGTGGCGACTCCTCTTTTCTGTGTTTTTTCCCAAAATCCTCTAGCGATCGAGTCCCCGGACGAAAAATCGTTACGACACTTACATTTAAAGATATACATTTGTTCAAATGTATTTGCAAATCAAATTATTTATTTCTTTGTGAAAACTAATTATTTTTTTAGAAACAAATGAAATAATTTTCCGATGATGGGATGCTACGGAAGTCACAAGTAGTGATTCCTAGCTGATCCCTAGGTGAGATGAGTCGTATTAAATGTTGCCAAAAGTATTAGAATATTTAGTATGATTTTTCAATAATTTAATTTTTTGTTAAGCATAAAAAATAAATAATTTTTTAAAAGAAAATAGAAAAAGAAAATTAATAATAAAATGTAAATTTAACTAAATAATTATCCGATGATGGGATGTTACGGAAGTCATAAGTAGTGATTCCTAACTGATCCCTAGGCGAAAGGAGTCTACTAAATGTTGCCAAAAGTATTGGAATATTTAGTATGATTTTTCAATAATTTAAATTTTTATTAAAAATGAAAATGAATAAGTTTTGTTAAAAACAAAGAAATATAAATAAATAAACAAATAAATAATGAAATTTAAAATTAAAAATTCATTTGCATCATTTTTATTTGTTTGCATCATGTGTATTCATAATAATTTTCGAAGCAAGTGTGAATTTTTTGAGGATGAGATTCTATAGAAGTCACAAGTAGTGATTCTTAAGAAATCTCTAGGTGAAGAAAATTATTTCAAATATTACCAAAAGTATTGGAGTATTTGATTTAATTTTTCAATACAAAAGGGTTAACATTCACTTTTGAAAAATAAAATTTGATTTTTTTTTAAATAAAAAATGACTTTGAAGAATAAAATTGATTGCAATAAAACTGGAATTATTTTTAAATATTAATTAAAGACCATTTTATTAAAATTAGAGGATAACACAAGATTACAATGGTACCTTTTTTTAACAGGTGTCGTGGGGGTGCTAATCCTTCCCCACGCGTAACCGTACTCCCGGACCCAACTTTGTTTTCGCAGACCCAAATTGTCTTTTTAATAAAACTTAATTAATTTTGAGATTTTGTTAAAAAGATAAATATTTTAGGTGGCCAATCACACCTAGTCAAAAAAGATTGGTGGCGACTCCCTTTATTTTTAAACGTTTTCAAAATCATCGAGCGCGAAGCCGTTACGACAATCAACTTTGGTTTCCTCATTTTTTTTCAGATCTATTGTTCTCACCCAATCTTTCCTTCTCCGTTGCCGATGTGCTCTCTCAGACCATCGTTTGAGTACCGTTCGGGTCACCATTTGCATTGGTTTAAGTGATTAGTACTTGGCTTGGACTTTAAAGATCCTTCGCTTTTCCATTTCTTTCTGATTGCATTAGGAATGATCTGATCTCATCTCTTTTTTACCATGCCCTATTTCTTCTTTACAATGTTATAGTACTAGACTTTTTTTTTGTTTGGTACTCTGGAAATATTCCATTGTGAACTACAGATGCTGGAGTTAGTATATATGTCTTCTTTTTTACCGTTTTTGGAATTTTCCATTATGATCTTGATTAAAAATTAGAAATTTTGGTTGTGGTATAACTACTTTACTTGTACACTCTTCAAACTTTCCTGATGTAATTCTATTCAGTTAGATATTGAAGTTTTATCATGGTTTTGGATGAATAAGGATGACTGATTTTGTTCGATGATATTGCAAGCCCTGTATCAAGAGTTTTCTGAGTTAGGACCATAGAGTGCATGCATTATTGAGCTTCAAGGTCATAGGTTCTTCGAATGGTGATAGTAAAAACAATTCTAGTGGTAATGTGAATGAATCTAAAATGCTTGCAGAGATGACTAGGATAGAAATTTGAGGGAAAATCTTAGCTTTGAGTAAGCATCATGAATTTTCTCTGAAGTTTTCCGCTTTATATTAGCTAGGGGCTTCATACTAGCTTCATTATTGTTTCTAGGCAGAGTCTTGATTGATTTAGCTGTGAATCAATTCTAATAGTAACAGGTCATTGTCTTCTATAAGTGCCACCTTTTCCCTTCCCCCACTCCAGAGGTCCCTTTCTTATCCTTTTGCTTTCTATCAAGTTTGTTCATTTCCTAAACTAGCTTTCTAAAATGGGAAAAGTGCAAACTGTGACTTATAAGGACAAGACTTCCGATCAAATGTTGAACATGAACTCATAAATGTGAGGTTGATGCGAAGGTGCACTAAGAAAAGCCTTATATAACTTTTTTTTTTGTTTTTTCTCTTAAACTCATCCTCGAGGACAATTACATTTTGGGTTTATTGGCTTGGCTAGAGTTAGACACATAAGAATCTCTGTTTCGTCATTTACTTTTGACTTTTCAAATTATATCTTGTGTAAACTTCAATGTTCTATATCACTCTCCTCATATATCTTAACAGAAGGGGAAGAAAGAAAGAAAGTGATGCCCAATTTTTAACTTTGAAGTTGGTTTTACTCATATTCTTTGTCCTGATTAGAAAATGGTCCTCAAATACGACTATAACAAAAAAGAATAGGAAAAACCCAAATGCAAGTGCCCATTCGAGAGTTGATTCTCAGGATTCGATTCCCTATTCCAAGATCCCACCATTGTTTTTCTTCTTTAAGGTAACTCTTTGATTCTCAAACGATCCAACACTCCCATTTTCAATTCAAATAAAGTTTAGTTCTTTCTTGAGTTTTTTCTTAGCATGCAATTTGTTTGCATTTATGTTTTGATTAAATGGGTTGTTTTTATTTTGTTTTCTTTGTGCCTGCATTTTAATTTCTTTATCTTGGGTCATGTGGGCATGGTTGAGTTGATATTAATGCTTGAAGATGTTCCTTTTAGGTGGAACCAGATCTGGTTTGTATCTAATTTATATCTATGAATGAATGGATATCTGTTTTGGTGCCCATAGCTTACTTTTCTAGGTGCATTTTTTTTTTGTTTTTCATCTAATGTTTTAGATTGAGATCCATTATTTATTTTTGGCAAGTGTTTGGGGCCTACAATTAGTAATTTTTTTCTTAAAGTCTTTTGGGTTACTAATTATCTTTAGTCCAACATTGTTATTGGTATAATGTTGGTTTTTATTTAATGTGTGAATTGTTAAGGTATTGGTTTCATTATTCATTTGCACATGTAGGTTTAATAAGTTAAAATTTTAACTGTGAATGAAAATTATCAGATAGTATAACTTTATTTGGAATATTTTTATAGGATTTTTTATTCATTTATATGGTTTCTTCCATATTATAATCCAGAATCTGCAGTGTTGCTTCAAGGTCTTATGATTTGAAGTTATACTGACTATGACACCTAACAGTGGCTTCTTGTTGTGTGAAGCGGTATCTTGCGTTTGTGAAAGTGTTAGACCAAGGAATTTTGTAAATATCATAGGGAGAAGATGAAATCAGACATGCTTCTTGATTATGCCATGTTCCAATTGTCACCAAAGCGCTGTCGGTGATGAAGGTGCTAGGCTAGGAGTTGCTATACGCAACAATATAACTGCTACAATGTGGCAAGATTATGTTTCACAAAGATGATAGCTTTTTAATTTTTTTTAGTTTGTTTTATGTTAAAATACTTATGTTGGCATGGAACTCTTTGTAATTAGTTATATGTTATAATGTTACATTTTTTTATTATAAATTTACGTTACAGTATTATTTCACTTGTTATAATATATTTTTTAATTTTTATTGGAGTTAAAAAAAGATTATATGAATATGGTTTTTTTTTATATTTTAATATCTTATTTGTAAATCTAAAGAATTAAGATAATTTATTCGTTAAAAAGAAAAATATACAAATTTTTGTTTAAAAATCTCTTTGAAAAATAAAAACTAAATAAATACCAAAAAAGTGAAAAAAATGATTAAACTTGATAAATATTTGTATAAGAGATAGAATGGTAAAATTATTTTATTTTTAATTTTCTTTCCTCTCACTTTTTCACTCTACCAAGCAATAGAAAGAAAGAAATTTGTTTTCCATCTATTTTCCCATCATTCTTACCAAGCATACTTAAGAAAAAATATTAATGCTTTCCATCTCTCCATTTTTCTCTCCCTCTAATTTTCTATCCTTCCATTCTTCTTTCCACCATACCAAGCATAGCCTTGGTATCGGTGTGCCCTATCATGCCGCATGTATAGCAAAAATTAAGAAGACGCTTGTATTTCAGCCGGGCACATATATCCTTTATTCCATCATTCTTCCCAGCCAGAATGACAAACCTTCTTAATGGTTCGTTTATATCTATCTCAATCCTTAGCCTCCAACAACATCCCTAAGCTATATTTGAATTTGTTGAATCAACTTCTGTTACTGACCCAAGCCTTGCACCAATCTATTTCACTGTGCCTCGTTGCAACGTCTTTAGAGGCATACCAAAAACTTGAGTGGCTTTATCAAAGACATATTCTTAAAGGTGGAACTTCCCTTTAAAAATCTTTAAATAAAAGAAGGTCCTTATAAATAAAAGGCCAAGGTAACAAGTTCAAAACTCTTACTTTATCCTTCATACTTGCGATTATAAGAACAAATTTTCATCCAAGATCGTAACCACCATATCCTGATAGCTTCCGGATCACCCTCATCATTCCCAGCATGACATCCTTATTGAAAGGCATGGTTTTCAAAAGTTTTCCTACCATCCATTTATGCTCCTCTTCTAGATTTATCTGATCTCCCTTCTCATCTACAGCCACTTCATCCCACTCTTCTTTCGTTAGCTTAAACTTCAACCATGCCTCCTCAAGTTGTGTCGTCTCCATCACTTAAAGAGAAACAACTATGCGTTCCTCTAACTATTGTCGCGACACTTGCTCGCTATCACACTGACCACCAACTAATCAAAACTACTGCAGCCCCTCAAAATTATTTTGAGATAATTTGAGGGATAAACTCTTGTATGGAACAAGATTAAGAAAACCCTGCCCACAAAACCCTGGGGTTCAAGGAGACTTTAGAGCTATCTTTTAAAAAGAAAACATTTGTTTGAGGAATGATAAACCCTTACTTATCTCTGAGTTTAATATTGTTTGAGGAATGATAAGCCCTTACTTATCTCTTAGTTTTAATCTTTAACTATCATTTGAGGAATGTCCATCTAAAAGTCATGGTTGAATAATGCATTAGGTTTTTATTTATCTACATTAAATAATGAAACTTTTAACTGAATTTGATATCACGAATCAAGTGATATTAATTTATTTTTAAAAATTATAAAAAAAGTTTAAACATTTTTTATAAAACATATTTTTATAAATTTTCTATTTATATTTTTTATTTAAATAAAATTTTAAATAGAGGTTAAAATTAAAAACTTTTGAAGAAAGATTGAACCAATTTTAATGAAACAGAGGAAGCACTGTGTTCTAAAAAGGATTGCGTTTTTTAGAAGAAATATAATTTAAATGTTATGACTTCTTTGAAAGGAGTCCAACCTTTTTTTGGAGTTATTCATCACTTGCCTTTTTCTTGTTCGTATGCATAATTATCATAACAGTTAAATCTTCATTACTCTAAACAATAATTATTGAATATGAAATTATAATTTTATTTTCAAGCAGGTTTTAGTAAAAATTTGTTACAGCTAACTTTAGTATTTTTTTTTTGAAATCAAATCCTTTATTATTAATTAAAATGAGCATTGTCTGCAAGTACAATGTCCCTAACAATGGCAGGGCATGTTTCCATCTAGTAAACAGCATTTGAGAATCTATAAGCAGAAGAAGCTAAGGTGTGAGCAGCTTGATTGGCAGCCCGGTTGACACGGTATATTCTATATGAAGAGAAATGGCTCGATCGAAGTTTGGCTTCCTCAATCAGATTACCTATGGGTGACAGGTCAAGACTTTTGTTCTGGATCTGTTTAATAATTCCCAGTGCATCCCCTTCCAGAAAGATGCGCATGAAGCCCATCTCAGATGCAAACTCTAGCGCTTTAACCGCTGCAATGGCTTCTACTGTTGCCGCGTCTGTTACCTGTCGAATCTTAGATTGAAATGCACCCATTACTGCCCCTGTTCATCGCGTGCAATAACTCCGATGCCTCCTTTCTCTGCTCCTTTATAGCCCCCATGGAGGTTAATCTTAATGAAGCCCGCAGGTGGTCTTATCTATGTGCTTGTCACCGCCGTCTGTTGGGGTATTCTGGACTGTTGAGCCTGTTTGTACTCCTGCAGATAATCCTTGGCGAATGTAGCTGTACAGTGTGGTGGCCTAGTAACCCCTTAACCTGTTAGAGTATGTCCTACAATTAATTGGATTTGGATTAAGTAATTTTAAAAGGCCCAAAAGACCCAATTTAGTTGGACTAAGGCTAAGGCTTTTTTAGGGTTTTGTTAAGAGGCACTATAAAAACAATATTAAGTCTAAAAGTTAGATATAAGATAATAGAATATTTTTATAGCCGTTCTGCCTCTTAGAGCTAGCACTCTCAGAAAACAATTCCCTTCCTCCTCCCTTTGCTTCTGATCACATCTTGTCTCAGGCAAAGGTCTTGTTTTGCGTCTTACTCGTGTGGATACCGTTAGAGGGCTTCTCTCAGCTAGAAGTCTTGAGTTAACGATAAATCAAGGGCTGTTCGTGGGCTCCCATATTCAGAAGTCGAACATTCCTACACGAGTACATCAAAAGGTTAGATTTTATCCCGAAATTAATCTTGTTGCATGATCCTGGTGATTTTGGTTTTATTGATTTTAATCTGCTGCTTATTTTTGTGTATGACATGATAAACCGAGACAACGAAACCTTACAGTGGTATCCGAGCCAGTGTGCAAACGGCTTTCGGGATAACGAATTCGATTCGTGGTGATGCTGTTTTATTGTAAGTTGTTACAGATTTGATTTTAATTTTCAAAATTCGTTTGGGCGACCTAAAATAATTGTAAGACAATTATATATTAAAAAAAAAAACCTTATAGGCAATCTTGTAGTTGCCACCCTTGCCAAAAAAAATTAATACTTGTTATTATTTTATATAAAATATATAAAATAAATTAGGATAAAAGTTATCCTGATAAGAGTTTCAAATTAAATTGGATAAGAGTTATCCAATATTTTTGAGATTTTAATAAGATTAAAATTTCAAAAACATTATCTTGATAATATTGCTTTAAAAAAAATATATCCTTTATTAAATTGGATAAAAGTTATCTAATAGTTTTGAGATTTTAATAAGATTAAAATTTTAAAAACATTATCTTGATAAAATTGTTTTAAAATAAAATGTATATCCTGTATTAAATTGGATAAGAGTTATCTAATAATTTCGAGATTTTAATGAGATTAAAATTTCAAAAGGAATTATCTTAAAAAGAAAAAAAATTGTTTTAAAATAAAATGTATATCTTGTATTAAATTGGATAAGAGTTATCTAATAATTTTGAGATTTTAATGAGATTAAAATTTCAAAAGGAATTATCTTAAAAAAAAATTGTTTTAAAATAAAATATTTTCTATCTTAAATTGGATAAGAGTTATCCAATACTTTTGAAATTTTAATGAGATTAAAATTTCAAAAGGAGTTATCTTTATAAATTTTTGTTTTAAAATAAAATATTTTAAAATGGATAAGAGTTATCCAATGGTTTCGAGATTTTAATAAGATTAAAATTTCAATTAAGCCCAAATTGAATTTTGAGAATTAAAATTAAATTAAAATAGCCCTTGATACCCATAATTAATTAAAATTTGATTAATTAAAATTAGATTTTAATTAGGAAGCATGCAAATTAATATGTGATATTACTGTGTATGCTTGATGCTTGATTCTTATGTGATATGGATGATTGCATGGTGCATGGTTATGGGCCTAGGTTTACATGAGTTGTAATTTATTTAAATAAATTTAAATTGGGCCTGTGAGCCTTGATTTATTTGTAATTTATTTATGGAATAGTTATATAGATAAATTAGGATTATCTTGTAAAATGTACAACATTTGAAGCCAAGATGATTCGGAGCGAAGGCGAACCGAGGTGACACTTGAAATGAAATTGAGGAGAAGGCATTTAGAAAAATAATGTATCCCTAGGTTCTTTTGTAATAGAAAGGCCATAACCATGTCACGTTTAATTTTACGCTTTTACTTATATATGTTGATATATATGTTAGAAAAGCATGCTAGGTGAGACGGTAAAATTAAAAATCCCTCAAAATAAATATTAAGTCAAAGATAACAAATAAAGATGCCTTCCAATACGATGCATGTGAAAGAGACTTTGTTTGGTATTGTGCTACTTTGTCTTAGTCAAGGCCATACCTACCTTAGGAATTCACATTGCATGAGATAATAGTTATCTCTAAGTGTATTGGGTCAGACTTAACTAAATTAAATTAGGGCATTGGCTCAGTCAAACCTAATAAGATTTAGAGGCATAGGTTGGGCTTTAACCCATATGATGAGTTAAAACAAGAGTTGTTCACCCAACTATCCAAGAGTTGTTCACCCAACTATCTAAGAGTTGTATGAGATGCAATTGACAAGAGTTGTCTACCTAAATAATCTCATTGGACGCATTAGCTCAGCTAAAGTCATAATGGGACCAAATATGGATCCTAGCCCACTAGGAAGTCTAGGCGAAAAGGCTTCCCGAGTTGATAGTGAGGGCTATTAGCTTGAGGAAAATAGTGGGAGTAATTCATTTAATTAAAAGACCATAATTAATGATTTTAATCACAATGTTACTTACTTGCATATTTTATGATTGTAGAATTATCATGGCAAACAACAATTTATCCCTTCGTTCTATCCTTGAGAAGGATAACAAGTTGGTTGGGGCAAACTTCTTAGACTGGTACAAAAATTTGAGGATAGTCCTCACGCTAGAAAAGAAGTTATATGTTCTAGAGCATGCGATCCCTGCTCAACCCCGACAGAATGCTTCCGCTACTGATAAGCAAGCTTATCAAAAGCATTTGGATGATGCCATTGACGTACAGTGCCTGATGTTAGCTTCCATGAGTTATGAACTCCAGAAGCAACATGAGAATATGAAACCGTTTGATATGATCGTACATCTCAAGGAAATGTTCCAAGAGCAAGCACGGCACGAACGTTATGAGGTGTCTAAGGCGCTTTTCCAGAGCAAGATGGCTGAGGGAGCTCCGGTGCACACTCATGTACTTAATACGATTAGGTACATTGAGAGGCTGGAAGCACTGGGCTTCACCATGCATAAAGAGTTGTCAGTTGATCTCATCCTCCAATCTTTACCGGATAGCTATAGTTCGTTTGTGTTGCACTACAACATGAACAGTATGGATAAGGCATTGGCAGAATTGCTCAATATGTTGAGAACTGCTGAGCAGGACTTGAAGAAGTCAAGGCCTACTTCTATTATGGTGATTGACAAGACCAAATCCAAAGGCAAAGGCAAGCTTAAGGGTAAGCCCAAGCTCAATGGTAACAAGAAGGAAAAGGCCAAGAAACTCAAGCCATCTGGTGGAGTTGCTAAGACAGGAAAATGCTTCCATTGCAATAAGACTGGTCATTGGAAGCGAAATTGCACTGTGTACCTTGAGGAGCTAAAGAAAAAGAAAGGAATTGAGACTTCCATCTCAGGTATATATGTGATTGAGATAAATTTGTCTACTTCTTCATCTTGGGTATTAGATACTAGATGTGGTTCTCACATTTGCATGAATGTGCAGGGACTAATAAGGAGTAGAAAACTTGCCAATGACGAGGTGGTCCTACGAGTTGGAAATGGAGCAACGGTTGCTGCGTTAGCTATAGGAACATTTAATTTATCGTTGCCTTCGGGCCTAATTCTAGAACTTAATAATTGTTATTATGATCCAGCAATTGCCAAGAACATTACATCTGTTTCTTGTTTGGACAAGAAAGGTTTTTCTTTTAAAATAATGAACAATAGTTGTTCAATTTACTTTAATGATATTTTCTATGGCAATGCTTCCATTATGAATGGATTGTATGTTCTAGATTTAGATAATCACATATACAGTGTTGATTTCAAGAGGTCAAAGGGTAATGAGATTAACCCTACATTCCTCTGGCATTGTAGACTTGGTCACATAAACGAGAAACGCATATCTAGGCTCCACAAAGAGGGACATTTAGATTCATTTGATTTTGAATCATTTGATGTATGCGAATCTTGTTTGCTTGGTAAAATGACCAAGGCCCCTTTTACAGGAATAAGTGAAAGGGCTAGTGGTTTATTAGAGCTCATACATACAGATTTATGTGGTCCATTAACCATACAAGCTAGAGGAGGGTTCCAATACTTCATCACATTTACTGATGACTACAGTAGATATGGCTATGTTTATTTAATGAGACATAAGTCAGAATCTTTTGAAAAGTTCAAAGAATTCAAAGAATGAAGTACAAAACCAGCTAGGCAAGAATATCAATACACTTTGATCAGATCGCGGTGGAGAGTATTTGAGCCTAGAATTTATAGATCATCTAAATGAGTGTGGAATAGTTCCACAACTCACTCCACCTGGTACACCTGAATGGAACGGTGTATTTGAGAGGAGGAATCGGACCTTGTTGGACATGGTTCGATCCATGATGAGTCTATCTGACCTCCCTGTCTTCTTTTGGGGTTATGCTTTAGAGACAGCAGCATTTACACTAAATCATGTTCCTACTAAAGCTGTTGAAAAGACACCACATGAGATGTGGACTGGAAAAAAGCTTAATCTGTCTTTTCTAAAGATTTGGGGTTGTGAGGCTTATGTCAAAAGACAAGTCTCAGACAAATTAGAACCCAAATTTGATAAATGCATATTTGTGGGTATCCTAAAGAGACAAAAGGATATTATTTCTATAATCCCACAGAGCACAAAGTGTTTATGGCTCGATACGGTGTTTTTCTAGAAAAGGACTTCCTTTTTAGAAGAACTAATGGGAAGAAAATAGAGCTTGAAGAGGTTCAACAACCATAAAATGTCATTGAACGTTTAGTGGAACAGGAGCAAGTCCCATAAGATGTTGTGGAACAAGAAGTAGCTCCAGAAACACAAGGCCCGCGTAGGTCTAATAGGATACGTCGAGAGCTTGAGAAGCAAGCTTCTCGGAGCTGGAACATTCGTTTTGATGAGATAGTCAAAGAGTTTGGCTTCATCAAGAACGAAGATGAACCTTGTGTTTACAAAAAGGTTAGTGGGAGTGCTGTCATATTCCTAGTGTTATATGTGGATGACATACTACTCATAGGAAATGACATTCCTGCCCTACAATCTGTCAAAACTTGGCTAGGGAATTGCTTCTCCATGAAAGACTCAGGATAAGCAGCCTATATCCTTGGAATAAAGATCTATAGAGATAGATCACGTAGGCTGCTAGGTCTAAGTCAAAGTACATATATTGACAAAGTGTTGAAAAGGTTCAACATGGAAGAATCCAAGAAAGAATTCTTACCTATGTCTCATGGCATTTATCTCTCAAAGGACATGTGTCCTAAAACATAAGATGAGAGAGATAAAATGGCTAAGATTCCATATGCTTCGGCTATTGGATCTATCATGTATGCCATGTTATGTACGAGGCTTGATGTTTCCCATGCTTTAAGCATGGCGAGTAGGTATCAAGCTGACCCAGGTGAGCGTCACTAGATAACAATTAAGAACATCCTTAAGTACTTAAGAAGGATTAAGGATGCTTTCTTAGTCTATGGAGGAAAGAACGAGCTCATTATAAATGGTTACATTGATGCCAGTTTCTAGTCAGATAAGGATGACTTTAAGTCACAATCTGGCTATGTGTTTTGCCTAAATGATGGCACTGTAAAGTTGGAAAGGTTCTAAACAAGAGACAGTGGCTGATTCTACGATCGAGTATAGCTGCATTAGATGCAAATAAGGAAATTGTTTGGATCAAGAAGTTCATTACTAATCCATTAGTACTCTATTGTGACAACAATTGAGCCATTGAACAAGCTAAGAAATCTTGGTCTCACCAATGGTCCAAACAGATATTCAAGCCCTTCCATGATCAATTGGCTGTAGTGTCAGTGAGAGAATGTTAGTGTATGCGCTATAAGCCAATCAGATTTAGACTTATAGTACACTTAAGACATTGTGATTATTTATGTTATTTAATAATACATGGCAGTTATTTATCATTATTGACTATATTTAATTTGATCAAGTCATAATCAAATGATAAAGTCCCTAGAACAGTGGATTCGTATCAAAGGAATCAAAGTAGTGACTTTGATAATGAGATCCTTATGATACAAAGAATGCTATTCTTAAATATCCTTAGTCATAGTATCACTGAGAAGGGACATCAGTGATACGGTAAGACTAACATGTGTTAGATTCCTTTGGGTGACTGATCTCATAAGTCATGGATATGGTGATATCCAGATCAACACATGGGTAATCATTGTGAATGAATACACTGGATTGACCCATCTTGAGAACTCTATGTGGATCGTTACATTGAGTGTCATTAGATGTTCTCAAATGGCAATGGTATATGTGATCCTTAAACTTGAGATCACCATGGTATCCTATGTGTGGATTGGTGTACTTTGATGCTGGTAAACGTAGCTCAATAAGGGTTGCAAGTAAGACAGTAATTGGGTACATCATGAATCATATGAGGTTTGTGAGTGATCAAGATAGGATTTGTCCCTCTTGGTAACAAGAGTCTATATCTCAAGGACTCTCAATAGAGATTAATGATTGAAAATCTGTGGCCACAGTACAAATGAGATTTAAGATGAGATCTTGAATTCATTTGATTAAATCATTTATCTTAAGATTGAGAAACAATGGAGTTGAACTTTAATAGAGATGACACATTCCATACTCTATGTTCAACTGAGATATTAGGTGACAAAAGGATCCAATTATACGGTAATTGCTCATTGAAAGGTTGTCGTCAACTCACCGACATTTTCATTACTTGGGTAGCCATGATGCATTGCTAGATGCCAATCTTGGCTTGTGATTTATGAATGAGATTCTGAATCACTGCTAACGTAATGGAAACCTAAAGGGTCACACACAATAAGGGTATGACCAAGACAAGGTAATTGGAGTTGGATCCATGTGATGAATCCTAATACAAGAAGGATTCCTAGTGAGACTAGAATCCTGTTCCAACTATAATTCGGGATTTAATTAATAGTAATTTAAGCCCGAGATTACTAAAGGGTATTTTGGTCTTTTCAATTATAATGAGATTATAATTATGAATTATTAATATAAAAATTCATGGGCATACCAAATTATTAATCCAAATGCATAACCAATTGGTTGTAGTGCAAGTGGAGATTGTTAGAGTATGCCTTACAATTAATTGGATTTGGATTAAGTAATTTTAAAAGGCCCAAAAGACCCAATTTAGTTGGACTAAGGCTAAGGCCTTTTTAGGGTTTTGTTAAGAGGCACTATAAAAACAACATTAAGTCTAAAAGTTAGATATAAGAGAATAGAATATTTTTATAGCCGTTCTGCCTCTTGGAGCTAGCACTCTCAGAAAACAATTCCCTTCCTCCTCCCTTTGCTTCTGATCACATCTTGTCTCAGGCAAAGGTTTTGTTTTGCGTCTTACTCGTGTGGATACCGTTAGAGGGCTTCTCTCAGCTAGAAGTCTTGAGTTAACGATAAATCAAGGGCTGTTCGTGGGCTCCCATATTCAGAAGTCGAACATTCCTACACGAGTACATCAAGAGGTTAGATTTTATCTCGAAATTAATCTTGTTGCATGATCCCGGTGATTTTGGTTTTGTTGATTTTAATCCGCTGCTTATTTTTGTGTATGACATGATAAACCGAGACAACGAAACCTTACATAACCTTCTCATTAATTCCTGTTCTTCCAAATTGCCCAAAGCAGAACCAGGCTTTCCTCGAATCCTTCTTTATCAAGCTGTTTTATTGCCTCCATAAACCACTCTGTAACAGAATGATTTGCTCTAGGATTCCATACATTAGCCAATGCAGTGTGGGACCAAACTGCCTTACATAATCCTGCAACATGAGAAGCTGTCTATCGAAAGCCCATGGCACACCTTCGTAGACTTTGCTTTTATCTCCCGCCGAGGACATCTTGAAGAGGAATATGTTCTCTTCAAGTTGGACAATGTCCACGGGCTTTGAAAGTCGCCAGACCAGTTTCAGCGTTCTCATCATTGCATCACCGTTGGAGGGCCTAGTTGTTAGGAGTTTTCCCACCAGCCAGTTATCTTCTATATTGGTTGGCTCGGTTTGATGCTCATCTTCCTCTATGATATCTTCTTTCTCCTCCTCTGTTAGTTTCAAGTTGTTCCACAACTTTTCAAGTTCATCCGCCATTTCCTCTGTTAATCCCCCGATTGCACTACGATAAAGCAAGATATATACTACGAACTATTTGCTAAAACTATGAATCCCCAAAGAAATCTTGTGAAATCCCAGGAATGATGACTATCTTGTGGCTGGACAAGACTATGACGTTCTCATGAGAGTCACAGACTCAAGGAGAAACTAGCGTACTAGCAGTACATCTTTAAGTTTGACTTGTTGCAGCCAACTTTCGTTGTAGGTTAGATTTGATGTTAATTCACAAAAATTAAAATACATGTTCTCTTATTTATTTAACCAGAACAACCTTTGCTTCCGGTATTTTCTTTTTTTTTTAATGAAAGCATGACAATGGTGAATAATAAATTTATAAGCTTAACGTTATAAACGGATATAAATATTAAGAAAGGAAAGAAAAAAAATATATATTTATCTTTTGTTTGAATATCTAAAATTAATGAAACTTTAACAACTAATTATTTGATTCGATTCAAAATAAAAAATTGTTGGGTTAAACTGTGAAAAAGAAAGTAAACGATTCCTTATAAAGTTTTGTTTTACAATTATAACTTTTTTTTTATATAAAATAATATGTTGCATCAAATTAAGTTTTTTTTTTTTCCTAAATATCAAACTAAATTGTAAATAATTTATAACAATTTTTAATAGTAAGAAATTCAATTTTCGTGTTGTAAAATCTTTTAAAAGAATGTATGCATGTATTTAAATTAAAAAAAAAGTATTTAGAATTATTTTTATACAATAGTATTTTGTTTTCAAAATTAACATGTTAATGAAGAAATTCAAGAATTTAAATATATTTTATTGAGATAAAATTAATTTTAAACTTGTACATCATCGTTTCTCCATATATATATATATATATATATATATATATATATATATATATATATATATATATATATATATATTTGAAATATTTAAAAAATGAAAAAAATTTAAGATCAAGCATTAATTTAATAAAATTGTAAAATCTAAAGTTATTGACAAAACTAATTGATAAACGAATTGTTAAAGATTTAAAAGTTAAGTCAATGACTAAGTTTGAAAATATAATAGTATTTTTTGAAAAATTAAATAATAAAAGTATTAAAGTCATTTTACATTTAAATAAAATTCATTCTTTTATTTTGAAATTAAAAAAATCAAACTTTTGAAAGAACTGGAAGGAATTTTCGCTTCCATTCTTTCTTTATTTTTAAAAATAAATCTAAATAAAAAAAATGTCAAGCTTCCTTTTATTTTTTGCTATTCCCATCCCTTCAATCAAAATAAGGAGTAATTGTAAACATCTTAACCAAGTAGTTAAAAAAGAATTATAATATATTATAATATTTAAGTTCGAATTCAAACAAATTCATCTTTACCCTTAATTATCAAATATTTCCTTTGCAATAAAAAAAGGATTATTATCCTATCCACTAACAGTGGAGTTTTTTAACTCCACAAGCGGGGTTAGGATGATGACACGTGTCCTTCAAAAATATTAAGAAAACAAAAAATAAATAAAATGAGACACGTGTCATCATCCTAACTCTGCTTGTGGAGTTAAAAAAACTCCACTGCCAGGATAGGATAATAATCCTAAAAAAAATTGAAACAACTTTAACTAAGGTGCTGTTTAATAAGCTGAAAAATTAAATGCTGAGAAATTAAGTGCTGAATTTAATAAGTATTGAATTTAAACTATGAAAACTATTTGGTATTTAACTGAAAATTAAGAGCTGAATATAAATTTATTGTTTGATAACAATTAATGTTAAATTTTGAAATTTTATTATTTTACATTTTTACCCTTATTTTCATATTATTTCAAATAAAATCAATTTTTTATTGATGTCTTCAATTTTATAATACAAGTATAAAATATAAGAAAAAATATAACTATAAAATTCAAAAACAGAATAAATTTTAAAAAATAAAATAATATTTAAATATAATAAAATAATTTTTTAAAATCAAAAACCCGAATCACGTTTAGATTAAAAAAGCATTACAAATAAAAGTCGTGAGATCATTACTTTTTCAAGAAATGATCTCCAAAATAAAACAAAACAAAAAACTTTGGATATCAATGATAATTGAAACATCAAAATAACAAAAAGCTGAAAAAAAGATAATATGCACCATTATATGGTGTAGGGCTGTAGTATATCAATTTTCAGATCTTCAAAGTCTTCAACTTCAAAGTTGAATCAAACCAAGTTATCTTCAATAGTAAAAGAATAATGGTAGAGAAATGCTAAGTACGTACAAAAACTTGATGAAATAATAACATAACGTTGAATCTGGTTGGAGTTTGTATGTAACTTGATCAATTAATATATAATTATGTAATTTTTTTAAGATAAAATAGTCAAATTTATTTTATTTTTAAGGATAAAGTGGCTTAAAGTTTTCTAAATTAAGTGATAAGTAAGTCGTTATCTATTTATTTTATTCAATACTTTTTCATTGAAAATTTTCTTTTAAGTTGATTTTAAAATATATTATCAAACATATTGAAAATATTAAATCATTGAAAATTTTTAATTTCAATGAATTAAAAAATTTCAATGGTTTAACAAACAACACCTAAAACATTTGAAGGCACCTCACATTATACCATATTCAATAACAACTAATACTACGAGAGCTCTGTCACAGTCTGGATTACCGTATATTTTATTAATTTCACATAAATAAATACATAAAGGTTGGGCTCGTTTGCAATGTCAACTTATTTCAAAAATAGAATTTATTTATTTTATACAACCCAAGATCCGGAATTTATAGAAAATACATTCACAAAAGAAATTTACATCCCAAGTAATAGATACATAAAAGTAGCACTGTACAGAAATTCTGAACACATAAAAATAACATCAGTATACCTCGACAAAGTTGGAAAGATCACCTGAGGAATATCGAAAAATCAAGTGCTCCTGAAATAGCAGACCCAACTCACTACAAGGAATCTAGGAGTGAAAAATAAAGGGGTGAGCGAACATGCTCAGTAATGAATATTTATATGAAAGCTAATATAATGTATTCTATATAATGATTTCATGAACAGATGTAAATACGAAATCATGAATTTAAATTATGAAATGAAACTAGCACGATTTAATAGGAAGGATACTATAGTGGGTTAGGTAACCAGATGGAATGTGGGAGGTACTTTGAAGTACCTTACATGTGCCAATATCTAAGTCCACTATAAGGAATTCATTCGATTTAATTAAATCACAAATTCAAATATAAATTCAATATCTTGAAAAATATGATATAAAACATCAAAAATTAAATAATATCTCAGTAAACAATAAATCATAGTTGTACCAATTTTCAATAGATAAGTCAAATAAATAATTTCACAAAATATATAATTCATATCAGAAAACATAACATATGGATAAATCAAAATAATATATATATATATAAAAATATATATCAAAACTAGGAGTACCTATGTGATAACTGCAAATCCTCCTATTTTTGGAGTTAGGTATCTGTAAAATTTAATTTTTAGATGTTAATAAATTGATTGAAATAAATAAATTTATTAAAGGATTGAAATATTTTGAAAATACTTGATCAATCGATAAATTAAAAATGTAATATTTAGGAATTTAATTCAGGTATTAAAAAAAAGAAGAAAAAAAGATGTGTGTATATATATAATTATATATATGTACAAATATAAAAGTGTATATATATAAATAATAAATGTTAGTTTGAATTAAAGTGTATATATTAATAAATAATAAAATAGGAAATATATGATTTAAGAATTATATATTTATAATATAATTTATACTTATGTGTGTTTTAAAAATATATATAGATGAAGTGTAAATTATATTTATATGTAAAAATATATAAATAGTATATGTTATATATATAATTATAAATATAAAATAGATTATAATATATATGTATATTAAATAAATAAATAAATAAATAAATAAATAAAAAGAGAAAGAAATCGCAGCAAGCTTCTGGAAGCTTGCTGCACGTGGATTAATTTCTATTAAAACAAGCAGAGAAAGAAAAGAATGAAAAAGAGACAAAGTAGAGAAATTTTGATTTAGTTGACTATGTGGCAATTTTTGATTGGGTATAAAATTAATAAAGAAGACCCAAACTCAGCAGACTTCATCACCGCCTCTTTCCCCTGCTTGTTGCTGCTGCACGATTTTGCTTTTCTTATGCAAAATTGCCTCACGTGTGTCCTCATTTGCCCCATCCTTTCTTCATAGATCCATGAAACCTCCTTCACAAAATCTATT
This sequence comes from Heritiera littoralis, assembly GCA_031772115.1. Lineage (NCBI taxonomy): Eukaryota > Viridiplantae > Streptophyta > Magnoliopsida > Malvales > Malvaceae > Heritiera > Heritiera littoralis. The sequence continues at coordinate 87,478 of JAPDPK010000243.1, read as the reverse complement.
CCCACCAAAAGAATACCTTAAAGTCGGAATTAGAAGGCTGAACGAGAGGAAACAGAATGGATTTTGTGAGGCTGACGTGAAGAAATTTTCTGGGTTTGAGGGGCTGTGATGCTCGGTTGAACAAGGTAAGGTGGTTGGGTGATGTTTAGCTTCATCCTAATCATGGTATCTACTTATTTATACATAGATAACATGATTTAAACTTTGAATTGAGTGAAAGGAAAATGTAAAAGAAAACAGGGCAGAAATCGGTCAGGGAAATAAATTGAAGAAATCTTGGCAAATTTAATGTATTTGGGTAGGAAATTAGTCGTAGATGTTAAATTAAACTTGATTGAATTTGGGATTGAATGATGATATGTGAAATCATGGAAGTGGCTGAATGATGGATGCCGAGTTTTTGTTACAAAACAGTAAGCTGCGTGAATGATGATGATGAGTAGAATCTGATGTAAAATTTGATTAGATGATGTACTAAGCTTGATTGAATTTAGATATGGATGATAAAAATTACAAATAGCTAGTGGTGTGAAAAATGAATGTTGCCGGCTGCACCAAGGGTTTCACGATGATGATGATGTTATGAGTTTTAGATGTTTGATAAAAATATTAAGAGAGTAGTTGTGGATATAGGATAAGAAATGAACTAAACTCAATAAATTGTAGGAAGTATTAAAATAAAATATAAGAATTACTAGAATAATTGGTGGAATTAAAATATGAGATTTTAAATATAAAGTGGAATTATTAGTGACATGGGATTTAAAGTTAAGAAAGAATGGAATTTAGTTGAAATTATATTTTGGTAATTAGTAGAAAATAAAATAAATAAATTGTTGAGATTGATAAATAGAAAATAGAATTGATGGAATGTTTACTAGAATCATATTGTAGAATTTTGAATGTAATTTAGAATTATTGTACAGTATGAAGTACGAGGAATAAAGAGGCGCAAAAGGAGTTATATACTACATGGAAATAGAGGTAAGAAACATGTATAGGAGTCGCATAAGATATATTTTACTTACAATTAAAAGTTCTCGAAAATTTCGTTTTAAATCGTTTCTTACCCAATTTTTCCGAATACAAGAAATAGGAATTATCTTTAATTTCTAAAAGTTTAAATATTTCATTATATTAAATGTTTTACATGAATTGATTTAAATGAAATGATTTATATGCATTGAATTACATTAAATGATTTACATTAAATGAGTATGTGATATGATTTACACAAATTAAATTGCATGCAATGACTTACATGAATTGCATTATTTGAAATGATTTATACGAATTTCATTATATGAAATGAATTACATGAATTGCATTACACGAGTGATGTATATGAATTGATTTACAAGAAATGATTTACATGAATTGAATCACATGACATAATTTACACAAATTGAATTACAAGAAACGGTTTACATGAATTAAATTACATGAAACGATTTACATGATTTGAGTTATATGAAGTATTTTACATGAATTGAGGTTCGTGAAGTGCTTTACATGAATTGAACTATACAAAATGATTTACATGAACTGAATTTCATGAAAGGATTTACATGAAGTGATTTTATATGAAATGATTTACGAGTATATGAAGTGATTTTATGAAATTGATGTCTCCTTGATGATCGTGCATACGAGACAGTGATGATTAGGCTGGGAGACGTCCCAGACCTTCCCCTTTACATGATATGACTGTGGGAGTTACGATCGAACCCCACAGGTTTACACAGTGAGCACTTGACCAGTGCGAACTATGAGTGATCTACGATGGTCATTCGTTATAGTGTTTCATAAGATTGGCTAAGGAGTTTCGGATCCCTGGCCTTCCTATACAAGTCCCTTATGGGATATAGTGCGTGCATGAATCTCTAGGAGATTATTTTCTATCGATAAGTGAAACTTGACTGATAACTGATTTAGTGAATGATTTGATTTACGAGACTAGTGCATGATTTGATTGAAAAGTGACAAAGGAAGTGATACAAGTTTTACAGTATATGTTTTTCTGATGCAAGTGTATTTATCCTATTTTAAGGATTTTAAATGAATCGCATTGCTGTACTGATTGAAGTTTTTGAAATTATTGCATTATCTCATGATTTTGAAATTTTTATCATATTGTTTACCGAAGTTGCATACTGAAATGGTCTTATAGCATCGCTCACATAAATGGCTTATACAGTGATTAATGATTCGAGATTGCATCGCATAAATTATAAAATATTTTATACTGATTATTGATTTGAAATAGCATCACATCAATTATTAAATATTTTATATTGATTAATGAATTGAAATTACATTGCATAAAGTGTTAAACGTTTTATATTGATTAATCGTTTTATCGTTAACTGAATTTACTCCCTATAGTCGCATCTAGGGACCGGAACACGATAGGTACCCTAAAGTACCTTTCATACTCTACCCAGTTACTTAGTCGACTATAGTATCTTTCCAATAGTATCCCCTAGTGAGTTGCTAAGAAATAAATATTTTTATGCATTTTAATATTTGTATTTAATGTGCCTTTTTCTTAATCAGTAAAATAAGTGATTTTTATTTAACTGCATTTTATATGCGCTTTTATATATGTTTCTTATTGGGCTTTCCCTAAAGCTCACCCCCCTTCTCATCATCCCAGATAGCTTATCGAAATACACAAAGTCCGCTACTTTAGTTAGTCGAAGAAATCGCTAGAGGTTAGAAGTACCAAGTGATCAAATATTTATTAAATGTTTATTTATATTCAGACATGTATTTGCATAGCAATTGTATTTATGAAATAGAGCATAAATACGTATCGAAAAATTAGTGGGATGTAACTTATGTAAAATTTATTGTGAACAAAATCGTAGTTATTATATTATAGTCTGTATTTAATTTACTATTATTATTATTAATTAAATTAATGGTATACTGAATTGGGTAAAATGAAAAGATGAATTGTACTTACACGGATACCGAATGCAAACCTAGTGTTATCGATTAATTGAAAGAAAAAGATAGAAGTGGAAAGGAAAAATGTAGTTCGAAATTTTTTAATTTCGATTGTTACAACCTAAATCTAAGTTAACCAAGGATTTATCATCTCAGTATAATATTAGTGAAGACTAAGCTACACCCAATAGACACATGCATTGTAATAGATGTATGGTCATGGTCAGGGTACCACAGTATGTGTACTAGTCAGGTGACACTTGTGGGAGGAGCTAGAAGACTGGGCTAGAATCAACAACAATCAAAATGAAATGGAAATACATGTACTCGCAGGTAGCTATAGGGCCAACAGTCTCTAAAACCTTATAAAACATTTCAAAGTTATTTACAGAGATAAATTCAAAAATCTAAATTTCCAGTCAATCCATAAATACACAACATTAGAAATATAAGCAGTTTAAAATAAATTTCATAAAATATTCACAAAGCAGTATTTAGTTCTAAAAATATTCTATTTATTTGTAATTAAGTTATAAAAGCATATAAATACTTTCACGTACGTAAAATTTGATAACATGAATTTTTAAATATTGAATTTGTGATTTAATGCTCTTAAAACCCATATTTGGAGACTTAAATGTTTAAAGTTCCAAAATTCATTTCTTTTACTTTAATTATCATGCTAAATAATATTTTAGAGGGATTTAGGCTATTCTTAGAAATTTCGATAGCATAACGATATATTTTAGCTTAACCCTCCTGCACGAAAACCAGCTTCAAAACCACAATTTTCAGTGTTCAATTCCAATCCAAAACAACAAATCCAACTTCACCAAACAACAATTTTATCAAAATCATGCAACATGATATCCTTACGCTTCATACAAAAATCCCTTACCTCTTAGTTTGTCTGTATTCGCCTTGGTAGCATCGGTAGTACCCTCGAATTTAGAAGCTGCAAATCATCATTCAAACTTATAAATTCACAATATTTTAATGAAAGAATATTCAACTAGTTAAATATGGGTTCATTGTCTATAGATTTCCCTTATATGCAGTCTAAATTCTATCGGTGCAAAATTGTAACTTTTGATACATAACTCCGATTTCGATTCTGATCACGCCTAAATTCTCAGAATAATTTATACATTATTTTAGGACTTAAATTACATCGAAATGGCCATGATTTCTTCCTTCTTTTAGCTTGGCCGAATTGCACTATCATTCTTACACTTGGTTTTCCTTCAAATTTAGCTTTCATAACTATTCAAATCTTATTGTTCTACGCCTTTTCTATACCAATTATACATTGGATGACATTAATTTCCAGCCTTTCATGCCATGGCCGAAACCCCACTAAGTGTCCAACATTTTGATTTCTTCCAATCAAGCTTAATATAGCTTAATTTCATGTTTTCCATGCTTTCTACATTATTTTTTATATCAACTCTCATCAAAATACATCATTCCCATGTACCATGTATGTAGGTCGATAACCTCACTTGCCCAAACACAAGATTTCAACGTGATTTAAGCTTTAATAAGCATGAAAACAATTTAATCATATGGTGATTAGTAAGAAAACCATGAAAATTCAAGCTTCCAAAATCATCTCACCTTGGTTGAATGGTGTGGGAAGGCTTGAAATTTGATTTTGACCACTTTAGATGAAGATATTGGTACCAAGAAGAAGAGCACTGAAAAATACACAGTGTTCGTTAAGGGATTTTTTGGTTTTGACTTAGTTTTCTTTAGGTTTTTAAGGTGTTTTCTTTCTCTCAAGCTTTTGGCAATAGAGGTTTTCTTTCGCTGCTTGTTGCTACTGATTTTCAGCCAATGATATTTTATGGGCAATTTTACCATTTTGCCCTTATACTTAAAGATTTCTTCCAAATTTGTCCCTAAATATTGATTTTGTTGAAAACAATCTATCCAACCTCTAAAATATTTTATTTAATCATAAATCAAATCAAATTAACTTGTTCTAATGTTTGGTGTAGCTTTTATTGAGGTTCGGTTACCGGTTTGGGTGAAATTACTAAAATACCCCTAATTGTAAAATCGCGTAAATTTTTGTTTTTACGTCTAGTTTCTTTCATCTGTCTAGATGTTCTAAAACTATATTTCATGGGGAATTATTTGGTATAGACCATAGGTCAAAAATCCTTTCAGTTTGACTATTATTTTCGAAAATTTTGATAGCTTATGAACTAAACCGTCATTTTCCAAATTGTTGTACACTTTTCAACATATGCAAAAATAATTGAGATTAAGGCTAGAAGTCTTACCATCATATTTGCCAATCCTGAATATTGCATCCTTGAAGTTTCACCTTCATCCGGACCTCCGAGAATCAGTGAGGCCCACTTACTATTTAACTTTATAACCTAAGATAAAATCCAATATTTATTAATTGTAAATATTCTAAATTTCAATTATATAAATATAACTAAACAGTACTCTAAATTATGAGGTCTCACATTTTCCCCCACTTTAAGAAATTTGATCCTCCAACAAATTTGGTCGGACCTAGTTGACAAATAACGCTAGATACTTTTCTTTCATCAGACTCTCTAGCTCCCAGGTGGCTTCCTCCTCAGTGTGGTACTGCCAAAGAACCTTGACCAGAGGTATCGTCTTCTACCGAAGCACCTTATCTTTTTTATACAAAATCCAAATCGATCTCTCCACGTAACTCATATCTTCTCGGATCTCCAACGGCTCATACTGAATCACATGGGACGTATCTAGATGGTACTTTCTGAGCATGGATACATGGAAGACATTGTGTACACTAGAGAGCTCTGGTGGTAACGCCAACTGGTATGCTATGTCTCCAACTCGGTTTAGTATCTCGAAAAGTCTGATGTAACGGGGACTTAGCTTGCCCTTTTTGCAGAATCTCATGATTCCCTTCAAAGGTGAAACTTTCAAGAATACCGAATCACCCACAAAAAATTCTAATGGTAAGCGTCTAATATCTACATAACTCTTTTGCCAACTCTGAGCAGTCTTCAATCTGTCACAATCAACTGAACATCCCTGAAAGCCTGGTTAACTAAATCGAGAGCCAGAATCTTTCTGTCGCCCACTTATTCCCATGCTATTGGGGAACAGCGTCTTCGACCATTTAATGCTTCGTAAGGTGCCATGCCGATACTAGAATGATAGCTGTTATTATAGGCGAATTCCGCCAATGGAAGATGATTGTCCCAAGAGCCTTTAAAATGTAGCGCACAAGCTCTCAACATATCTTCGAGCGTATGAATGGTGCGCTCGAACTTACCATCAGTCTGCTGATGGAAAGCTGTGCTAAAATTCAAACGAGATCCCATAGCTTCCTAAAATCTCTCAAAAAAATGAGATGTGAATCTGGAATCTCGGTTAAAAGTAATGCTCACTAGAACACCATGTAATCTCACAACCTCCCTGACATATAGATCAGCTAGGGCACTTAGAGAATCTATAGAGTTGATAGCCAGAAAGTGGGCAGACTTCATCAACTTGCCTACAATCCCCGAGATTTCATCATGATTCCGTTTGGTCTTCTGTAATCCCATGATGAAATCCATGGTGATGTGCTCCGATTTCCACGTCGGAATCTACAAAGGCCGAAGTAATCCTGTCGGTTTCTGATGCTCCACTTTAACATGCTGGCAGGTGAGACATCTAGCAACAAACTCTGCAATGTCTCTCTTCATATTAGGCCACTAGTACACCTTACGCAGATTCTGGTACATCTTGTTACTACCCGAATGCAAGGTATACTTAGAATTGTATGCCTCTTCTAAAATCAACTCCCATAACGGCTTATTCTCTAGAATACAAATCTTGTTCTGGAACCTTAGAATGCTATCAATTTTGATGGAGGCCCATCAAGCTCACAAAGCCCAAGTCATATTCGTGATGTTCGTAATCCTTTGAGCATCCATGGAGGTCCAATGACAAGAGCTAAAACAAAGATAATGTAACAACTCTTGGCTGGTTTCATTAATATTGCTAGAGAAAAAGTCCAACAAAGTTTGAGCATGGAGGATGACAAAGTCTTCTACAACATGATCCAAGCTCAAGTTCATTCTTTTTGAAGATTTACAAGTACTGGGTTGAAATGTAATTAAGCCAAATGAATAAATTGGGCCAAATGTTATACTTCTTTTATATAGTTATGTATTATTGGGCTGAACATTGTCTTAATTTAATTTAAGCCCAATTCCTTTTTATTTAATACGTATTGTAAGATTTCTATTTCTTGTTTTCCAAGTTAAGAAAGTAGGATTCCTATTACTTGTTCTGCAAGTTTTCTATTTCTTGTTCTACAAGTTTGAAAAGTATGATTCTCATTACTTGTGCTGTAAGTTTGCTATTTGCCTATAAATAGCTATGTAACCCTTTGGGTATAACACAATTGATTTAAATAATAAAATTGAGAGACTTTTTCTCTTTGGTTCTCTTGAGAACTCTTGAACTTATCAAGGTCTTCCTTGTGGCGTTCTTCTACCTTCCACCAATTTATACCATAGGTTCTTGCTTTTCTAAGCAACGGGTCTTGGTCCAATACCATAGGTTCTTGTGTTTCTACACAACGGGTCTTGGTTTTACCTTTGATTCTTTGTTTCTACTTTGCTGCATTTTAAACTTATTCTTGTTTATGTTCTTTGTGTTCCTCGTGTTCGTCATTGAATCTCATCTCCTTTCAGTGAGTTTCATATCATTTGGCTTCAGAGCTTAGGTTTAATTCGTGGGAGTCTCGTTTTGTTCTTGTGCTTTTTTCTCTTTGTCTTCTTGTCTAAGACAAACCTTGATCTTGAATCCTTTTCCAAGCCACTACTAATATTGTTTGTCCCTCAAACCGATTGTCTTCATTAAAAAAAACCAACTTTACTTAGCCACTAAGTAAACCCTTTCTTGTTCTCCAAGCAACCAAACCCCAAAGGTTTTCTTGCTCACCAAGAAACCTTCAAAAGCTCTACTTTCACATAAAGACTACCTTGTTTCACAAGCCACCACTCCCTCTTGTTTCTTGCCACACAAGTTATTACCAAAACTAGCTTGTTTTCTCAAAAGTTGCCTTATTCTCCAAGTAAACCTCTTCTTGTCACTTGGACTTTTTATTTTCTTCATTGTTCATTCACTTTAGTAAAAAAAAAAAGAAGAAAAAAGAAAAAGAAAAAAAGTGAAAGAAAAGAAAAAAGAAAAAAAGAAAAGAAAATCAATTCAAGAGATAATTCGTTATATTGTATGTAGCAAGTGCAACATCAAAGGCGATCCATGGAGGTGTTCTTCATCAAAATCTTGAGGTAGTCATTAATTTTTAAGCTTTGAGATTTCGTGTTTGCCTAAATCTGAAAATTCATTGTTACCTTTCTACCCTACTGCCTAAAATTACCTTTTGACCCTACCACTTAAAAGGACAAAACTACCCCACCTTTGGCTAAACCTCACCCCAACCAAACACCCCAAAACACCCATATTTCCTTCAAGGTTTAGATTCATTGGAGTCTTCTTGAGTCTTATTGAGTCTTGCTAAGTCTTATTGAGTCTTCATTGTTTTGTTTTCCCTTGATTAGAATCTTGTGCTCATCTTGTTTATTATTGGTTGATAATTGAATTCCATAAGCTAATTTTTGATTGAGTCTTGAATTCAATATAGAACCTATAGAAAAAAGTTGTGTGAGGGAAAAAACCAAGAGTGTGTGAGTAACATTAGTAGAGAAAAGCTATATTAAAATTGTGTGAAACACGAGTGTGAGTATTACATTCTTGTGTGTATTGAGTGTTAACATGTAAGGTCCTTTTCTTTTACTAACGTTTCTTGCAGGTTACAATCATGTCTTCCAATAGTGAAAAGCTTGATTTAAGTAAGATGGAGTTGATGCTTCAAGCCATGCAACAACAATTTTCAAGAATAGAGTTGAGGTTTAATAATATTCATGATAAGTTGGAAGAACATGAAGTTGTCCTAACTAAGGTAAAGCAAGGTGATACTTCTAATGTGAATGGCAATGTTGTAAATAATGACTTTGATGATAAAGTTGATGATGAGTTTCGTATGAATATAAGTGTTAAAGGTAATCATGGTAATATAGGAGGTCATGGAGATAGATATAAAGGAGATAGGTATCATGATAGGATGGATGGAAATTTAGGAAGTATCAAATTGAAGATTCCTTCCTTTCAAGGTAAGAATGATCTTGAAGTTTACTTAGAATGGGAAAAGAAAGTGGAGATGGTCTTTGATTGCCATAACTATTCCGAAGAAAAAAAGGTGAAGCTTGTTGCTGTAGAGTTAACAGATTATGCAATCTTTTGGTGGGACCAACTTATGCTTGGTAGACGTAGGAATAGAGAGCCACCTATAGCTACATGGGATGAAATGAAACATGTTATGAGAAAAAGGTTTGTTCCTAATCATTACTATAAAGAGCTTTATCAAAGGTTACAAGGTCTCACTCAAGGTTCTAAAAGGGTTGAGGATTATCATAAATAAATGGAAATTATCATGATCAGAGCTAATGTTGAAGAGGATAGAGAAGCTACTATGGCTCGATTCTTATAAGGATTGAATCGTGAGATTGCTAATGTAGTGGAGTTACATCGCTATGTGGAGTTTGATGATATGTTGCATATGGCTATAAAGGTTGAAAGGCAACTCAAGAGGAAACGTTCTTCATCTCGTTTTGTGCAAGGTTTTAGTTCATCTTCTTTTTGGAAACAAAACACCTTTCGAAGGGATGATAGGACTAAATTCAAACCTAAGACTGAATCCTTATTCAAGCTTAAACCTGAGACATCCAAGCCTAAGGGTGAGAGTGTTCAAAAGCCCAAACTCGAGGCTATCCAAGCATCCCACGGTAAGAGTAGAGACATCAAGTGTTTTAGATGTTTGGTAAGAGGACACATTGCATCACAATGTTCAAACAAACGAGTCATGATTATGCGTGATAATGGTGACATTGTAAGTGAAGATTCTGATGTTGATGATGAGATGCCACCATTTGAGGACATTGATGCGGATGATAAATATGTTGAGTTTGCTGCCCATGGTGAAGCACTAGTAGCTTGTCGTGAATTAAGTGCCCAAGTTAAGGATGAAGATGAAGTGCAACGAGAAAATATTTTTCATACTATATGCACCATCAACAGTAAGGTATGCTCTTTGATTATTGTTGGTGGTAGTTGCGCTAATGTTACTAGCACTTCTTTGGTTAACAAATTGAGTTTGCCTACAATAAAACATCCCAAACCATACAATCTTCAATGGCTCAATAATTGTGAAGAAGTAAATGTGACAAAGCAAGTATTGGTACTATTTGCCATTGTAAGGTATAATGACAAAGTGTTGTACGATGTTGTGCTTATGCATGCTGGTCATTTACTTTTGGGAAGACCATGGCAATTTGATAGACGTGTCATACATGATGGATTCACAAATCGTTATTCATTTACCATGGATGGTAAGAAATTCACACTTGCACCCTTAAGTCCTAAAGAGATTTGGCATTAGAGCAAAATGATTCCAAATTAAGGTTGAAAGAGGACCAATTAAGGTTGAAAGAGCAAAATGATTCATAACAAATGTCAAAGAATCTAGATAGAGGCAAAGATATTGTGAAGAAAGTAAGAAAAGATGTGAGCTTTTATGCAAAGGAAAGTGATGTCAGTGCTGCTTTTCTAGCTAAGTGCCAAATCCTTTTGTTTTTATATAAAGAATCTTGTTTTAGTTCTAATGATATTAATACTACTTTGCCTACTAATGTTGTGTCTCTTTTGAAGGAATTTGAAGATATATTCCCTAAGGAGATTCCAAATGGCTTGCCACCTATTACGAAAATTAGGCATTAAATAGACCTTGTTCCTAGAGCTGCCATTCCTAACTAACCCGCCTATAGAAGTAATCCCGAGCAGACAAAGAAGCTTCAAAGGCAAGTTGAAGAGCTCATGAGGAAAGGCTATGTTAGAGAAAGTATGAGTCCATGTGCTATTCCTGTGTTACTTGTTCCTAATAAGGAAGGTACGTGGAGGACGTGTGTTGATTGTCATGCCATCAACAAAATCACTGTAAAGTATCGCTATCCTATTCCTAGATTAGATGATATGCTTGATGAGTTACATGGTTCTTGCATCTTTTCTAAAATTGATTTGAAAAGTGGTTATCATCAAATTCATATGAGAGAAGGTGATGAGTGGAAAACTGCATTTAAGACTAAGCATGGTTTGTATGAATGGTTAGTTATGCCTTTTGGATTAACTAATGCACATAGCACTTTCATGAGATTAATGAACCTTGTGTGCTTTCATTGAAAAAATTGTAGTTGTCTATTTTGATGATATCTTGATCTATAGTAGAAGTTTGCATGAACATATTGAACACTTAAAGAATGTGCTTAATGTCTTGAGAAATGAAAAGCTCTATGCTAACCTTAAGAAATGTTCTTTTTGCACTGATAAGATTATATTTCTTGGATATGTTATTTCTTTTAAGGGTATAGTAGCAAGAGATCAAAAGGTTAAGGCAATTAAAGATTGGCTTATACCTAAGAATATCTCTGAGGTACTTAGTTTTCATGGATTTACTAGTTTCTATCGTAGGTTTGTTAGAGACTTTAGCACTATAGTTGCACCATTAACTGAAGTTGTTAAAAAGAATTTTAGACTTAAATGGGATCCTGAGCAAGATCATGCTTTTAACTTGCTTAAAAAGAAGCTTTGTTCTGCACCTTTATTATCCTTACCTGACTTTACTAAAACTTTTGAGATTGAGTGTGATACTTCAAGTATAGGTATTGGAGCTGTTTTAATGCAAGAGAAGCACCCATTGCTTTCTTTAGTGAGACGTTAAGTGGGGCTGCACTTAACTATCCCACGTACGATAAAGAGATGTATGCATTAATAAGGGCCTTGGAAACATGGCAACATTATTTATGGTCCAAGGAATTCGTCATCCATATTGATCATGAGTTCTTGAAGCATTGAAGGGACAAAGCAAGTTAAACAAGCATCATGCCAAGTGGATGGAGTTCATTGAGACATTCCCATATGTGATCAAATTTAAGCAAGGTAAAGAAAATGTCATGACTGATGCATTGTCTCGAAGGTATACTCTAATTACTACTCTTAATGCAAAACTACTTGGATTTGAGTATATTAAAGACTTATATGCTACTGATGAGGATTTTGAAAATGTGTTTATTGCATGTGAGAAAACTGGTTTTGGAAAGTTTTATAGGCATGATGGATTCTTATTTAGGAAAAATAGATTATGTGTGCCTTGTTAAAGAAGCCCATAATGGTGGATTAATAGGACATTTTGGAGTAGAGAAAACTTTAGACATACTGCATGATCACTTCTTTTGGCCTAACATGAAAAGAGATATTGAAAAATTGTGTGAAAGATGTGTCACTTGTAAACAAGCTAAGTCTAGAGTTATGAATCATGGTCTTTATACTCCATTGCCTATTCCTACTACTCCTTGGACTGACATTTTTATGGACTTTGTTTTGGATCTACCAAGAACAAAGATAGGTAGAGATTCTGTTTTCGTTGTTGTTGATAGGTTCCCTAAGATGGCTCACTTCATTGCTTGTCATAAAACTGATGATGCAAGCAACATTGCTGATTTATTCTTCAAAGAAATTATTTGTCTACATGGTGTTCCGAGGACCATTGTTTCTGACCCTGATGTGAAGTTCCTTAGCTACTTTTGGAAAACTTTGTGAGAAAAGTTGGGAACAAAGTTGTTGTTTTCAACTACTTGTCATCCACAAACCGATGATCAAACTAAAGTAGTCAATCGTACTTTGTCTACTTTGCTGAGGTCCATTATTCAAAAGAATTTGAAGAATTGGGAAGATTGTTTGCCTCATGTGGAGCTTGCTTACAATAGAAGTGTGCATTCTACTACTAGTTATTCTCCATTTGAAGTTGTCTATGGTTTTAATCCACTCACTCCATTGGATCTTTTACCACTACCTATTGAGGAGAGAGATATTTTGGACGGGGAAAAGAAAGCTGATTTTGTTAAGCAGCTGCATGAGAAGGTACATCAAAACATTGAGAAGAGGACTGAGCAATATGCTACTCAAGCCAACAAGCATCGCAAGAAAGTTCTCTTTGAACTTGGTGATTGGGTTTGGGTACATAAGCGTAAAGAGAGATTTCTTGCTCAACGTCACTCCAAGTTGTAACCTCAAGGAGATGGACCATTCCAAGTGATTGAGAAGATCAATGACAATGCTTATAAGTTGGATCTTCCATGTGAATATAATGTCAGCGCTACATTTAATATTTGTGATCTTTCTCCTTTTGATATTGATATAGGTGATTCTGATTTGAAGATAAATCCTTTCGAGGAGAGGGGGAATGATGGAGGCCCATCAAGCTCACAAAGCCCAAGTCATGTTCGTGATGATCGTGATCCTTTGAGCATCCATGGAGGTCCAATGACAAGAGCTAAAACAAAGATAATGCAACAAGTCTTGATGGTTTCATTAATATTACTAAAGAAAAAGTCCAACAAAGTTTGATCATGGAGGATGACAAAGTCTTCTACAACATGATCCAAGCTCAAGTTCAGTCTTTTTGAAGATTTACGAGTACTGGGTTGAAATGCAATTGAGCCATATGCATAAATTGGGCCAAATGTTATACTTCTTTTATATAGTTATGTATTATTGAGTTGAACATTGTCTTAATTTAATTTAAGCCCAATTCCTTTTTATTTAATAGGTATTGTAGGATTTCTATTTCTTGTTTTACAAGTTAGGAAAGTAGGATTCCTATTACTTATTCTATAAATTTTTAATTTCTTGTTCTACAAGTTAGGAAAGTAGGATTCCTATTACTTGTACTGTAAGTTTGCTATTTGCTTATAAATAGCTATGTAACCCTTTGGGCAGAACACAATTGATTTGAGTAATAAAATTGAGAGACTTCTTCTCTTTGGTTCTATTGAGAACTCTTGAACTTATCAAGGTCTTCCTTGTGGCATTCTTCTACCTTCCACCAATTTATACCATAGGTTCTTGCTTTTCTAAGCAACGAGTCTTAGTCCCATACTATAGGTTCTTGTGTTTCTACACAACGGGTCTTGGTTTTACCTTTGATTCTTTGTTTCTACTTTGCTGCATTTTTAACTTATTCTTGTTTATGTTCTTCTTGTTCCTCGTGTTTGTCATTGAATCTCATCTCCTTTCGGTGAGGTTTAATATCAAGTGCCAATCATATACTCTGACTAAACCCTTAATTGCAACTGACTGGCAATTTCAATGGAACCCGGATTCTCCTTTTGAGCATTTCTGATTTGATCCATCAGTCCCAGCTCTATTAAAAAACTAGCCACTAACCCATACCTTTCATAAGGAGAAATACCCAAACTGAGGCTCGCAAACTATTCCAAAAGCTCGTATTCCCAAACCATCATATAAATACCATACCCATGTGCTTTCTACTCAAAGCATCAACAACCACATTAGCCTTCCCCGGATGGTATAAAATCTCGCAGTTGTAATCTTTTAGCAGTTCCATCTATCTGCGCTGCCTCATATTTAACTCTTTCCGCGAGAATAGGTACTTTAAGCTTTTATGATCAGTAAATACCTAGAATCTCTCGTCATACAAATAGTGTCGCTATATCTTCAAAGCAAACACTACAACAGCAAGTTCCAAGTCATGCGCAGGATAGTTTCTTTCGTGATCCTTTAGCTAACAAGACCTGCAAGCAACCACTTTTTCATGCTACATCAGCACACAACCCAAACCTAGGAACGAGGCATCACTGTATACAAAAAATCCTCCAGAACCACTCGGAATAGTCAGGATCGGTGCTGTGGTCAATCATTGCTTCAACTCCTGAAAACTGAGCTCACACGCATCAGTCCACTCGAACATAACACCCTTACGCGTGAGACGCATCAGTGGAGTAGCAAGTCTAGAGAAACCTTCAACAAATCTACGATAATATTCAGCTAAACCCAGAAAACTCCATATCTCAGTAACAGTCTTTGGTCTCTCCCACTGAACAATAACCTTAATTTTAGATGGATCAACTGACTCCCTATCTTTAACGAAGACATGCCCCAAAAAAGTAATCTGATCTAGCCAGAACTTGCACTTACTAAACTTAGCATACAATTTCCTATTTTTGAGGGTCCACAAAACTATATACAGGTACTGCTCATGTTTCTTCCGTGACTTAGAATACACTAGAATATCATCAATAAACATAATGATGAACTTATCTATATAAGGCTTGAAGACTTCGTTCATCAGATTCATGAATGTTACAAAGGTATTAGTAAGCCCAAATGGCATTACCAGAAACTCGTAATAGCTGTACCGAGTTCTGAAAGCCGTCTTGGGTACATCACTCTCTCGAATCTTCAACCGATGATACCTTTATCTCATATTAATTTTAAAAAATATCTGGGCACCCCTGATCTAGTCGAATAGATCATCAATCCGGAGAAGAGGATACTTATTCTTGATAGTAGCTTTATTAAGCAACCGATAATCGATGCAGAGTAGCAGGCTACCATCCTTCTTCCTATCCATCCTTCTTCCTGACAAATAGGATTGGTGCACCCCTAAGGAGAAATGTTAGGATGGATAAAACCCTTATCAAGTAATTCCTAGAGCTACTTCTTGAGCTCTTCAAGCTCAACCAGTGCCATCCAGTAAGTGGGTTTCGAAATAGGCTTGGTACCGGCACTAAATCAATAGTGAATTCAATCTCCCGATCGGACAGAAGCCCCAGTAAATCAACCAGAAAAACATATGGGAAGTCCTTGACTACTAGAACCTCATGTAACTCCGAATGCCTCTTTTCAACATCCTCCACATAAGCTATAAACCCTTCAAATAACACACAAATACTTAGTACTTAAACTCAGATCGAACGAGTTTCAACAAAAATTAAATTTTATTTATATACAGAAAGCTTTACAATATGCTTTTCTGGTTAGGAGAAAGTTATATACTTAGTGTAACAATCAACACTAATGTAATTCGTAACTAACCAATCCATTCTTAAAATTAAATCCAAATGGTACATATTTAACAAAACTAGTTTAGCTATAGTTTCTTTTTCTCCTATCTTTAGTTTACAATTTCGATATATTACATTTATCATTTGTGATTCTTTAAATAGGGTAGTAATATGCAATGAATATGCTAGGGGTTCAAGTTTCACCGGTATCTTTGCAACATATGCAAGGGAAATAAATGAATACATGGAGCTTGGGTCTATTAATGCAATAGTAGTAATATAAAAAATATAAATCTTACCCCATATAATATCAGAAGTGGCATCGCAGTCTCCTCATCTAAGGTGTACACCCATCCTTGAGTCATTACTTGTTTCCTTTTTTCTACTGCCGTAGCTCTCTTGGGTGTAGACGGTGTTGCCTTTTCGATTTCCTTAACTGCTAGAGCTGCTACCGCTGCTGGTGCTACTGGAGTCGCTTGCACTACCTCTATGTCCTTAGGGCAATCTCTAATCAAATGACCCTGCTATCCACATTTAAAACAAGCTCCCATAGTCCAATAGTAGAGTTTATCTCCGTGCGACCTCCCGCACTACTTATACTTGCTCGCAATGCTCCTCTAGGGAGTAGTGGATCTTCTTGTGCCAGCTGATCTCGTAGATCTATCTCCAGCAGATCTCTCCCAGATAACAATACTCGTAGGCCTCTTAGCGGGCCTATAATCACCCCTGTCATCGCCCCGTCGAACCTTCTTTTTACCCTTGCTCTCAGCTCGAAATCCAAAGTCCACTTGCTAAGCCTCATAATTCTGCTCACATAACTGGGCCCAGTGGACTGCCTCATCATAACTGGAAATATCAAACGGGGCCAAACTGTTCATGATGGATATCTTAAGGCCAAATACAAACTGCTCGATCTTATGCTTCTCGCTCCTTGCAACCTCTGGATTGAAACGACTCAAAGCAATAAATCTGGACTCGTACTAGTACACAGTCATAGTCCCTTGCTTAAGACTCATAAATTTTGACTTCAGCTTCATCTGTGCTATACTAGGAATATACTACTTAAAAAATGCCTCAAGAAAGACCTTCCAGGTCATTGTTGGGTATCTGGCTAACAGGATTGTCTTGGTGGACTTCCACCAATACTCTGCGTCGCCTACCAGTAGAAATGTGGCCAATCCAACTTTCTCTGTCTCAAAACAAGTCATATAATCAAATAGCTTCTCTGCCTCATTAGTCCACTCCTCTGCAGCCATCGGATCCTTCTTCCCTCTAAATTTTGATGGATCCAATTTCTTAAACTACCGGATTAGATTTGCATTACAACCCCTAATTGAAGCTCGCCTTGGCTACTCTGGAATTTGTGGCTGAGGCTGCGATGGGGGCTGTACCGACTATAGCTGTGGCTCTGGCTGTGGCGCTGGTGGTAGAGGTAAATTCTATGCTAGCTCAAGTGTCGGTGTTCGATTATGTTAGCTTTAAATTGACAAGTATTTTGAAAATGACAAAACTCAAGCAAGCTTAGAAATGATTTTTATACAAGTAAATTTGCTTTGAATGAACTCAATGATTGAAACTATTTTAACAAAGTCTTGGATTGAGATTTCAACTGAAAAAGTCAGTAAATACTCTTAGAAAAGTGTTAGAAGATTTTTGAACTGACTTAAAATCACAAAAGCTATAAACTTTGCAGCATGTTAAAGTGCAGGAGGGCTACTGGACAAAAGGGATCGATCCCTACTGTAGAGGGATCGATCCCCAATTGGCAGAATGAAATGGAAACACCCGGGAGAAAGCTTGGATAGCATTCTGGAGAAAAGGGATCGATCCCTACTGTTGGGGGATCGATCCCTTTGCCCCAGACCTGACAGTAACGGCTAGTTTCTGAGTTTTTCAACGGGAAGAATTACATTAAATGCTTCACCAACTGTTCTATCTGTTTGGTGGGTTATAAATAGTGACATTTATGAAGTTTGGAGGTAGAACAAGCATTCAAAAGTATTCAAGCTTCAAGAGAGAATCTGAAATCTGAAAATCTTATTGTAACTCCATTTTGTGAGAGTGTTTTCTGTATCCTTCACCCATCCACTGAAAAAATCAGATATTCAAAGGGGTGAGCTATCCTTGTAAGGTCTGATATTGTAGAGTGTGGGAATACTACAAGGGTAGAGGATTAGAAGGAGACTTCTAAAGTCCCAAGAGAAATTATAAGAGGTCTTGCCACACCTTCAAGTGGTTTGTAAGCTTTCTCAAGGAAGAGGTGAATCAAAACCTTGACAAGAAGTTCAAGGAGAGAGGACGTAGGCAAGAGATTGGCCGAACCTCTATAAACCTTGTGTTTGCTTCTCTTTCCCTTACTCTTATTTACTGCATTTGTTTCATTATTGCTTATTTGACTTTGATTGTGCATTAAGAGTTAGGAAAAGTAGAAATAACTAGAAAAATCGATTCACCCCCCTCTCGGTAGAGCCAACAATTGGTATCAGAGCTTGGGCTCGAGAGTGACTTAGATTAACATCTATCGAGTATAAACGATCACTAATGGCTCAAACTAGTTTGTCTACACCCTTGGTAGGAGAGGGACACTCTACGGTTAGACCTCCACGCTTTAATGGTGAAAACTATGCCTATTGGAAGACTAGAATGATGCTATTTATTCAAGCCAATGATTATGAAGTGTGGAGAATTATTGTTAAAGGTCCTCTTATTCCTATTAAGAAAGTAGATGGGTCGGATGTGCCTAAGAAAGAAGATGAATGGGATACTAATGATATTAGGATGGCACAACTTAATGCTAAAGCAATGCACACACTCTTTTGTGCATTAGGACCAAATGAGTATAATCGAGTGTCACAATGTGAGAATGCTAAACAAGTTTGGGACAAACTAGCTATCACACATGAGGGAACCACACAAGTCAAAGAAACCAAAGTAGGCATGCTCACACAAGACTATGAATTATTTAGAATGAAGAATGATGAATCAATTAGTGACATGTTTACTAGGTTTACTGACATCATAAATGGTCTTAAAGCATTAGGCAAGACATATTCTAATGTAGAAATGGTGAAAAAGATACTCAATAGCTTACCTAAAACATGGGAGGCTAAAGTCACCGCTATTGAGGAATCCAAGGATCCTCATACACTCTCACTAGATGAACTTATGGGATCTCTACTCACCTATGAGATGAAAATCAAGAGAAATCAAGATCCTCCTAAGAAAGTTGGAGTAGCTTTAAAATCCACCACTATTGAGGAATCAAAAGATCATGATGAGAGTGGTGATGATGAGGACCTAGAAATGGCCATGCTTGCTAAGAGGTTTAATAAATTCATGAGGATGAGAACTAGTGGTAACTCTAGGAGACCTCCTAGGAGAGACTTTAATAGAGGAGAAACTAGTAGGAAAGAAAAGGACCAAATTATTTGTTATGAATGCAAAAAACCTGGTCATATTAAATTTGATTGTCTTTTATATAGAAAGCAAAATGAGAAGAAACAAAAGAAGACGGCAATGGTGGCTACTTGGAGTGATAGTGATTGCTCCGATGAAGAGAATGTGGAAGATGAAGTAGCCAACCTTTGTTTCATGGCTTTTGAAGATGAGAAGGTAACTTCTAACTTGTTGGATACTAATGAATATACTTTTGATGAATTGCAAGATGCATTTGATGAGTTAGCCAATGAATTTGAATGCATGAATTTAAAATATAAGAAAATGATTTCTAAGTTGAAAAAGGAGAATGAAATGCTTGTGAATGTTAAATTAAAATGTGAAAAGAAATTAGAGAATGCAAATCTAGAAATAGAAGAATTAAATAGAAAGAACATTAATTTACAAAACTCCTTTTCTAGATTTTACATGGGTCAACAAAAACTTGATCAAATGCTAGAGACTCAAAGGGCATTCTTTGATAGAGAAGGGTTAGGTTATAATGCATCCAACAAAGAGACTCATCTCAAAAACTTCCTAGTTAAAGATAGAAAATTTGCTTTGTGCCCATTATGTAACAAACTAGGACATTCTTCACAAGCATGCACCTCTAGGAAGACCATAATTAGAGAAAAAATGGCTATTAAGATTTGGGTA
This sequence comes from Heritiera littoralis, assembly GCA_031772115.1. NCBI lineage: Eukaryota > Viridiplantae > Streptophyta > Magnoliopsida > Malvales > Malvaceae > Heritiera > Heritiera littoralis. Next base: position 67,451 of record JAPDPK010000243.1, on the reverse strand, counting down.
CCTAAACATGTTTTGAATTCAAATGATGAGTCTTTAAAGTTGAAATGGATCCCTAAAGGATCAAAAATTATTGATACTAACTCTCAAGGACCCAAGAAAATTTGGGTACCTAAGATGAAAGTTTGATGTGTTTGTAGGAGGAAGAGTATTGCTACAAGGCTAAGTCCAAGGAGCATTGGTACCTTGATAGTGGATGCTCTAGACACATGACGGGAGACAAGAGCCAATTCAAGTACTTAAAGCATAAAAGTGGTGGAGAGGTCACGTTTGGAGACAACTCCAAAGGACAAATTGAAGGAATTGGCTCCATTGGTAACTCTTCCTCAACTATTGAAAATGTTTTGTATGTTAGAGGCTTGAAGCATAACTTGCTTAGTATTAGTCAATTGTGTGATAAGGGATTTAAAGTTATGTTTGATGATTTGTGTTGCAATGTTGTTAATGCCAAATCTAATCAAATTGTGTTTATTGGACATAGACAAGGAAATATTTATATTGTGGATTTAAATGAACTTAATAGCAAAAATGTATGCTTTATGGCTACTAGAGAAGATGAACCTTGGTTATGGCATAGAAGACTAGGCCATGCTAGCATGCATGTTTTGTCTAAGTTAGCCAAAAGAGACCTAGTTGTAGGATTACCTAAGCTTCAATTTGAAAATGATAAAGTTTGTGAAGCATGTATAAGAGGAAAACACAAAAGAAATTCATTTAAATCTAAGAAGTGTGTCACTACCTCTAGATCACTTCAACTTTTTCACTTAGATCTCTTTGGACCAACTAGGACAACTAGTTTAGGAGGTAAACACTATGGATTTGTGATAGTTGATGATTACACTAAGTTTACTTGGGTGTTCTTTTTAAGTGTTAAAAATGAGGCCTTAGATAAATTCATTGTTTTCTCAAAACTTGTTCAAAATGAAAAGGGTTATTCTATTTCAAGTATTAGGAGTGACCATGGAAAAGAATTTGAAAATATTGGTTTTGATATATTTTGCAATGAAAATGGCATTAGCCATAATTTTTCAGCTCCTAGAACTCCTCAACAAAATGGGGTAGTTGAAAGGAGAAATAGAACCTTAGAAGAAATGGCTAGAACCATGCTTTGTGAAAACAACTTACCTAAATATTTTTGGGCTGAAGCAATAAACACCTCTTGCTATGTTATAAATAGAGCTATGGTGAGGCCTATTTTAAAGAAAACTCCCTATGAGATTTATAAAGGAAAAAGGCCTAACATAAGTTATTTTCACCCATTTGGATGTAAATGTTTTGTTTTGAACAATGGTAAAGATAACCTAGGAAAATTTGATGCTAAAAGTGATAAAGGTATTTTTCTTGGTTATTCTTTAAATTCTAAGGCTTTTAGAGTTTTTAATAAAAGAACACTTGTTGTAGAAGAGTCAATACATGTAATCTTTGATGAATCAAATATCACTAGTAGAACCAATCTTGATGATGAAGTAGAGATCTTTGATGAACCTATAGTTGATCCATCTCAAGATAAGGATGTTAGGGAACACTTAGAAGATCTTACTATTAACAAAGATGAGGAGTCCATGGAACAAGAAATGATTGAAAAGGAATCTAGGTGTCCTAGAGAACTTGGATATGTGAAAGATAATGATATTGTTGGAGATCCTACCATTGGAGTTAGGACTAGGTCAACCTATAGAAACATATGTCAACATGTTGCCTTTGTGTCACAATTTGAGCCAAAGAAAGTGGATGAGGCTTTGAATGATGAAAATTGGATTATGGCCATGCAAGAAGAATTAAATCAATTTGAAAGAAGCAAAGTGTGGACATTAGTAGAAAGACCTAAAGATTATCCCATCATTGGAACCAAATGGATATTCAAGAATAAGATGGATGAAAATAGCATTATTGTTAGAAATAAGGCTAGGTTAGTAGCTCAAGGCTATAGACAAGAAGAAGGGATTGACTATGATGAAACCTATGCTCCGGTAGCTAGATTAGAAGCCATTAGGATGCTACTTGCATTTGCATGTTATAAGGACTTTAAGTTATATCAAATGGATGTAAAAAGTGCTTTTCTAAATGGTTATATAAATGAAGAGGTTTATGTTGAGCAACCTCCCGGTTTCGAAAATCCAAAACTTCCTAACCATGTTTTCAAACTTTCAAAAGCCTTATATGGATTAAAACAAGCTCCTAGAGCTTGGTATGAAAGACTTTCAAAGTTTTTAATCGAAAAAGGTTTTACAAGAGGAATGGTAGACACAACATTGTTTATTCAATCTAAAGGTCATGACTTATTGGTAGTTCAAATTTATGTAGATGATATCATTTTTGGTTCTACAAATGAGTCATTGTGCAAAAATTTTTCAAAGCTAATGCAAGGTGAATTTGAAATGAGTATGATGGGAGAATTGACCTTCTTTCTAGGACTTCAAGTTAAACAATGTAAAGAAGGTATTTTCATAAATCAAGCTAAGTACACTAAAGATTTGCTCAAAAGATTTGGAATGGATGAATCTAAACCTTTTTCTACACCTATGAGCACAAACATTAAGCTTGATAAGGATGAAGGAGGAAAATGTGTAGACACTAAACTATATAGGTCTATGATTGGCTCATTGCTATATTTAACTGCTAGTAGACCCTATATAATGTTTAGTGTATGCTTGTGTGCTAGATTTCAGTCATCCCCTAGAGAATCACACCTACAAGCAGTAAAAAGAATCCTTAGATACCTCAAAGACACTTCTTCCTTAGGACTTTGGTATCCTAAAGATTCTACACTTGACCTCCATGCCTATTCCGATGTGGATTTTGGTGGATGCAAAGTGGATAGGAAAAGCACATCGGGAACATGCCAATTCTTAGGAAGTAGACTCATTTCATGGCTTTCTAAGAAACAAAATAGTGTAGCTCAATCCACAACCGAGGCTGAATATATAGCTTCCGGAAGTTGCTGTGCTCAAGTGTTATGGATTAAGCAACAAATGAGAGACTATGGAATAGAAATGAACCAAGTTCCCATTAGGTGTAACAACACTAGTGCCATCAATCTTACAAAAAATCCCATCAAACACTCTAGAACCAAGCACATTGAGATTAGACTTCATTTTATACGAGATCATGTGCAAAAAGGAGACATAATTCTAGAGTATGTGGACACCTTGCACCAATTAGCTGATATTTTCACAAAGCTCTTGGACAAGGAGAGATTTTGCACTCTTAGAGGTGAATTAGGCATTATGAATGCTCCTTGAGATTGAAATGTTGAATTTTGTGTGTTCTTCTCATGTTAAACTTCTTTTATTAGCCAAAACCCATTTCTCATGATTAAGACACTATCACATCCATGTTCACATAGTGTGTCTACGTACTTAAGCCATTTCTGCATTTTTCTGCAGTTTTTCTGCATCTTTTTCTGCATTTTTTCAAACTCATTTCATGAATCTCAAATGCAAAAATCAACTTTTGATCTTCAGATGCTCAAACTGCATAAGTTTCAATGCTTTCAAATCATTTTTGTACATCATAAATGAGCCACATGACTGCGGAGACAATTCCTCTCACATAGGATTGGATTCCAAGTCTGTCTGGCCAACATTCTGGGTGATGGGAAGCATTCTGCTTAAAAGGGATCGATCCCCTAGTGCCAGAATAGCTTTCTGGACTTTGGAAAGCAATCTGCCAAAAAGGGATCGATCCCTCTACAGTGGGGATCGATCCCCTCGTGGCATACTTGCCTCCAAGGTGCTTTTTAACCGTCGGCCTCTTCTCCTACTTCAACTATTCACTTTCTTCCTCACCTCTCCACGCCGTTCCTCATTTCCTCTCAACCAAAACTACCGGTTCTCACTCTTTTCTACACCAAATCACTCCATTCTTTCACCAATCTTTCTCATTTTCTTCTCTTTTTCATTTCCCATCTTCATTTCCTGACAAAAACTCTTCCTTTCTTCATTTCCTTTGTTCTTCCACACCATGGTTACTATTCACCCAACATTTAAATTGTAAGTTTTTCTAACATTTTTCATTAAATTTTTCTTGCATTTCTAGTCTCTTTTATCATGTCTTGCCTACCCATGTGCATATCTTGCATCAATTTCTTCTCCATCTAGGTGTTCCAATCCTTTGGCACTTGCATTTTTCTCTAGTTAATACTTAGACTATTTGTCATTTTTCATCCGAATTTCCTTGTTATAATTGTTCAATGCATCTTGGGTTGTGGCTCTCTGCTGTTGGTTAGATCCCATCTCTCCCACACACTCATCCATAGTTCCTCAAACTTGTGCCCACCACCTGTTTGATAAAACTCCTCAACGAAATTTCGTATCTTTTTCCTTCTCCATATGGCTCCTAAGATTAAGCACGCTGCTTCAAAACGCAAAACCCCTGCTTCCTCTTCCTCATCCTCCATACCAACCACCTTTAACCGTTGTTTTCGCCATGCTAATGAGAAAACCAAGTTTCTAGCCCAATATGCCAATATGCCCATTAAGCATTGGCGTCCTATTGATTTCAACTTCCTCGAGTCCATTCATTTTCCTTACCTCACCAAGTTTAATGAATATGGTTGGACCCAGTTTCTCAAAATCAATACTCCGGTCCCGGCAAACATCATTCGTGCCTTCTTTTCCAATGCCGAAATCATCTATGATCCAAATGATGAATGTACGGTTGTCGGGATTCGCTCTTATGTCATGGGTAAAAATGTTGAACTGACCACACAATCCCTCTCCCTTGCTTTTAGACTTCGTGACAGAGGTACTATCTATGAAAATATCGAAGTCCCCTTAGCGTTCCCCGTTACCGATAATCGTGCAAGTGACCTTCCTGTCTTCGCACGCCTCCTCCATATCATCATCTCATGGAATCTCCGCCCTCTTGGCACCTGATATTCTCACCTTCGCAAGCTTGATCGTTTTTGGCTTCATCATATTCATGAACCTGACGGCATACAACCAGACCTCCTACACTTTATCCTTCATGATTGGGTGAAGATTGTTCGTGGCAAGGTCCACACCATTGTCTTCCCTCAGCCTCTCGCCTACTACTTACTCTCTGAAGGCGTTGACTGTTCATGTGAGGTTGGTGTACTTCCGGATCCCAGCACCACGATCAATCTCGCCACTCTCCATAACCTTGGGTGGTATCAACATCAACGGGGAGATACAATTGAATGGGTCAAGGGCCATGGACAGGCTGAACCTCCCGAACATGCTCCGGAAGGAGTCGGAGAAGAAGGAGGAGACGGAGACGACGAACCTGTAGCAGCTACATCTTCTGCCCCTTCCGGCTCCACATCAGTTTCTCTCGACCAGCTCATGCTAATGCTTCAGCAAATGCACACCTCTCAGCAAGATTTCTAGCAGGCCGTCACTCAGCGACTTGATCAGATCGAGGACACTCAAGCTACCATGTATGATGAAATCCAAGATGTTTGTATGCAGCACGAGGATTTCATGGACCAGTACTACAAGACGTTTCCTCGGCGCTGATTGTGCTTGTCGTATGGGATGCGCTTTTACCTTGCTATGCTTATGGCCTTGGTGTTTTATCCTTTGCTGTGTTCTGTCGGCCTTAGTGTTTTGTTGTCTGAACTTTCTTAGATCTCTGCACTGATATGATATGTTTTGAACCTCTTCTGACTATGTTAATGACATTGCTAGTTATGCTTTCTAGTGGTTCTATGTTAATAACGATGTCTTGTTCTGCCGTTAATTGTGCGTTCATACCATTGGGTTGATCTTTGTGTCTCTTTATTTCATTGCCAATGCTATTACTTCCTCTGCTTCTTATTGGTATATCCTTATTGCTTTAAATTTCCTTATACTACTAACCATTTCTGATTAATCATTTGCTATGACAAAAAGGGGGAGAATTGATGTGGTAAACTTGTATTAAATTGAGGGGGAGCAAATATTGAGGGGGAGTAATGTTTTTCAAAAATCAAGTAACCTAAATTTTCAAACATATAAGCAAATTTACCTTAAGTTTTGTCATATCAAAAAGGGGGAGATTGTTAGCTTTAAATTGACAAGTATTTTGAAAATGACAAAACTCAAGCAAGCTTAGAAATGATTTTTATACAAGTAAATTTGCTTTGAATGAACTCAATGATTGAAACTATTTTAACAAAGTCTTGGATTGAGATTTCAACTGAAAAAGTCAGTAAATACTCTTAGAAAAGTGTTAGAAGATTTTTGAACTGACTTAAAATCACAAAAGCTATAAACTTTGCAGCATGTTAAAGTGCAGGAGGGCTACTGGACAAAAGGGATCGATCCCTACTGTAGAGGGATCGATCCCCAATTGGCAGAATGAAATGGAAACACCCGGGAGAAAGCTTGGATAGCATTCTGGAGAAAAGGGATCGATCCCTACTGTTGGGGGATCGATCCCTTTGCCCCAGACCTGACAGTAACGGCTAGTTTCTGAGTTTTTCAACGGGAAGAATTACATTAAATGCTTCACCAACTGTTCTATCCGTTTGGTGGGTTATAAATAGTGACATTTATGAAGTTTGGAGGTAGAACAAGCATTCAAAAGTATTCAAGCTTCAAGAGAGAATCTGAAATCTGAAAATCTTATTGTAACTCCATTTTGTGAGAGTGTTTTCTGTATCCTTCACCCATCCACTGAAAAAATCAGATATTCAAAGGGGTGAGCTATCCTTGTAAGGTCTGATATTGTAGAGTGTGGGAATACTACAAGGGTAGAGGATTAGAAGGAGACTTCTAAAGTCCCAAGAGAAATTGTAAGAGGTCTTGCCACACCTTCAAGTGGTTTGTAAGCTTTCTCAAGGAAGAGGTGAATCAAAACCTTGACAAGAAGTTCAAGGAGAGAGGACGTAGGCAAGAGATTGGCCGAACCTCTATAAACCTTGTGTTTGCTTCTCTTTCCCTTACTCTTATTTACTGCATTTGTTTCATTATTGCTTATTTGACTTTGATTGTGCATTAAGAGTTAGGAAAAGTAGAAATAACTAGAAAAACCGATTCACCCCCCCTCTCGGTAGAGCCAACAGATTAAAGCTAGCAATAAAGTCTGCCACAATTCTTTCCAGCCTGCACATTTGTGTATCTATAATTCAGGCTGTGGAGGGAGAGCTGCCTCCGACATCGGCTCTGGAGTAGGCTCTGGGGTGGGCTGCACACACCTGGGGCGTCCCCTACCCCGACCGATACCTCCTCGCATATTTGACATATTGCATCACAACAAATCACACAAAACAAATTTTAGTCTCCCAATTCATTTATGTATTTAGACAAGTACAGTACTACTTGGGATGTTTATTATTCAAATTAGAAGACACTAACATACATCAGATCAACCTTGCTTTGATACCATATTTACTATCATGGTCTGGATTACTAATTTCACAAAGTAAACACATAAAGGTTGAGCTCGTCTGTAGTGTCAACTTATTTCAAAAATAGAATTTATTTATTTTATACAACCCAAGATCCGAAATTTACAAAAAATACATTTACAAAAGAAATTTACATCCCAAGTAATAGATACATAAAAGTAGCATTGTACAGAAAGTCTGAATACATAAAAATAACATCAGTATACCTCGACGAAGTCAGAAAGATCGCCTGAGGAATACCGAAAAATCATGTCCTCGTGAAATAGCAGACCTAACTCACTGCAAGTAATCTGGGAGTGAAAAATAAAGGGGTGAGTGAACGTGCTCAGTAAGAAATATCTATACAAAAGTGGATATAACATATTCTATATGCAGATTTCATAAAGAGATATAAATACGAAATCATGAATTTAAATTATGAAATGAAACTAGCACAATTTAATAGGAATGATACTATAGTGGGTTGGGTAACCAAATGGAATGTGAGAGATACTTTGAAGTACTTTACGTGTTCCAGTATCCAATTCCACTATAAGGAATTCATTCGATTTAATTAAATCACAAATTCAAATATAAATCCAATATCTTGAAAAATATGAGATAAAACATTAGAAATTAAACAATTTCTCCGTAAACAATAAATCATAGTTGCACCAATTTTCAATAGATAAGTCAAATAGATAATTTCACAAAACATATCATTCATATCAGAAAACATATCATACGAATAAATCAAAATCTGAAATATATATATATCAAAACTGGGAGTGCCTGGATCTAAGTTAACCAACGATTTACTATCCTAGTATAATTTTAGTGGAGACTAGGCTACACCCAAAAAATACATGCACTTTAATAGACGTATGGCCATAGTCAAGGTACCACAGTGTGTACATTAGCTAGGTGACACTTGTAGGAGCTAGAAGACTGGGATAGAGTCAACAACAATCAGAACGGAATGGAAATGCATGTACTCGATAGGTGAAGACTGGGCTAGAGTCAACAACAATAAGAACGGAATGGAAATGCATGTATTCGATAGGTAGTTATGGGGCCAATAGTCTATAAAACCATATAAAACATTTCAGAGTTGTTTATAGAGATAAATTCAGAAATCTAAATCTTCAGTCAGTCCATAAATACACAACCTTGGAAATATAAGCAGTTCAAAACAAAATTTCATAAAATATTCACAAAACAGTATTTAGTTCTAAAAATATTCTATTTATCTGTAATTAAGTTATAGAAGCATATAAATACTTTCACATACGTAAAATTCGATAACATGAATCTTTTAAAACCCATATTTGGAGACTTAAATGTTCAAAGTTCCAAAATTCATTTCTTTTAAATTAATTATCATGCTAAATAATATTTTAGAGGGATTTAGGCTATTCTTAGAAATTTTCGACAGCATAACGGTATATTTTAGCCTAACCCTTCTGTACGAAAACCAACTTCAAAACCACAATTTCTAGTGTCCAATTCCAATCCAAAACATCAAATCCAACTTCACCAAACAACAATTTTATCAAAATCATGCAACGTGATATCCCTACACTTCATACAAATATCTCTTACCTCTTAGTTTGTTGGTATTTGTCTCGTCAGCACCTGTAGTATCTTCGGATTTAGAAGCTGCAAATCATCATTCAAACTTGATAAATTCAACATATTTTAATCAAAGAATATTCAACTAGTTAAATATGGATACATTGTCTATAGATTTCCCTTATATGCAATCTAAATTCTACCGTTGCAAAATTGTAACTTTTAATACATAACTCCAATTTCAATTTCAATCGCGCCTAAATTCTTAGAATAATTTATATACTATTTTAGGACCTAAATTACATTGAAATGGCCACGATTTCTTCCTCCCCTTAGCTTAGCCGAATTGCACTATCATTCTTACACTTGGTTTTTCTTCAATTTTAGCTTCCATAACTATTCAAATCTTATTATTCTAATTTATACCAATTATACGTTGAATGACATTAATTTCCATCCTTTCATGCCAAGGCCGAAACCCCACTAAGTGTCCAACATTTTGATTTCTTCCAATCAAGCTTAATATAGCTTAATTTAATGTTTTCCATGCTTTCTACATTATTTTCTATATCAACTCTCATCAAAATACATCATTCTCATGCACCATGTATGTAGGTCGAAACCCTCACTTGCCCAAACACAATATTTCAACATGATTTAAGCTTAAATAAGCATGAAAACAATTTAATCACATGGTGATTAGTAAGAAAACCATGAAAATTCAAGCTTCCAAAATCATCTCACCTTGGCCAAATGGTGTGGGAAGGCTTGAAATCTGATTTTGACCACTTTAGATATTGGTACCAAGAGGAAGAGCACTAAAAAATACATAGCGTTTGTTAAAAGATTTTTCGTTTTTGACTTAGTTTTCCTTATGTTTTTAAGTCTTTTTCTTTCTCTCAAGCTTTTGGCTATGGAGGTTTTCTTTTGCTACTGGTTGCTGCCGACTTTCAGCCAAGAAGTAGCTGGAAATTCTCTTTAAAATGATATTTTATGGGCAATTTTACCATTTTGCCCTTATACTTAAAGATTTCTTCTAAATTTGCCCCTAAAGTTTGACTTTGCTGAAAACAGTCTATCTATCCTCTAAAATATTTTATTTAATCATAAATCAACTCTAATTAACTTGTTCTAATGTTTGGTGAAACTTTTATAGAGGTTCGGTTACCGGTTTGGGTGAAATTATTAAAATACCCATAATCGTAAAATCGCGTAAATTGATATTTTTATATTAGTTTCTTCCATCTGTCTAGATGTTCTAAAACTATATTTGATGAGGAATTATTTGGTATAAACCATAGGTCAAAAATCCTTTTAGTTTGATCGTTATTTTTGAAAATTCTGACAGCCTATGGATTAAACCGTTATTTTCCAAATTGTTTTCCAAATTGTTGCACACTTTTCAAAATATGCAAAAATGATTGAGATTAAGGCTAGAACTCTTACCATCATAGTTTCCGGCCCTGAATATCGCATCCCTAAAGTTTCACTTTCATTCGGACCTCCGAGAATCGGTGGGGCCCACTTACTCTTTAACCTTGTAACCTAAGATAAAATCAAATATATATTAATTATAAATATTCTAAAATATCAATTATATAAATATAATTAAACAGTACTCTAAATTACGAGGTCTCACAAGCTTTTAGTGTCATATCTCAATATTAAACTCTAAACAATTTTTATTTATATATACTTAAAAAAATATAAATTTTTAACTTATATCTTTAAAAAATAACTTGATAGTTTTAATAAAAATATTTTGACCAGTGACAAAGCATGAATATAATATCTATTTGGCCCATTTGAACTATTATAAAAAGTATTGTTTGAGTAGAGTTTTTTTAAAAAATACTGTTAAAAGAAGTTAAATCAACGTTTGGCAAACTTATTAACCTAATGTAAAGTACCGTAAAATTTTAAAAATAATTTAATAAATTTTTTTAATATTTTTAATAAATGAAAAAATAAAATAACAAACTTTATTAAATTAAATCACAAGTTTTCAAGTTAAACAAATAAATAAAAAATAAATATTTTGCTAATAAAAATAAAACATACGAAATACATATAAAAATGACAAAAAATAAATAAATTATAGTGAAATGATACAATCATTTTTTATAATTTTATAAATTATTGAAAAAAAAAGTGAAAATGTAAAAAATTTCACTAAAAACATATTATTAAAATTAACAATTCTTGGAAAACTTTTGATTTATAGCTTCATAAAAAAACAAAAATCTGCTTCCCGTATAAGTTAAAATTTTTGAAATTTTGAAATATTCATTTGAGATTGTTTTTTGTTTCCTGTTTTTGAATATTTGTTTTTATTTTGTTTCAAATTCTTAAAATAGAAAACATGTTTGGTCAACACTGTTACATATTGAAAGCAAATATTTAAATTGATTCAGATATAATAATTCTATTGGCTCAATTACCTAAGGAAAGGAGTGAATCAGTTTTTAACTAACTTTATGTTCGTTTTTCGATTTTTCTAAATTCTTTAGCCTATATTATAGTTCTCTAAATTCTCTAGGCTATTCTATCATACAATTCAACCACAATACAATATACACAATTAAATTACAAATAAGTAAAGAGTGAAGGGTTAGAGAATTGAATACAAGTGATTTATAAAAGTTCGACAACCTTGTCTATGTCTTCTACCTTGAGACATTCTTAAGGATTTTTCCCAAATTCACCAACTTGAATTTATTACACTCTTTTTCACAGACTCAAAAGTAACCTTCCTTTTTCTAGGATCAAGGGTAACCTTACACCTCTTTTTTCAAGCTCAAAGAGTAAACTTCACAATCATTACCTTTTATGGCTCAAGGAGAAAACCTTTCTACCTAACACCTCACTTACAATGAAGCACTCAAGGGTTCACTCCCCTTTACAATTTATTGAATGGGTTTATAAGTTTTCTAATGAAGGATAACCTCTAAGTAGGTGGATGATTATAGTTTGAGCTCTAAAAGAATCTATATAAGATTTGTACTATCTATACAAGAAAGATTAGAATAATAAAGATGAAGAATTTCTAGCACAAGATTTGATTTTGAAGCTTAGAGAAGATGAGGAATTGTGTCTCTTCAGTGTTTTGAACTTCTACGCTTCTATTCGTACTCCTTTGGTTGATTGTTGAAGCTTGGTGGGGCCTAAAACTGATTTTCCCCTTGGTCCTCACATAAAACTAGCCGTTTGAAGATTTCTGGGCATAAGGGTTTGATCCTTTTAAGTGGAGGATCGATCCCTTGAACTGTCCTACCTTCAAGGGATGTTCTACTAACAAGGGATGGATCCCTTCCTATAGGAGATCGATTCTGCCTTCATGGTCTGCAATTTCTAAGCAGTTTTAAGTTGAAAATATGTAATATTTGGTTTTAAATCATCCCTAAGTTATTTTTCAACTTCATTTAAATGTTTTTTTGACTTAGTTATATGAAAACTTAGCCCAAATATTTATTACATGATTTTCTAAAAATTATATTCAATGAGTTTAATGAAAAATTACTTAATACTATATTTTCTAAGTGCATTGAGGCCAATTTAAAATATGCAATTAAAATATGGTCTTACACTTGATATAGTTTGTAAAAAACATGAAAACTTTATGCAAATTTACACATAAATGAAGCATTTAATTTTGTTTAAGTTTTTATCATTTCAAAGTATATATCTGTCAATTTAAAACTAATAAATTCAATTCACAAAATAAAATTTTAAACATTAAATAAAAATAATATATTTATTCCATAATATTATGTACATAATATTAAATAATATTATTTTATACTATTTAATACTAATATTAAATATTTTTATTTAATCATATTAAAATTTAATATAATTTTAAAAAATATTATAATGAAATATAATATTAAATAAAATAATTCAAATTTTTATTAGATAATAATTTAGATTAGTAAAATTCTAAATTTATATATTAAATAATAATATGAATTAATAATTATAAATTATATTAATAATATTATTTAATTTAATTGTAAATAATTATAAATTATATTTAATAATATTATTTAATTTCATTGGAATAATATTAAATTATTATATAATATATTTAACTAATTAATTTATAATAAATTACATAGTTATGAAAATATATTATATTTAATATAAATAAAATTATTTAATGTTAAGTATTCACTTATTTAATAATATTAAATTATTTAATAATAGTAATGATATATTTTAAATATAATTGAAAGAATATAATATTGAATAATAATATTGTTCAGTAAAATAATAATTACTTCTATTAGATAATAGTGCTTAGCAATAATATTAATTATGCCACGACTCGGAAGCCGTAACATGCACTTAACACTTACACTTATTACACTCAGCAAATTTACGAATTAAATTTTTCTTTTCATTTTAAAGTTTGTATTTGGTATCAGTGTAGTCACTAAATAATTTTTACTTATTTTTTTCATTTTAATTCAACTTTACTAACTTATTATTTAATCCAAAGATGAATTAAATAACTCTCTCGGCATATAGCTATCGTTTTTGATCCATAATATATTTCTGCCTAAAAAATAAATTGAAAATATCCCTTTTATATTTTAAAGTTTCCTTAGATAATTTACCTGCAAGTTATTTCTTTATTTATCTTGGCTCAATTCTTTTTTTGGTCGAAACCCCCCGGTATCCACCTTCGGTGCCTATTCCGGAGTCGGGAGAAGCAGAGCGTGGTTAGGCTTGTCCCCCTCCCAACACTGGCACTCCATACACAAGTCAGGATTCGAACACTGACCTTGCTTAAGGGACGAGGGCCGCTTGCCACCCACGCCAACCAATTGTTGGTTATCTTGGCTCAATCCTATCAACCATTTCCACAATCTGCAACATACAACTCAAATCATTTATCATATCTACAACGTTCACTTCATACTAGTTATTATCGAATAAATATTATACCCGCAACTTAAATATCCACAACTAATCATTTAATACATATCGTATCCAAGGTTGCAGTCAATAAGCATATTGAGATATTTAATAATCTTAAACGATACTAAGTCATATTTCATGACACAATTAAATTGCATTGTGCATTGTATAATGTCTAAACATGTAACCAAAATATATACATTTCTCATATACCTCAAAAGAAATCAAAAGTAGAGCTGGGAGGATGTAGAGAAGCATTGTGACTGTGTACGATCCCCAAAAATCCACATAAATACTTTTGCAGTTAGAGCTTAGTTCAAATAATCTTAAGCGCTTGGCAAATATCCTCTTCAAGTTTTGAAAACACGGCTCAAACTCCTAACTGCATCAAGTCACTTGTTTTAGCCTTCACGATGCAACAGAACACTCTCTAAACCACCGCTGCCATTTCCCCCATATAGCCACGTCCTTTCTTACTGTTGTTCCAGCCGAATGGAACACTTAGAACAGCAGCTTAGGGATGAAGAAATATGCAGGGGTGTATGAATTTGAACAGCCCTTCCTCTCCTTCTCCTTTCCTTCCCGATGTTCCTTACTGTTTTCCCCGTCGATTTTGGTCGTTCCTCACGCCCCTGTTTTGCTCTAACACGTATTCAACCTTTCATAACCTTACTGCCTTTCGATTTCCAGATCCAGACCATTATCATCATCATGAATCCTCAAGAAAAACCCGAGAATGCAGCCCCTCCACTCTCGCTTTTTTTTCTTTCTTTCCTGTACCTGTGAACCAAAAATGGAGGCTCCTCTGCTGTAGGTTTTCGGCTCTTAATCACGTTTCTCTTTCAGTCTGAAATGCCACTGAGAGCCTATGTTATGGTCATTCTCCAGCAGCTAGGAGGCAGCCGAAGTCAGCCTCGCCGAGCCCTTGGAACCCACGTTCTGTATCCTGTTCTCAAACCGAGAGGACACGCTATTCAGGCTGATAAGGCAGTAGCTGTACCTACATAAATCATGCCATCCATCCAGCAGTAATCCACGGGATCTTCATACCAATTATTAGAATAATTTTCTACCAAATATAGCTCCTACAATTACTCCTTACTGTATCTACTTTTGGCAAGTATTTTTGTATAAATGTATATTGCATATAATGAGAAAAGGGAGTATTCCCACACACCTTCTGTTCTTCTTCATGGTATCAAGAGCCCTCTTGCTTTAACAAGCCGATCCTTTCATTTTCTTTTTTTTCCATCTTGTTGTTCCACGAGCCAGCCCAAAAATTCTAAACAGCAGCCATGACAGAAACCTCCTCTACAGCCTCTCAAAACAACTCAAACCAAACAACAATTCCAGCTTCAATACAACTGACTGGTCATACAACATTTCCTAACAACCTGATAACCTTCAATGTTGCCTCACAAATTCCTCTTAGACTCACGGGCAACAGTACGTACCCAACCTGGAGAGCCCAACTTACCACCCTACTTCATGGATATGATCTGATAGGATACATCGATGGATCATATCCCTGTCCACCAGAAATGGTCACACAAGATGGCAATAGAATTCTCAATGCAGAATACAAATTGTGGACTAGGCAAGATAGTCTACTTCGAAACGCAATGATGGCCTCAGTGGATGCAACCATTGCTCCTATGGTTGCTGCAGCCCCTACTGCCAAGTAAGCCTGGGATAGTCTCTCCACCACCTATGCCAACAAGTCACAAACTAGAATCTATGGTCTGAGACAAACTTTAGCAAAGGTAGTCAAGGACAATAAATCAATGGCTGAATACTTGCGTGAGATAAGAGCCATTGCCAACGAACTTGCAATTGCAGGCTCCCCTCTCAGCGATGATGAAATAGTAATAAAAATCCTTACTGGTCTTGGATCTGAGTACAAGGAAATTAGTGCTGCTATACGAGCCCGAGATACACCTATCTCTTATGAAGAGCTCTTTGATAAACTCACAAATCATGAAATTTTCTTGAGACAGGATGAAAGCAAGCAAGAAACAGCCACTATCACTGCACAATTCAATCAACGTAGCAACAACAATAGGCCACGAGGAGGCAACAACAACTTCAATAGAAGGAACAATGCATTTGGTGGATCACAGTTGAACAATCCTCAGCAACGACAATATGCACAAGACAACCGCAACTTTAAACCCAACTGGCAGTCCTTATCCACAAACCACATCAAAGGTAAAGTACAGTGCCAGATCTGTGACAAATTTGGACATACAGCCAAAGTTTGCAGGTCCCGACTCCTTGATCCGCAAGCACACCTGTCCACTCATGCCTCATCCTCAAGCAATGGTAATTGGGTCATGGATTCTGGTGCTTCTCACCACATAACATCAGACCTGCAGAATCTTTCGATTCACTCAGAATACAATGGCAATGAAGACATCCTTGTTGGTAATGGTAACAATGTGCCCATATCACACACAGGTTCCACTCGACTTGCTACTCCAAAATTCTCCTTTGCACTTAACAATGTTTTGTGTGCTCCTCTTATTAAAAGAAACTTGCTTTCTGTTTCTCAATTCTGCAAAACCAACAACACATCCATTGAATTTTTTCCTTCTTCTTTTGTTGTGAAGGATTTGAGCACGGGGGCATCACTCGTTCGCGGCCGGAGTAATGGGAACCTATATGAGTGGCCATCGTCTACCTCTCAATCCTCATCCATCTCGGCTCTCAACACCAACTTGCAACCCACTCTTTCCTTATGGCACCAACGTCTTGGTCATCTTAATAAACGAGCACTGTATCAAATCCTCTCTACTCAGTGTCTCCCCTTCTCAAAATCATCCTCCTTAAACTCATGTAATTCTTGTCTTTGCAATAAAAGTCATAAACTTCCATTTGGAGTTTCTTCACTTCATAGCTCAAAGCCTCTTGAACTCATTTACACAGATGTTTGGGGTCCTGCTCCCATCACCTCCTTTGATCAGCATCAATATTATGTCATCTTTGTGGACTACTTTACAAAATATACTTGGTTGTATCCTCTGAAGCATAAATCTGAAGTTACTTCTATTTTTGAACGCTTCAAAAATCTGGTTGAAAAATATTTTCAGCTTCCCATCATCACGGTTTATTCTGATGGTGGAGGTGAATATCTTGGCCTTGATCAATTCGTCTCAACACAAGGCATTCAACATTTATATTCCCCTCCTCACACTCCTCAACGTGTTGGTACAGCAGAACGCCGCCATCGCCATATTATTGAGACTGCTTTAACTCTTCTCCATCATGCCTCAGTACCACTAAAATACTGGACCTTAGCTTGTCAAACGGTAGTTTACCTTATTAACAGAATGCCCACCCCCAACCTTCGCCATCACTCTCCCTTTGAAGCTCTTTTTCATGAGAAACCCAACTATCAAACACTAAAAGTGTTTGGGTGCTTGTGCTATCCCTGGCTCAAACCATACACACATCATAAACTTGAAGCCAAGTCCAAACCGTGTGTCTTTTTGGGTTACTCCACTTCTCACCATTGCTATCAATGCCTTGATCCAACCACTTCTCGTCTTTATCTCTCACGTCATGTTGTTTTTGTTGAAAACTCTTTTCCCTTTCAAACTCAATCCCCCACTGACACTCGGGTTACTCAAGACAACAGCTCCACATGGACTTCCTCTGCTCTCATTGATCATTTAGTTCCATCA
Organism: Heritiera littoralis; assembly: GCA_031772115.1. Classification (NCBI taxonomy): domain Eukaryota; kingdom Viridiplantae; phylum Streptophyta; class Magnoliopsida; order Malvales; family Malvaceae; genus Heritiera; species Heritiera littoralis. The sequence goes on along the minus strand of JAPDPK010000243.1, from coordinate 49,943 downwards.
CCTCCTCCGGTTGCTTCTACTCCTTCTAGCGTTTCATCTGAGACTTTAGCCCCACTACAGCTGGGTTCCCCTTCTCTGGTCACGTCAAGCGATACCACCAGCTCCTCCCCTTCACAATCGGTAAGCACTCCTCCTTCTCCACCACCTGCTGGTATTATAACCCGCTCTAAAAATAATATTTTTAAACCTAAGCAAATTTTTGATTATCTTGCTGTTACTGATACCTGTGAACCATCTACTCTCCAGCAAGCACAAAAACATCCTCAATGGCGTAAAGCTATGAGTGATGAGTTTGAAGCATTGGTCCAAAATCACACTTGGGACTTAGTTCCTGCTAATGACTCACATAACATTGTTGGGTGCAAATGGATTTACAGAATTAAACGCAAGCCTGATGGAACCATTGACCGGTATAAAGCACGCCTTGTCGCTAAAGGCTTCACTCAACGTCCTGGAATTGATTTTCATGCCACCTTTAGCCCGGTCATCAAACCAACCACAGTTCGACTTATTCTTGCCATTGCTGTTCAATATCACTGGCCCCTTCGTCAACTTGACGTTAACAATGCCTTCCTCCAAGGCCATCTTGAAGAAGAAGTGTTCATGCATCAACCTCCAGGGTTTACTCATCCTCAGTTCCCCACTCATGTTTGCAAACTCAGGAAAACTATCTATGGTCTCCGCCAAGCCCCTCGAGCTTGGTATAATGAACTCAAGACCTTTTTGGTCTCCTATGGCTTCATCAATTCTCAATCCGATACTTCATTTTTGTCCTCTCTCAAGGTACAACTCTCATTTTCCTATTGGTTTATGTTGATGACATCATCATCACAGGCAACCAGCTCACTGCCATCAACACAGTCATTCATACTCTTGCCTCTCGGTTTTCCCTTAAAGATATGGGGGACCTTAATTTTTTTCTTGGGGTGGAAGTCCTACGCACCAAACATGGTCTTCTTCTTTCCCAACGTAAATACATCTCAGATCTCCTTCAAAAGACAAACATGCTTGAAGCCAAAGGTGTTCATAGTCCTTTGTCCACAACTGAGAAGTTGTCTCTCCATAATGGCTCTCCATCAACAGATTCTACTCAGTATCGTCAAGTCATTGGCGCCCTTCAATATCTTTCCATGACTCGACCAGACATATCTTTCGCTGTCAATCGCTTATCTCAGTTCATGCATAGTCCCCGCATTGCACATTGGTCTGCTGCCAAGCGAGTCCTTCGCTACCTCAAAAACATAATCAACTATGGGCTTCATCTTCGTGCTTCTTCTTCTATGACTTTGCATGCCTTCTCTGATGCAGATTGGGCAGGTGATACAGATGACAGCACATCAACCTCTGCTTTTGTTGTCTTTCTTGGAGCAAATCCAATCAGCTGGTCGTCCAAGAAACAACGCACAGTAGCTCGCTCCTCTACTGAAGCAGAGTATCGTGCTGTTGCCACCACAGTTGCTGAAGTAAATTGGATTCAAAACTTACTTCAGGAGCTTCATTTGCCCCCAACCACAACCCCCACAGTCTACTGTGATAATGTAGGCACTACATATCTTTGTCAAAATCCAGTTTTTCACAGTCGAATGAAGCATATCAAAGTGGACTATCATTTTGTTCGCACTCAGGTTCACAATAAGCTGCTTCGTGTTGTCCATGTTCATTCTGCCGATCAGCTTGCTGACTCCCTCACCAAGCCTCTTAGCCGTCAGCAACACGAACAACATCGTCTCAAGATTGGCGTTGTTGATGCCACGCCTATCTTGCGGGGGCATGATAAGGCAGTAGCTGTACCTACATAAATCATGCCATCCATCCAGCAGTAATCCACGGGATCTTCATACCAATTATTAGAATAATTTTCTACCAAATATAGCTCCTACAATTACTCCTTACTGTATCTACTTTTGGCAAGTATTTTTGTATAAATGTATATTGCATATAATGAGAAAAGGGAGTATTCCCACACACCTTCTGTTCTTCTTCACAGGCCACCCAAAAGTCTCAGCTCAGCCCCATAATGTCACAGCATTTTGGCCTCTGTTCAGGCCACTTAAAATGCCCGGCAACTGCCTTCAACCTTCACGTGCACCACTGCCTTGCTGCCCGCTGTTTCCAGTCGAGAATGAAAAATATTCAACCGTGTTTTGCCGCACACAACAGCCACCAAAAGCCATACTTCACAGCCACCTTTTACAGCCCTCAAACAGTTTTGATAAGCAGCCCACAATTCCAGCCAAGAGCTCAGTTGACATCCCCTGCTCTCTCTTCGATTCCCTCTGTTTCTCGGCCTCTATTGCATCAGCCCATTTCTTCTATCCTATTCGGCATCCCAAGCAGCAGCTTCCTTCACTCTCGGCTGCACTCTTCGCTAATTCCTTCTCTGTCGCGGTCCCTCATCCATTTTTATCACTTTCTTTTCTTCTTTGAAGTTGCAGATGAGTGGATTGAGGGAAAGCGAGGACAGCTACGCGAGGCGGACAGGGATTTGGTCGAGTGAGGGGGAGAGGGGTATGGTTTATTTGGGATAAGGGCTCTGCCGAGTTGGGTGGGAAGTTTCCCACCGAACTCAATTTAATTTTATATTTTATATATTATATCATATATAATACAGTTATAGCTATATCATAAATATATATTTTTTCTACTTTTCCTTTTTTTTATAGTTTAAACTTATATATATCCATACTTCAAAAAAAACTTATATATATATATATATATATATATCCATGTATATTAATTTATATATATTACTATACACTTAAATATATATATATATATATATGTACATTTTCTTATTTATCTTAATGTTTACATTTTTAATTACAATTAAATACTTTGTTTTCTTATCATATATTTTTCTTATGATAAATATATATTTATCATATATTAATTATCTTATTTATATAACATCTTAATATATATTATCTTATGATAAGTATATATATGTTTATCATATGTTAATTATCTTACTTGTATATAACTTAATTTCATATATACACACACTATATATATACACACACTTGTGTATATTTTTGTATTTACTTGATTATTTTATTATATAAGAATATATATATATGTGTGTGTGTGTACGTATACATGCATATATGTTGCATGCATTAATCGATGCATGCATGTGCGAAAATATATATACTAAATTCACGTACTCCATTCGTGTCTGTTTAAGCACATGGTATATACTTCCTACGCATACATTTCACTTCATTTCCAACTTTTATCCTCAAAGACTTTATTTATAGAAATCAAAACCATGCTTGGCTTAAGAAAATTTGTGATTATTACAAATTATTAACATATCAAAATTATAATAAATGATATTATTTAAAGTATAAAATATATTTAATAAATTATTATACAAATTTAAATTAAAAAATATTATAATATTATAGTTTAATATAATTTATATTTAATTGCTTTTTACGTTTCAACTTTTTCTACATTAAAATAAAATTTTCAATTTTAAAATTTTTTTATTTTTAATTAAATAATAATTTATATCAAATTTTAATATTATTTTTTAAAAATAATTAATTTTATTTTATATTTTTTATTATGCAAAATATTAATATTATATTAATATATAAACGTTGGTCACTTACTTATGAACAGTGCAAAAAATGAAAACATATTTCCCAAAATAATGGAAACAAAAAATTTCTGTTTCTAGTAATTTTGGAAATTTTTATTTCATTTTTTTTTCAAAACAAAAACATGTTACCAAACATGTTTTCTGCTGTTGTTTTCAAAAAAAATTGAAAACTAAAATAAAAAACAAAAAATGATATCAAATAACCCCTAACTTTTGCTTCTAAAGTAATTAAACTCTTTCATAAGCTAAACCAAATATGTACTAAATCTGTAATATTGGATTTTTTATTCTTATAAATCCCATCAGAGTTTATAATTAAACTAGACCTGGTAATTCGTGTCAAAAATTCGTTTTCATGTCATGTAAAACCGTGTTCATATCGTGTATCTGTGTTAAAAATTCGTGTTGACACGGAAAACTCAAAATGTTAATTTTAGCTTTTACCACATTCATATATTAATTTTACTTAATTTTAACCCTGTGTCATCTTGTGTCACCTTGTGTCATTTATTCGTGTCGTGTCTAAGATTGCCAGGTCTAAATTAAACAATAATAATTTTAAAACATTTTTTGGTATAAAATAATAATTTTAAAACTTACTTCTTGATATTGGTGTTTTTAAACTAATTTTCCAAATCATTGTAATTTTTGCCATATAAGCTTTTCTTAATTTTGCATTAAATGAAACGGTTTTCATTGCCTTTAAGCTCATCTCCCCTTACATTTTTTGGCTGAAAAATTTGTCAATGATTTCTTCTTCTCCTTTTGTCGTCCTTTTAGAAATTTTTTTTTCTTTTCATTGAACTTTTAGCTTCTAATCTTTGTGTACTAAATTAATATAACACAATCATTTTTTATAATGAAAAAATGATATCTCATAATATATATTTTTTTATTAAAGCATTTAAATTTAAAATTTAAACAACAAATCAAAATTGGTCTCTTCAAAAATATATGAGGAAAAAGTTAAAAGAAAAACCAAATTTCATCTAAAGTGTAATGTCAAATGTTTATACAAAAATAGGCTTAATAGCCAAATAAGCCCTCAACCTTTAGCCAAAAATGGAATTCAACCCTCAACATTTTATCGCATGAAATTCAGTCCATTAACTTTTATTTCAGTGAAAATAAACCCTCAACCTTTTACAATTATGCAATTAAGTCAAAATTTGTTAAATGACACTAACTGCTGTTAGTTTTGCATACGTGGCAGCTGACGTGGATAACTTAGTTAGCTGCCACGTGGCATGCCACGTATGCAAAACTGACGGTAGTTAGTTCATTTAACAGATTTGGTCTATTTCCACCGAAATAAAAGTTTATGGACTGAATTTCATGCAATAAAACATTGAGGGTTGAATTCTATTTTGATCTAAAAGTTGAGGGCTTATTTGGCTATTAAGCCCACAAAAATACTTTTGGTTTTAATTAAGAAAAAAAATGGCCAAATACTAATAAATCTAAAAAAAGGAATTATAAAAATACATGATTGATGAATCAAATTTTACAAAAATAAAAGTTTTTTAATATTTTAAGAATGATGATACTCTCGAAATAAGTTTCCAAATATTAATTCATAGCAACTAAGAGTTTAAGCCGTTATAATTGGGAAATTGAATTAATGATTTAAAATTATATTATTGTTTTAATTTCTATTTCAATTCAAATTTTAAAATAAAAATTCATATATTTTATTAACTTTTAATATGAAGAAAAAACTCTAACTCTTGAAAATTTAAAAGAAAAAAAGACAATGTTTTTGAAAATAAAAAGAGAGGGAAGGAGGCGCATCTTAAGTATGGTAAGGGTTTTTTTTGTACAAGGAGAGTAAGTTTTTTTTTTTGGTAGAAATGGTAACTTTTTAATGTAGTGATGATATGTAGAAAATTACAAGACATTAAAAAAGTTAAAAAATACCATAATTTGTCAAATAAATTTTTAATATACAAAGATACTGTTAAAAACTCCATGTGTTTCAAAATTTAAAGGCAAAACAAGATTTGAAAATAAAAAGTTTAATAGGTAAATATACTTTTAATTTTTTGTATAAAATAAATATCACATTTAATATTTTATCATATGCAAAATAATCCTTAAAATTTTATTTTATTGTACATAAATCTCAAACTTTTAAAAATAATTTAACTAAGTCTAAATCAGTTAAATGTCATTAACTTCTGTTTGTACTGCATACATTGCATTGTACATGGTAACTCACAAAAATATTCACGTCAACTATCATATAAGATGGCAATTAGGATTATTTAATAAATTTATACTTAATTGAATGATTTTAAAAGATTAAATATTTATTTATAATAAAATAAAAGTTTATGAATTGATTTGTATGTATAAAATGTTGAAAGTTTATATTTATTTTGTGTAAAAAATTGAAAGTATTTTTATTGAATCAAAATAAACTCTGTCCGATGGTAAAAAGAAAAAAAACTCGTGTATCTTTATGAAAACAGTGTTTTTTTATATGTTAGGAAATAGGAAGCACTGACAAATTGAACTGGAGGTGGGGGAAGTGAAGGCGGTGCCCACTGCAAGGCAAGGGCCGACCTGTAGGACCGGGGAAATCTAAAACGAGAGAAAGCCGCGCTGCTCCAACGTGGCTTCCGAGGACACTGCTGAGCTTTCAATTTTTCCCTCTGCTACGCGACAACCTCACCTACGTGGTTCATACAGTTCGTCTTCATCAATAGTTTTTTTCCTTGGGAAAATCATACGACGCCAGCGCACACGTTTTTGTTAGAAAATATTGATGTAGCTTTTAACTTTTTTTTTTATAATTTTTTATTAGAAATCTCCTATTTAAATGATTTTATATTAAGTTTTAAAAATAGAAAAAAAAAATCAATTCTCACAAAGTACTTTTATTTTGTAAAAAAAAAAGGTTAGTATGAGGACAAGATTTCCCCACACGTGGCAAAATTTGAAAAGAAAACCAACGATGGTTACCATGAGCACGCACACACAGGAAAAGCCGTGAGCAGTCTTTCACTGTTCTTAAGAAACTCCGCTATTCATTTTCCGCATTTTAGAAGGTTGTTTTTTTATTCAAAAAAATAAAAAGAAAAAACGAAAAACACTTTCTCTTTCCTATTACCTTAAAAAGCATAAACATTTCAGGATGCGCATATTATTATTTCTCGTCTCGGCTCCTGTTTCCTCCTAAAAGCCGAAAGCCTTTCTCTTCTTTTCGCCTTCTCTCTCTAGGGTTTTATTTCTTCTTTCTTCTTTTCTGGAGAAGAGCGCTTCTGCAATGGCTTTCTCTTCTCTCATCAGATCCACCGCCGCCGCCGCCGCCTCTGCCTCCCTCGTCGAGGCCTCCTCCCGCTCCGACCTCTCTCCCTCATCCTCCGATCGACTTAAGGTCCTCCACTTTTCCCTGATCAACATCTTATAGCTTCTAAAATAAGTGCCACTATTTTTTCTTTTGTTTTTTTGTGGAAAAATAGGTAGAGCTGAGATAAACTTAAGCTGAATGATGGAAATATGTGTAACTTCATATCATTCTTTTCTTCCTATTTTTCTAGTAAGTTTTCCTGGTAACCAAACGGAATATTAAGAATTACAATACATTGTCCTGCTTGTTTTATTTGGTTTAGGTGTGGAGATATTGATTTTTGGCTTTGTTACATTTTGTTTGGTTGGTTGGTGAGACAACCTTACTTGTTAAGTCGTTTTCGTTATTTTGATGAATATAGGAAATTCAAAAGTTATGTACAATAATTTATTCTTCTTTTTTTAAATTTAATGTTCTTGTTCTTCACAGCTTCTTATTTTTTCCATATTAATGGTATATTGTTAGTGGGCAACCTCAACTCAATTTTTTGTGGTAATATGAATGATAATACTATATTATTCAGGTTTCAAGCATTGGTTTTGGTGGCAATCTCAACTCCATTTTTGGTGCTGCAGTTTTCACTAGGTCTTCTTCCTTACAGTTGAGTTATCCCGTATTGGGTGTTCAAGGGTTTGTTCTTTGTGTAAAATTTTGTCTTTTTTACCTATGATACTGAAAGTTTTTCAAAATTATTCATCCGTTTAGGAAATTTCAAGGAGTATCCAACCTATTAAAGCCACTGCTACTGAAATTCCTCCCACGGTTCCAAGTAAGAGTTTGGAAAATTATTTTTCCTTTATGTTGATTGTTTTTCATGCTAGGATAGTGTAAACAGGAGAAAGAGGCTTAATTAATTCTCATCAAATTAGTTCACAAATTGTATGCACTGATGTTTTGCTTTTGTCTTATTTCTCATTTGCTTAGAATCACGGAGCAGTGGGAAGACAAAGATTGGAATCAATGGTATTTTTTTTCTTATTTTCATTAAATTTGTGCTTTCCTTTATTTGATATTTTTATGTATGTTTTCAATGTTAGTTCTTTAATATCCATAGAAAATAATTTCACTATGGTTAGTGCATGTAGTTGAGTTGTTTTCAGTATGCTTGCAAATTAGCAGAGAACTAGCTGCCTAAGTTTAGCTCATGTGGTAAGCATGAATGGGGGTTTGGATAGGTATTCTAGGCTTGAGATTCCCACCCTTTCCTGGGGAAACAATGTTGTGAAAAAGTGCAGTTCATATTACTATTACAGTATATATGGTTGAAAAGATTCACAAGCTATATATGTGCAAGTTGGAACTCAAGTTGATGGTTACATTACTGTTCTGATACATCATAATATCAGTAAGGTTCAGTTTTTCTTTTGTACTTTTATATCAGTTTCTGTAGGTCATGTGCATAGGAAATGTATTTTGAGGTAGGTGGGGCTAAAGACATTTCGGGGATCTTGTTGGATGGGGCCTTGTGAGTATGTGGACTAACAGTGGAATAGAATTAGAATTCTGTTAAAGTATTTGTTTTAAGTCCTAAATGTCCCTGTTCCTCTGCTTAGATTTACCTTAATGCAGAAGTCCTTGTTGCTATGCTTAGCATGATGTATCTTGTAACGACTCATTTTTTTACGATGAGCCTTTACAGGTTTTGGTAGGATTGGAAGGTTGGTTTTACGAATAGCAGCCTCAAGGGATGACATTGATGTGGTAGCCGTCAATGATCCTTTTATTGATGCTAAGTACATGGTAAGTATGTTCCACTTTTTGGTTCAATCTATAGCCTTCTAGTGTTATTAAATTTGAATGTATTCAGTTTCAATTTGTGTAAGATATATTTGTTTTATGAATCTGAATTTCTTCTGTTTTATCATAGATGCCAAAAATTCTATGCGTTATTTCATTTATAAAGTATCACTTTTATTATGTAAGCTTATGATTTCTCTTGTAATCACCTTTGAGAAGCTTTACCTGTTAGAAAAAAATGTCTTGGTACAGGGACTTGATATGTTTTTTAGCAATATTTAGTAGTTGTGGCATCCATGTACAAAAACCTTGTAGATTATTAATATCTCCGTTTTCTCTTAGCCAGATTTTCTGTTTGGGTTCTCTGTTCTGTTCTTTGAATGCCATGATAACTGTTCGGATCTTTCTTCATGTCACTAAACAATTATTGTAATTCACTACTATTTTTTTTTTATCCAGGCTTATATGTTTAAATACGATTCAACTCATGGGGGCTTTAAGGGAACCATCAGAGTTGTGGATGAGTCCATCTTGGAAATTAATGGCAAGAAAATTCAGGTTGTAAGCAAAAGGTATTTTTCTGGAGTGTTTGTCCTTGAATGATTGATTGGAATTTGAACTAGCTTTTGTAAGATGTCTTATTCACATGAGATAAAATTCTGTTATTTGATTTTATTGAATATTTGCTATTAAACTATTGCAACTTGGGCTAACATTTAAATAATGTCCACCAGGGACCCTGCAGAGATCCCTTGGGGTGATTATGGGGCTGAGTTTGTTGTTGAGTCATCTGGTGTTTTCACAACATTAGCTAAGGCCTCTGCACATATTAAGGTAAGTTGTCTAGGTTTCCTGTTTTTCTGTATGACCACACAAACACATAGCACAAGCACACATGTGAGTGCTTTCACTTCATTTAAACTTTCATGAATGTCTTTTGCAGGGTGGTGCCAAGAAAGTGGTAATTTCAGCTCCTTCAGCTGATGCACCTATGTTTGTGGTTGGAGTAAATGAGAAGACCTACAACCCAAGCATGGACATAGTTTCTAATGCTAGTTGCACTACCAACTGTCTTGCTCCTCTTGCCAAGGTTTAATTGCTTCCTTAGATTTTAATCTTTATTAATCTAATCTGTGGAAAGGGCATTTAAATTGATATCTTTTTTCTCCATTGTTTTCTATTAAGGGTTACTCATCACTTGGTAGGAGTTAAGCATGGGGAATTGTGTTTGCTTTGTAATTTTTATGTTTTGAGTTCATGGTGGTTGACAATCCCATTTGCTTGTTTTTGACAGTATTGATTATCTGGCTATTTTCCCAAAAATGCATTCAGTATGCTTTCTTTTTTGGTTGTTTTCCTTAGTTTTTGTAATAACATGCTGCAGGTGGTTCATGAGGAGTTTGGTATTCTTGAGGGTTTAATGACAACCGTCCATGCAACTACAGGTATCCAGTTATTTTTGCCCCCCATTCATTAGCATCCCACATGATGTTGCATTGTTATGATAACATGGTAGTTTCTAATATCCAGCAACACAAAAGACTGTCGATGGCCCTTCGATGAAGGATTGGCGTGGGGGTCGAGGAGCTGGGCAAAATATCATCCCTAGCTCAACTGGTGCAGCAAAGGTATGAGATGGAAATAGCCAGATATCAGATTCCAGCATGGTTTTGAGATACTAAACTTTTAGTTGTATTTAAAATTAAATTATGATTTCTGTGTTTTTGTTGTAGGCTGTTGGAAAAGTTCTTCCAGAACTCAATGGAAAGCTTACTGGAATGGCATTCCGTGTCCCTACACCTAATGTATCTGTTGTGGATTTAACTTGTCGACTTCAGAAGAGTGCCTCCTATGAAGATGTCAAAGCAGTCATAAAGTGAGTTTTCTAACTTTTTGCCTCAAGGCTCCTTGTTCACCTTTCTCTTTATTCATTCTTGTTTCTTAGTTTTGGCATATTTACTTTGTTCTTTTGTTTCTTATTACTTGAGTGTACTTCTCTTTCACTGATTTTTCACAAAATTTTAATTAAAGGTATGCTGCAGAGGGGCCACTTAAAGGCATTCTTGGATACACAGATGAGGATGTTGTCTCTAATGATTTTGTTGGTGATTCAAGGTTCTCTCTCTCTCTCTCATGCACGTAATTTGTATGCGGTGTGCAAGCTTACAAGCATTTTGGTTTTTGAGTATAATTTAGGCATAAAAGGTCCTAGCGTATTTGTTGACTGTGCTTTGCTTATAGAGTGTTAATTTTTGTGGAACAGTTCATTTATTTATTTTCCTGACAACTGAGAAATAGTACTTGCTAGATTACCCTAATGTTCTGTTGGTTTATCTAGTCTTGCTGTATTTTTGAAGGATTAGATTTGGTTTTTTCTATATCTTGGTTGGTGGCATTTAAGGTTCTAGTGGGCTTGCTTTGTTTCAGGTCTAGCATATTCGATGCAAAAGCTGGAATAGGGTTGAGTGATTCTTTCATGAAGCTTGTTGCATGGTATGACAATGAATGGGGTTATAGGTATGTTTTCATCTTTCTCTCCGCTCTCTTACACACTCCCACATGCATGGGCACATACCCAAACCTGCTGCATCGATGCAGATTTTCTGTATTTTCTTACATGAAATACAAATCATCTTGTCTGATGGTTTTCTTAAATCTCTGTTACAGCAACCGAGTATGTGACCTAATAGAGCACATTGCATTGGTAGGAGCAACCCGCAACTAAATGGTTGGAGAGGTATGCTATTGCCAGTGTGTGCTAGAAGTTTGTTTCGGGGAGTAGGCATAAATTCGATGGTACCCAAAGTTTTTTGGTTGGATTGCTTTTGTCCATGTAAGAGTTGGATATCCCACAATACCATTCTGAAATAACGAGAGTTCATGTTTGTGTGAGCAGCACCTTAAGACTGGTCTTTGTGGCAAAAGTAAGAGCATTATTTTTGTCAAAGGGACATTGCTGGGCAGTATATCTGAAAAATCTATGCATGCATGAATCCGGTTTGATATTCAATGATTTATTTGTTATGGCGATACTTTACAAGGGAAATTTTACAATAAGGTTGATGTTACAAAGGTTGATTTATTTTATACTTATTTTATATTTATTTTTATGTTAAAAATATCGTAAACAGATGAGAATTAGTATAAAATTAATGTCAATAGAAGTAATTACATGATAAAAATATAAATATATGAAAAAACATAAATTTAGTGTCAAAAAAATAAATATATGATAATAAGAGTAAACATAAGAAAATAAACATAAATTTATAAAAATAAACATAAATTTAGTGTCGATAGTCATAAAATAAGTTAATATTATCATAAATTAGCATAAATACATAAACATGAGTGAAGATAAACTTAAGATAGTCATAAAATACATTGATTTTACACTAAATTTGATCTTACTATAGAATTCCCTACTTTACAAGGGAACTAGGATACAATCAACAAATGATTAATAGTTTATGATTATGAGCTCGGAATAAACTGCTAATGGGTTTATTATAAAATAGTTGGGGGTTAAATCTGGCACGACTCGAAAGTCGTGATGTTCACTTAGCACTTATACTTATTTCAATTAAGAAATTTGTGAATTAAATTTTTTCTTTTCCTTTAAAGCTTGTATTTGATGTCAGTATAGTCGTTAAATCATTTTCGTTCATTCTTTAAATTTAATTATGATTTAAATTACTCTTTAAGATAGAGAAAAATCATTTATAGTCAATAACTTACTATTTATTAGAAACAGATTGAAAATATCCCCTTTTATATTTTGAGATTTTTTCAGTTAACTACCTGTAAATCATCACAATGCAATAGAACAACATTTCTCACAGTTCACATTATATTCACTAAATATGTATAATCTCAACGGTCTTAATATCCACAACTAATCACCACATACACATCATATAATATCAAAATATTACATCAACTACTCATTATCCTAGTTTACATTCCATCCTATAGCACTGTACAAACATTGCCTAAAAATAAAAGCATATGGAGAAGAAATATTACTATAGCAAGATATTCAATAACAAGGACTTCGAGAGTCGAGACACTATCAAATCACCAGAACTATCCAATGTGTCCCTTGAATCAATTTGAAAAATAGTTCTTGTTTAATGAGTGAGGGCTCAACAAGTCATTTATACAAGTGCAGAAGTAGAATTTATACTGTTCTAAATGCAATGCATGAACCTGCAAGTTTGCAATCATAATTTACCATTCTAATCTATAACATCTCATAATTATAACAAGATTATGTCCTAAGGGCTCTAGGTGGATAAGGTTTTAGGGTAGTGGTGGAAGGGTAGTTTGAAGTAGCTCATTAATCCTATTCTTGGCGTCTGTCAACAAAACTTCAATCCACAGTATATTTCACTTATCCCGATATCAATTCACAATGTCCGTTACATATCCAATATCAATGCACATTAGTACTTGCATATTCAACATCAATTGACACTATTCATTATATATTCAATATCAATCCAATGCAGCATATATATATAACAGTTTTAAACTCTTATGCAATGAGTACAACACATACTGAATGAGTAAAAGTATAATAGTTTATTAAAACCTCTTCATTTTAAGTTCGACATACTCAAAACAGTATGAAAACAATTCGTAAATAATCAGTGCTATTAAAAATAATCAAAAATTCAAAATCAATCACAAAGATTGAGACTCTGCTCAAGCTCAAGGTCCACTGTGCATAAAACATTAGTAAATCATAACTTCAAAATCAATACGAAATTTTCAATCATGTCATGTCATAAATCAAATATCCAAAAATAAGACTTTTGTAAAGTTCACTTGTCTGCGCTACTAAATGGTAGCAAAATATGCAAAGTGCATTATCAAATCATGTGGGATCTTTGAAATTAATATTCGATAACTCATTTCATTGTTCAATAAAACTTTTCGGTAAAGCACCCTGATAAATGTCTAAGGCATATTGCCCGACTTAGAGTTCACTATTCGATAAAACATTGTTCAAAGTAAAACAATAGCAATTTAGAGATTTGGCTTAATGTTCACTAGTTTGATTAACGTTTAGGGTTTATTACTCGACTCAAAGTTCACTCATCTATACAGACGTATCTCATTGTAGCTATTCGGTGAGTCACTCATCCCTGAAAAGGGCGCTACCTATGGCCATAGATCATTATACAAAACTATCTTATGGACATATCAAGTATTTAATCACAATCATATCATTCCTTCATTTTCACATGAACCGCTTGGCTACTATGTCTTCACGATGCTATAAAATCTCTCAGAGGTCATATGTGCTATTAGCTATATGACTATACTCAATTCATGCAAATATCAATATTACTAATTTCAAAATAATTCAAAATCAAAACCAAGATCACTTGATCACTAGAACATCATCACATATCTAATTCCTCAATTGTTTTTTTTTTTTTTCAAATCTCGATATTTAATCATAGAGTTGCTAAACCGATTCTAAAATCGTTCTTACCATAATTTCGTTTGATTTAACATCTTGACATGATAACTTCAATAGCAATATAATCAAAAGATATACAAATTGAATCAATTTGCCACAATTTAATACCACTATCATTCAGTTTGTATCACAATACCGATACTAAGACCCCCACCACTAGTATGGGTCTTCTTAGTATCTCACCAATATTTAAACAATATACCATAACAAAATCATCTGTATACTAGATTCATGCAATATCAATGTTATCATTATTGAAATTACCCTACAACTGAGAATCCAAACTTATCTAATTCCAAGATCATCACTACCCATCCAATTTAATCCAAGAATCCACAATTTAAAGTTCGACTATATAATTACCAACTAGATATTCAATTGCATACTATATCGCATCATTATCTAATTTAATAATTCTATATGGCATATACAATATACATCACTTATATAAAAGTCTTACCGACTCTTATGCTCGGGGCTTATGAATTAAGCCTAATCCAAACTCAATTTGTCGTCTTAGAATCTTGTTACACTTTAAATACAACTGTATCGAGTTAGTACCAGTTTATCAAAGTTATTTCCTAACTTAATTTTATAATATGTGACACTACGAAGTTGTCTTACCGATTAAAGCTTGACGTGCGTGAATCCCAAGCTTCGCACCTGTAAATTGACTTTTGCACGTACATCGAGCTTAACGCTTATACATTTTCAATTATTGGTAATTCATTTAATATAAATTTAATAAAATTCAAACTATAGGTACTTTTTAATTTGAACGATACTGGCTTACCTATAAACCCGAGCCGATATATATTTTTCTTTTATATATATATATATATTTCCTTTTCTCTCTTTTTCTTTCCTTTTCCTTTCTTTTCTTTCTTCCTTTTCTTCCCTTGTTTCTCGGTCTGGTCACCATACAGCCCTTATTGCTCAGTCGTTACACGTCTTAGAGGCCACCAAATCCAACCTTCACTCTTTGCTCTTAAGCCTCAAAACGCGACCCCTTAACAACCTTAAATCGCCAACCTGAACAGCTCCCAAAAAGTAAACCTTCAAGTATGCTTAAAGTGCCAGCCGAGAGTCTTAAAAATCCTGCTTTCAATCTCCTTAAACCAGCCCCTAACAATAGCTCAAAATAGCACCAAGGCAGTACCATTTCTGCCTCTTAGATGCCATAATCCGCCTTCAAAATCCCTCGTTACAGCCCCTTTTATGCAACCTTTGATCTACGCCAAAACATCCTTCAAAACACTCCTTAATGAATCCTTTACAACAGCTATATTAGTTCTCAAACACCAGTCGAAAGCCAGCCTCTACGACGGCACCATTTTGGACTCGATTAGTCTATTTTCACCTCTTATATTCAGCCTTTAAACCAGCCAAATTCAACTCCTTAAAAGCCACAAAAATCCAGCCTAAAACCTGAAGCTTCAGCACCTAAGGAAGCTCACTGTACCAGTCATGCTCAGCCATTGAAACGCAGCCTCTCCCATGCCAAGAGTTCTCTTTTTTTTTTCCAATCGTTATCTCGCCTCCTTTTCCCCTGCTATAGCTCTGTTTGCAGCTTCCTTCCTACCTCTTCTTCCATATCTAAAAGGCAAGGGTTCAGCCACCACCATGCCACCAGTTTCTGCCTTCAAACCCCTGTTGAAAGCCCCTAAAAAAATCACCCCTAATCAGCCTCTACATGGCTCCAAAAGTCAGGCCACGATCGGTCCTAGGTCCAGCCGTACTTCGCTCCCTTTATTAAACTGTTTCCCCTGTTCTAAACCTTGAAATCAGCCCTTAAATCAGCATCCTTTACCCCTGGTTTGGCCTTTAAAACTCCCTGTTTATAGCCCTTAAATCCACACAAGGAGTCTAGCTGAGAACCATGTTTTCAACGCCTCACATCAGCACCGATCAGCCGCCTGTTTCCAGCTTTGAATCACCTCCCTCCATGCGTTTCGCCGCTGCTTCAGCACTGCAGTAGCGCCTCTCCTCTCTTCAGCTTCAAAGCCTATTTTCGGCCTTCTCTCTCCTTGGTTTTCTTCTCTTCTCCTCAATTCTTTCTTTTCCAATTTCTTAATTTAATTTTAATTTTTTTTTAATTTTTGCTGGTGAAGGCAGACCCTGTTCCATTTTCAATTTTTTTATTTAACCCTTTAGATTTTATAATTTAGCCCCCCCTTTGATGGTTACTTTTTGTTATTTTCTCCTTGGGCCAAGAGGATTTAAGTTTACTTTATCCTCCTCCTTAAAAATTTCACTTAATCTCACCATGACCCACTTTTCAACTGTTCCAATAAAATTTAATCCTTAAGCAATTAATATAATTAAATTCACTTTAATTAAATATTTGAATCTCTCCAATTACTTCTATGTCAAGTATCAAAATGCTTTTGTGACATCTTCGTCATTATCCAAAGAACAACTAATTTTTTTCTTACATATAACATTAAATAGACTAGTTTATCAATATCAGCCTTACTTCTTCTTATGTTTTAGGCATTAGTATCAAAATATGATATTAAATTTCACATGAATATAATTTTCTTATATATACATGCGTCACATATATCAGGATCTCAAATACTTACATAACCTAATTCCCCAAAATATACACAAAGGTAATATCGTACTGTACAATAGCCGAAGTACACGGCCAACTGATTATACCTTCAACAAATAAGTGGGAAGCGTGTCTCGAAGGTATATCAAAAGAAACTCAAAAGGTGCTCCTTTATTTGGAGTGGGACTTACTTTAAGTAATCTGTATGAAAAATGTTTGTAAAGGAGTGAGTTTATGCTCAGTAAGAAATATATGTAAAAGAGTGTATTATGTCACTATATGCAGTTTTCCTGCTTGGCTCTGTAATGTCATGTAAAACTATTATAAAGCATATGCCATATATAATTCCTGCAATTATCAAATACAAGTAAATCATCTCTTTCAAATACTTTCACGGATCTCAAATCACGTGAAATCATATATACAAGTACAATTAGCTTCAAATACTTTCACATACTTTCATATAGATGGGAGACAATTCATATCCAATAGAATCATGCACCAAGTAATTCTCATAATGGATACAGCAAATATATCCCGTAAGGGATAATCCATGAGAGATCTCATAAGGATACCACAAATATATCCCATAAGGGATAATCCTGAGAGATATCAAATAAATGGCGTACCCACGTATGGGCCAGGGATCCTCCCCAAAGCCTAAACAACTAAGAGACGTATGGCCATTGTCTATAGCCCATAGTGCTCACTAGTCAGGTGCCTTACTGCGGGTCTGAGGGCCGGACTAGGGCTCCTCAATCAAGTACAAGTACAAATAATGTGCATGATCATTAAAGGTGTTCATAGTCTCCAAAACATTATTCATATAATCTTTAGCAAATACAAATGTCCTTTCTTGAAATAGGTTTTCAAAACCTCCTTTTCAAATAAGCAATCGACTGGTTTTTAGGGCAGTCGGCTGCTACACCACATTTTGCTTTATCAAATTTTTTTTCCTTTTTGAGATTCAAATAATTTATTTTTCAAAATACACATAGGGCAGTCGATTGGTTTTGAAACAGAATGTTTTCCGAGAAAAGGCAGTCGACTGGCCCCCTGGGCAGTCGGCTGTTTTTGAAACAGAATGCTTTTGAAAGAATAGCAGTCGACTGGCCCCCGGGGCAGTCGGCTGGTTTTGAAAGAGAATGCTTTTTCAATAAAAGTAGTCGACTATTCCATATAGCAGTCAACTGGTTTGAAACAGAATACATTCTGGGAAAATGGTAGTCGACTGGCTTAAATAGCAGTCGACTGGTTTGCCTCAGTTTTTGAAAATCTACGCTTTGGTTGTCTCTAGGCAGTCGGCTGCTACTTAAGGCAGTTGGCTACTCCTAGCCTAATTGGTACTAGGAGTAGGACCCAAAAATTGACCTTTCCTGTACTTAAACCAACATTTGTTTCTTTCCAAAGACATTTCAAATATATTAAAACATGCGGACATAGCCACCTTACGTCTGTTACATAAATTCCTTACCTCGATTGCCAAAATCCCCGAGCTTGGCTAGAATCCAACACCTTGCCTTTCACTTCTTCAAAGCTGTAACATCATACAATTCAAACCTTTTAAACAATCACCATACACATGCTATACCAACTCAGTACAACTCCAAACCATAGCCAAAATCAACTAAAACCATCTAATTCTCTTATCTTTGCAAATCACCAAAATGACAGAATTTTAAAACTCCTCAAAGACTTTGTTTCAGCCTTTCATATTAAAGGCATGGCTTGAGCTATCGACAAGGATCATTTTTTGTTAAGTGAGCTTAACGAAGGTAGTTGAAATGGACACTTAGAGGAATTTTGGAAGGAACGAGAGGGAGAGGGATGGTGGTTGCAGACCTTGATGGTGAAGGAAGATGATGACTCATGCACTTATTTAATTCTCATTTAATGCATGATCATCCCATTCATCTTAGCCATTGACCATCTCCTTGACCCTTTGACAAGTTGACCATTTGACCATCAATTGCTTTAATTCCTCATATGTCCCATGCATCATTTATTCCTTCAAAATTTTTTGATTTATTTAATCAATCCAGCTCATAACACTTTACAATTATGGATGAATTACATGAAATTGGGGGATTTCACATTCTCCCCACCTTAGAGAATTTGGTCTTCCAAGTTCAAATAAGGTTAAGTCTCAAATAATTCCTGATACTTCTCTTTCGTCAAGCTCTCTAGCTCCCATGTAGCTTCTTCTGTCATATGGTACTGTCAAAGAACTTTAACCAGTGGGATCGTCTTAGACCTCAACACCTTATCTTTTCTGTCTAAAATCCGAACCGGTTTCTCTACATAGCTCATGTCTTCCTAAATCTCCAAAGGTTCATATTCGATGACATGAGATGGATCCGGATTATACTTCTGAAGCATCGACACATGAAAGACATTGTGTGCTCCAAATAACTCTGGAGGTATTGCCAACCTATAGGCCACATCTCCAACATGATCTAGGATCTCAAATGGTCCGATGTAGCGGGGACTAAGCTTACCTCGTCGGCCAAATCTCATGATCCCTTTGGATGGAGAAACTTTCAAGAACACATAGTCTCTAACCAAAAACTCAAGTGGTCTCCTTCGAGCATCCGTATAACTCTTTTGTCAACTGTGAGCTGTCTTGAGTCTTTGACAAATCATTTTAACATCTTCAGAGGCTTGCTCGACTAGATCTGGAGTCAACAACTTGCGCTCGCCCACTTCTTCCCACCCAATCGGAGGTCGACACCTTCTACCATATAAAGCCTCATATGGTGCCATCCCGATGCTTGCATGGTGGCTATTGTTATAAGCAAACTCAGCCAATGGCAGATGGTCATCCTATGAGCCTTTAAAGTCCAAAGCATAAGCTCTCAACATATCCTCGAGCGTCTGAATAGTGCGCTCGGACTACCCATCAGTCTGCGGATGAAAAGTTGTGCTAAAATTCAACTGAGATCCCATGGCTTCCTGAAAATGTTCCAAAAAATGAGAAGTAAACGTGGAATCTCTATCCAATGTAATGCTCACTGGAACTCCATGTAGTCTAACGACTTCTCTCACATACAAGTTGCCAAAGCACTAAGTGTATTCGTAGATTTCATAGGTAGGAAGTGAGCTGACTTAGTCAATCTATCCACAACTACCCAGACACCATCATGATTCCTCTTGGTCCGGGTAGTTCCATAATGAAATCCATCGTAATGTGTTCCCATTTCCAAATAGGTATAGGTAGAGGATGTAACAAACCTGCTGGTCTTTGGTGCTCTACCCTAACCTGTTGACATGTGAGACATTTTGCTACAAACTCAGCTATGTCTCTCTTCATGCCAGTCTACTAATACACCTTGCGAAGATTGTGACACATCTTCATATTTCCTGGAATTAATGTGTACTTAGTGGAGTGTGCTTTCGTCAAGATCAGCTTCCTCAACTCTTTATCATTAGGAACACATATACGGTTGTTAAATCTCAAAATTCATCACTACAAATGTCGAATTCCGAGATTATACCTGATTGGATTTCATCTATAGCCTCAATACATTGGGCATCTTCCCTCTGAGCAACCTGAATTTTGTCCATCAACTCTGGATTAATCCTTAGACTAGCCATCATTCCTAATTGCTCATAAGGCATAACATTTAAATTGAGGTTTGCAAACTGTTCTAGCAACTCATATTCTCTTACCATCATGTAAGATACCATCCCTACATGCTTCCGACTCAAAGCATCTGCCACCACATTGGCCTTTCCTGGGTGGTACAAGATCTTACAATCATAATCCTTTATAAGCTCGAGCCATCTCCTTTGCCTCATATTCAACTCTTTTTGAGAGAACAAGTATTTCAGACTTTTATGGTTCGTAAAAATCTAAAATTTCTCACCATACAAGTAATGCCTTCATATCTTTAGAGCAAATACTACTGTAGCTAACTCCAAATCATGAGTTGGGTAGTTCTTCTCATGGTCCTTTAATTATCGAGAACCATATGCAACTACTTTACCATGCTGCATTAGTACACATCCCAAACCTTGCCCTAAGGCATCACTATACACTGAAAATCCTCCAGAACCATTAGGAATGGTGAGGATAGGTGCAGTCGTCAACCTGCGTTTCAACTCTTGAAAGCTTCGTTCACAGGCATCATTCCATTCAAACTTCACCTCTTTGCGCGTTAAGCGCGTCAATGGAGCAGCTAACCTCGAGAAACCCTCTACCAATCGTCGATAGTAGCCAGGTAGACCCAAGAAACTCCTTATCTCCGTCACTGTCTTCGGTCTCTCCCATTGAACCACTGCTTCAATCTTCGATGGATTGACCGAAACTCCATCTTTACTAATTATATGACCCAAAAAGGAGATTTGATCTAGCCAAAAATCACACTTACTTAGCTTGGCATACAATCCTCGATCTTTAAGGGTTTTCAAAACTATCCTCAAATGCTGCTCATGCTTTTCCCGAGACTTTGAATACACTAATATGTCATCGATAAAGACAACGACAAACTGGTCCAAGTACGACTTGAACACATCATTCATCAAGTTCATAAAAGCCGTGGGTGCATTGGTCAGACCAAACGGCATCACTAGAAATTCATAGTGACCATACCGTGTCCTGAATGCTGTCTTAGGGATATCTTCACTCCGAATCTTTAATTGATGATATCCCGACCTCAAGTTTATCTTGGAAAAGACTTGTGCACCCTTAAGCTGATCAAACAGATCATCAATCCTAGGAAGAGGATACTTGTTCTTGATTGTCACCTTATTCAACCATCGGTAGTCTAGAGGTGTCAAATGGGCCGTGCTGGGCCGGCACGACCCATTTAAATATTAGTCCATGTGTTAATGGATTCGTGCTGGCACGACACTATTTTTTAATGGGCCGTGCTGGCACGGTCCATAAAATTTAAGGATGTGGCCCGGCACGACACATGGCCCATAGCACTAATGGGTCGTGCTGGGCCAAGCCCAACATTATTTTTCGTGCCTTATTGTGCCAAGCACGACCCAGTAATAAATTTTTATTTTTTTTATTTTTAAAGTTTTTATTTATTAATTTAAATAATATGCAATATAAATAAATATAAAAAAATAAAAAAGACACATAATTCACTTTGACAAAATGCCTATATCCACAAGAAAATATAACAATATATATTAAATAAAGATATTGAAATTTACAATTCTAAAAGGCAAAATGCCTATCTCCATTAGAAACATAATAAAATTTACTTAATAAAGATATTGAAATTTGTGTTAAAAAAAAGATATTGAAATTTACAATCATAAAAAAAAAAGAGCAACACGATAAAAAAAGGCTCCACTTTGTAGGGTTTGGGGAAGGTCAATATACACAACCAAAAGACTTTCACTTTGTAAGGTTTAGGGAGGGTCATTGTATATAGCATTCTCTCTGCATTAAGAGAGAGTATTTTACCTTGAACTCATGATTTCCAAATCACAAAGGAACAACATTTACCTTTGTACCAATGTTCTCCTTTGAAATTTATAATCCTAATATTTAAAAACACAGACACAAATACAAGACTATAAAACACAAAATATTATTATTTTTTATTTTTCATTCTCTTCACCTGATTATTTACTTATATAATATGATTTATCTAGTGCTCTAGCTTCTACATTTAACCAATCTTTGAATAAAATAATCTTTAATAATTTATTTTTTGATGAGTTTTTATTAAAAGTGTATTTAATAAAAAGTTATATACAAAATATGTGACATATCATATATTTTATATTTCAAATAAAAATTTTATAAATTTATATATCAATTATTGAAATACATCATACTTAGATTTGTTAAATATAATTTTATTTATATAAATGGGCCAATATGGCACGACACATGGGCTTGCGTGCCGTGCCGTGCCGTGCTAACCCGCGTGCTACGTGCTAGCACTGGCCCTTCATGGGCCGTGCCGTGCCAATCCATGTGCCTAAAAACCTCTAGCCCAGCACGGCACACAAATGTATTTCGTGCTTGGACTAGCCCGCCCATTTAAGTATGGGTCGTGCCAAGCATAATTCATACCGTGCCAAATCGTATCGTGTCATGGGCCGCCCAGCCCGTTTGACACCTCTACGGTAGTCTATGCACAGTCTCATACTACCGTATTTCTTCCGGACAAAAAGCACAGGAGCACCCCAAGGGGATACGCTGGGTCGTATAAATCTTTTATCTAGTAACTCTTGCAACTGTCTCTTAAGTTCTTCCAATTCCATTAATGCCATCCGATAGGGAGGTCTCGAAATGGGCTCGGTCCCTAGCACCAAATCGATAATGAACTCTACTTCCCTATCCGGAGGAAGCCCTGGAAGATCATCCGGAAATACCTCGAAAAATTCCTTGACTCCCGAAATTTCATTAAGTTCTGGACGTTTCTGATCTACGTCCACCTCATACGCTATAAACCCTTCACATAACAAGTATATTCTATTATTTCAATTTCAAATAATTCAATCGGCAACATACAAAATTTACAACATAGCTAACGGGAAAAGAGAAGATCACACTCTTAGCATGACAATCTAGCATTACATGATTCTTAGCTAACCAATCCATTCCCAAAATAACATTAAATCGATACATATTCAATAGGATTAGGTCAGCTATTGATTCTCTTTCTCCTACCCGTAGCTCACAATTACGATACACTATGTCCGTCATTTGAGATTCCCTAAATGGAGTACTTATTTGTAGCAATTGTCCTAAAGGTTCAGGCTCAACAATTAATCTCATAGCAACCATAGTAGAAATAAAAGAGTGCGTAGAACCTGGATCAAACAAAGCAAGGACATATGTATCATTAAGGTAAATCTTACCCTGAATCATCTTAGACGAAGCATCAGTGGACTCCTTATCAATGGCAAACACCTGACCTTGAGTCACGGTTGCCTTTCCTTTTTCTGCCGCTGTGGCCTTACGTTGAGGCTGGGTGGTTTTAAGTTGTGCTTGAGGGGTCTTCTCCAATCCTTCAGATACCCTCTGATTTATCTTGGGACAATCCTTAATACGATGTCCCTGCTCACCATACCAATAGCAAGCCCCACTCGCAAACCGATAGGGCTGCGACCCATGGAATTTCTCGCAATGCTCAGACCTTGGCATTGTACTCCTTGGTGAGCTAGCGGTACTACCAACTGGATGTCGAGATCTCTCATCATTTATCTTGATCCCGATTGGTCTAGGAGTTCCTGAACCATAATCATCATAACTCCTTATTTAGCATAATTCCATATAACCATTTAATGAAGACAAAGGTCATTTTCTTATAGTTTATTTGCTTACCTATTGAGGCTCTGTCATAAGGTTTACTTCTCCTAGTTGGATATCTATCACTCGAGACTCTTTCGTCTGACTTCCTTTTCATTGATTTTTTACCTCTACTTTTAGCTCGGAAGTCAGCCTGATTAACTCATAGTCCTGCTCACACAGTTGAGTCTTACGGACTGCCTCTCCGTATGTAGTGATATCCATAGGATATAACTTAGACCTAATGGAAGGTCTCAATCCCTCCATAAATCGGTAGGTCTTATGCTCCTCTCTCCTCAACACTTCCAGATCAAATCTGCTCAGCTTAATGAACTTTGACTCGTATTGACTAACTGTCATATTCCCGTGAGTCAAGTTCAAGAACTCAACCTGTAACCTTCTCTGAGCAGTGCGTGGGACGTATTGTTCATTGAATGTTTCTATAAACATATCCCATGTTACCTCTGAATGTCGAGCCTCTAATACTATCTGAGTCGCTTGCCACCATGGTTCGGCCTCATCTACTAACAAATAGGCAGCCAATCCCACCTTTTCTTTCTTAGTACATGTCATATACCCGAATGACTTAGTGACCGCCTTCATCCAATTCTCCGCGGCCAATGGTTCACTATCCTCCTTAAACTTAGGCGGATCCAGCTTCTTAAATTCTTTGATTAAGGTCACGCTACAATAAGCAGTGGGATCCTGCCTTTCAATAGCTGGGACTGGTGGGGGTTGTACTGTAGGAGTAGGAGGAACAGTAGGTAGAACTGTTGGTACACTCGTGGCCATGTTCGGGAAGTTCGACATAAATTGCGTGAACATCGCGACCATATTCTCCATGTGTTTCTCCATTTTCGCTGTCCTCATATTCGGGCTATGCGGTAGAGATGGAGGAGAAGACTGTGTTGGGGGTGGTTCATCACGACCCCATCCTCGTCCTCGTCTAGTACCCTTCCTTCGAGTACTCATTCTTGTTAATATCACCATCATATAACACGATTTAGTATAACTTTAAACAGTTATACTACACATAATTATATAGACTAGTACAGTACATTGGGGATATACTTTAATTCTAGCTTATTGACATCAACAAACTTCAATCAAATCAGCTCTGATACCAATCTGTGACATCCTCATCACTATCCAAATAATAACTAACTTTTTTCTTACACATAACATTAAATAGACTAATTTATCAATATCAACCTTACTTCTTCTTATGCTTTAGACATTAGTATCAAAATATGATATTAAATTTCACATGAATATAATTTTCTTATATATACATGCGTCACATACATCAGGATCGCAAATACTTACATAACCTAATTCCCCAAAATATACACAAAGGTAATATTGTACTATACAATAGTCGAAGTATACGGCCAACTGATTATACCTTCAACGAATAAGTGGGAAGCGTGTCTCGAAGGTATATTAAAAGAAACCCAAAAGGTGCTCCTCTATTTGGAGTGGGACTTACTTCAAGTAATCTGTATGAAAAATGTTTATAAAGGAGTGAGTTTACGCTCAGTAAGAAACATATGTAAAAGAGCGTATTATGTCACTATATGCAGTTTTCTTGCTTGGCTCTATAATGTCATGTAAAACCATTATAAAGCATATGCCATATATAATTCCCGCAATTATCAAATACAAGTAAATCATCTCTTTCAAACACTTTCACGGATCTCAAATCACGTGAAATCATATATACAAGTACAATTAGCTTCAAATACTTTCACATACTTTCACATACTTTCAAATAGATGGGAGACAATTCATATCAATAGAATCATGCACTAAGTAATTCTCATAATGGATACAGCAAATATATCCCGTAAGGGATAATCCATGAGAGATCTCATAAGGATACCACAAATATATCCCGTAAGGGATAATCTTGAGAGATATCAAATAAATGGCGTACCCACTTATGGGCCAGGGATCCTCCCCAAAGCCTAAACAAGTAAGAGACGTATGGCCATTGTCTATGCCCACAGTGCTCACTAGTCAAGTGCCTTACTGCGGGTCTGATGGCCGGACTAGGGCTCCTCAATCAAGTACAAGTACAAATAATGTGCATGGTCATTAAAGGTGTTCATAGTCTCCAAAACATTATTCATATAATATTTAGCAAATACAAATATCCTTTCTTGAAATAGGTTTCCAAAACCTCTTTTCCGAATGGGCAGTCGACTGGTCTTTAGGGCAGTCGGCTACTACACCACATTTTGCTTTATCAAATTTCTTTTCCTTTTTGAGATTCAAATAATTTATTTTTTGAAATACACATAGGGCAGTCGACTGGTCCCAAATAGCAGTCGACTAGTTTTGAAACAGAATGTTTCCTGAGAAAAGGCAGTCAACTGGTCCCTTGGGTAGTCGGCTTCTTTTGAAACAGAATGCTTTTGAAAGCATAGCAGTCGACTGGCACCCGGGGCAGTCGGCTGGTTTTGAAAGAGAATGCTTTTTCAATAAAAGCAGTCGACTATCCCATACAGCAGTCGACTGGTTTGAAACAGAATACATTCTGGGAAAATAGCAGTCGACTGGCTTACATAGCAGTCGACTGGTTTGCCTCAGTTTTTGAAAATCTACGCTTTGGTTGTCTCTAGGCAGTCGACTGCTACTTAAGGCAATCGGCTGCTCCTAGCCTAATTGGTACTAGGAGTAGGACCCAAAAATTGACCTTTCCTGCACTTAAACCAACATTTGTTTTTTCCCAAAGACATTTCAAATATATTAAAACATGCGGATATAGCCACCCTATGTCCGTTACATAAATTCCTTACCTCGATTGCCAAAATCCCTGAGCTTGGCTGGAATCCAACTCCTTACCTTTCACTTCTTCAAAGCTGTAACATCATACAATTCAAAGCTTTTAAACAATTACCATACACATGCTAAACCAACTCAGTACAACTCCAAACCATAGCCAAAATTAGCTAAAACCATCTAACTCTCTTACCTTTGCAAATCACAAAAATGACAGAATTTTAGATCTCCTCAAAGACTTTGTTTCAGCCTTTCATATTAAAGGCATGGCTTGAGCTATTGACAAGGATCATTTTTCGTTAAGTGAGCTTAACGAATCGATGACAGGTATGGTGGTTTGTCAAGGTAGCTAAAATGGACACTTAGAGGAATTTTGAAAGGAACGAGAGGGAGAGGGATGGTGGCTGCCGACCTTGATGGTGAAGGAAGATGATAACTCATGCACTTCATTTAATTCCCATTTAATGCATGATCATCCCATTCATCTCACCCATTGACCATCTCCTTGACCCTTTGACAAGTTGAACATTTGACCATCAATTGCTTTAATTCCTCATATGTCCCATGCATCATTTATTCCTTCAAAATTTTTTGATTTATTTAATCATTCCAGCTCATAACACTTTACAATTATGGAGGAATTACATGAAATTGGTGGATTTCGCAGCTTTCCATCCACTAATATAAATCTTTAATTTACCTCAACATGTTCACTATCAATCTTGAATTAAATTTTCATAACCTTAACTCCGTACATTTTCCCCCCAACAAATTCTCTACATCATTACATTATAAGGTCTTAAAATCACCTTACTTATTTAACTTCCGCAACTTAATTTCTCATGAAAATAATTTCCATAATCCAATTTGACTCAAGTAATTTGTTTTCTTTTTTAATTCTCCATAATTCCAATTCCTCAT
Source organism: Heritiera littoralis (assembly GCA_031772115.1). Lineage (NCBI taxonomy): Eukaryota > Viridiplantae > Streptophyta > Magnoliopsida > Malvales > Malvaceae > Heritiera > Heritiera littoralis. Next base: position 22,233 of record JAPDPK010000243.1, on the reverse strand, counting down.
AACTCTAACATTCAACTTATTGCTTTGTAGTTAATTTAATTTTTTTTAATCCATAATAACTTCCAAATAATTATATCTCTTCCAAATAGCGCATTAAATCACTTTTCGATTGTTAAAAATTTGCGTTCTCACAAGATCAGTATCAACTTTTAGCTACTGAGGTTGGTTTGGGTTTCACATGGATTTGCGTTGGGTGAGCAGTTGGCTCAGCTTTTGTCAATCTATAAGTCTACTTGTATGGCAAATGCGTCTCGACGTTCAAATGAATAAGCCCAACGTTGGCAGGACTTGTAGAGTCCGTTAATGGGCTACTAATATTGATAAAATTTTTAATAATTAAATTTTATTCGATATTAAAATATAAATAAATACATTTTTAGGTGCATGTTTAGTTAAGTTTATGTAAGAGTTTATTAATCATAGAAGTAAAAGTTAGGTGTGTTTGGTTCTTAAAATTTTAAATTTTTAGACTTATGTGAAAAGTAAATTTGAGGGTTTTTTTTATTCTTTTTCGTTTTTTTATCAAGTTATAAATCAAAACTTATTCGAAAAGTGTTATTTTTTATATCATGTATTTAGTAATTTTTTATATTTTTATTTTACTCTTCAATAATTCATAAAATTATAAATAAGATTATATTATTTAGCATAAATTTATTTATTTTGTTTAATTATTATATTAATTTTATTTTTCATTTTAATTAACAAAAATATATCTTTAGTTTTTTCATATATATTTTGGTTAAAATTTTGGTTAATTCAGTTATTTGATTAATTAATCGAATTAACCGAAAACCAAAATCTCTTATAGTCATTTTCATTATCTGAATGAAGTAATTTGGTGATCGATCAATTAATCGAATAAAATTCAATTTGATTAATTAATTCTATTAAAATCAAAATATAAACACTCTTACCCAATAGAAGTTTGGTATTGGGCAGGCACATATTAATCAAAAACCTTTCCATTTGCTTATGTATAGCTAGGGATGGCAATGGGTACACTATAAACGGGTATCCGGTGCTACCCGACCCGTTTAAGTAGGATTAGGGTAGTGTATAATCAGGTTCGGGTAGGGTTCAGGTAGGGAAATTACTACCCGTCACGGGTTAGGGTAGGGTTCAGGTAGTTACCTTAGGGTACCCGCTACCCGAACCCGATTATAAATAATAATTAATTAATACAATACTTATATTTTTTATATATCAATTATTTATTATTAATGTTTTATTTAATTAAATTAAATCATTATATATTATAATTATGATTTTTAACTTTAATTTATTTTTATGAGTTAAATTAAATTTATTAATATAATGTTTTAATTAAGTTATTCTAAAATTAATTTTAATTTTAAATTTAAAAATCAAACTTTGATTTAATAAACGGGTAGTTAAATGGGTTCAGGTAGTTAAACGGGTATTTATATTTTATAAGGTTAGAGTTCGGGTAGCATAAATAAAAATAATCGGATAGTTAATCGGGTTAGGTATTATTAAAGTTAATCGGGTTCGGGTTCGGGTATCCCAAATCTAGCGGGTACCCGACCCGTTTACATCCCTATGTATAGCATTTAATTTGTAGCTTTTTCAAGATCTCCGCAATTCAGTGGAGAAAAAAAGTTTCTACTATTTTAGACTCCAAAGTATTGATCGAATATTAATTATTACAATCTGTATGACATAAGAGCATAAACTGTCCACAACCATAAATACCAATTGAAAACACACTGGCCTTAAAAAAAGAGAACTCTTTGTGACGTTGACTCAAATGTCTCCATAAAGTTTTTAGTACAAATCATGTGACGAGTCCTTGGATCGGTTTGTGTTGGAATTAAATCATCCACCGCTAGCACAATAAATGGAGAGAAACTAATTTTGGGTGGGTTGAGTAAAAAAAGCCACCATTTCTCTGCCGCTGCCGCTGCCGCTGCCGCTACCGCCACTGTCGGAGGAAGGATACGCCGTTCGGAGGTCCATCCACGCCTATCCACTGTGGCTTGAGTCTATCCATGGTGATATGAGAGAAGATAGAGGAAGATGATGGTGAGGAGAGGAAGGGGAATGAGAGAGGGAGAGAACTACCATTGTTCACCATTTCTCTCAATAATACAAGTGATCAATGGGCCATCACTTATATATTAGTGCCAACAGTAGGGACCTCTCATATTTTGGATCATGTATTATATCCGTCCCATTAAGGATTAATACATGTATAATATAAATATATTATGTAAATAAATGGTCACACTATACACAAAATATACTACCAAATTAATTTATATGATGTTAATTATACTTAACTAGTCCACATTATTGAGATATTTCAACACTCCTACTTGGACAATTAAGTTAATTAATAAAAATATCATATAAATATCAATATGTATTCATAAGACCTTTTACATACATTGTACCAAAAGGATACAAATGTATAGACTTACAAATACTTTAACAACAATAAGCCTTTATAAGTTTCAGAATGCATCATACTGAGATATTTCAACACTCCCACTTGGACAGTTAAGTTAATTAATAAAAATATCATATAAATATCAATATGTATTCATAAGACCTTCTACATACATTGTACCAAAAGGATACAAATGTATAGACTTACAAATACTTTAACAACAATAAGCCTTTATAAGTTTCAGAATGCATCATACTGAGTGTGAAATGGAAATGATATGAAAACAGAATCAAATATCCATTTCCATTAGGTCCATGCATCTAAACCGAATGATGTATTGCTTCAACAGAAGCACGTGAGACTAATACGGAATGTCTCATCTAACAGAAAGCCATAATCATCAAATTTCGCGCAAATAAAATATGCATATATGGCAAGTAGGAATCCATCTACACAGTTGCAACTGATTTCAATACAGAGCTCCCACTAACTTAATACTGCAAATTGCTCCATATGCCTCAAACAAGTGTTGTCATCAGAACACTTTAGCAGCCAAATTCATAGTTAACCAGAATGAGCTCTTTAATCATGTGCTCTATAATCCAATCAAACAATGGATTCCATTATTTTCTCTCCAGCAAACCAAATGATGATATCTAAACATTTAGAGTGTGAGGAACTCCAAGGATTTGAGAGAGAAAGTAAGCGCTATAGCATTACCACAGTACATCTCCAAGAGTTCAAAATGGCAACCACAAAAACCAGCCCTAAAATGAAGTTCTGCAGCCTAAATGGCCTATCATGTAGCTTTACAGCATGCTACATACTTAGCCTCAATAATCAAGGATGCTGTAAGTGTTTGTTTCACACTTTCGCAAAAACAGCTCTTCTATCCATAAATATACAACCAAAATTGGTTTCCATCATCTGGATAGCATGCAAAATCTACATCAAAATATCCGACCAAACCCAGAATGTCAGATTTGTTGATACTTAAATACTCTCTTTGCAGCTTCCAGCTCTTTATTGCAGGATTGCCCAAGTATATCTGAAATGTACCTATAATATATATACACATCAAAAAATGTGTATAAACTTGAGCATACAATAATTACCCATAATAAGGCACACATAACACTTGACATGAGCTCTTTCATCATTATTTTGAGGACTTTGAGATTTTCACAATATGTCACTTTTCACGAAGGCACGCCTTAATAGGAGAACAATATACACCAAACCTACTTAACACACATAATGTAGGTTTTCTGAGACCAATAGAGCATGCCTATTGATATGTCACGAAAAATCTCAAGCCTTAAAACAAAATAAAGCCTCACTTAGATTCTTCATCTTGAAGTGACATGACGACATGAAATTTGTCTCATAGCACATGTCAGTGCTATTGGCTGCTATTTTGATATCATCAACTTAGAGCACAAATAACACATAATTATTCCCACTGACCTTGCTCGATAAATGCGTCCAATTATCCAATGTGTTCTCCATAAAGTGACAATCTCATTACTTTGGATATAGTCTAGATGCCTTTTAATGTTCAAAAATAAACTCCATGAGTTCATAAACTATGTGTTCCATCTTAGGAACTACAAACTTCTAAGTTGCTCTATTTAGACATTTTGCTATCCAAGATGTAGCTCCTAATCAAAATGAGCTACTAATCGCCATCATGACTCTAAAAGAATCTTAGGTAAAGACAGGAGAAAAGGTTTTTTATAAAACTAATTCCTTCTCTTTATTTAAAGCCTTTAGCCAAATTTGGCTTTAAATCTTCTAACTTATCTCTAAAGTCTCTTTTGGCCTACAATGATGTGACAACTAAAATAGATCCCATGCATCCTTATGCAATATAGATGCTTACTCATCCTGCGTGGCAAATGTCCAACTCCAAGAGTTCGGATCAGTATAGCTGCCTGACAAATATTAGAATCAGAAGACACATGAATCTCACATTCATGTTCCTCTGTAAGTCTAGGTGCAAGTTCAAAATATGGTAATGAGATCAACTGTTGATTCTTTTGGTTGTAGTCTTTTGACAAAAAAAATAACACATATACGGGACTGGCATAACAACATGTACTTCGTTAATGACTTTGTGGAGTTTATAACACCCACTCTTTAAGTCATCCTTTAAATAGATTGTATTGTCAGATTCAATAATTCTACTGTCACATGCTGAGAAACCAAAATCTAAAATCTTTCTAGCCAATACAATAACCAATAGAATTGCTGCTGACAGTTTTCTAGTCAAGTTTTCTTGACTATGGGTTATAGGTTTTTTGCCTTACTTTATAACCCTAAACACAGAAAACGGCACAAACTCGGCTTATTGTCTGACTACAACTTAAGATGAATTTGGGAACTGATTTTGCTTGGAGATCAACTTTGAATGTGAGTTGCAATTTTAATAACTTCACTCCACCCGAATTTTGAATATTTGGAGCGATTAACATAAATCGTACCATATCAAAATGTATGAATGATTGTTATTGCAATCTCATTCTTTTCGGTATTCCAAGCACCGTATATTATGCATTAATACATAATCCTGTAGTGCACTTATCCCAAAAAACCAGTACATGATTTCGCCTTGCTTTATTATACCGAGCACAACATTCATCACTAGTGTTTGATCATTGCCTTAAGCAGCTTACGTTGTGTAAGCTACGCAGTGAAATCAATCAGAGTGCTTAAGGCTTCTATAAGATCAGGTCTTTCACTCTATATGACCTAAATCATAATGATCCTTAGTGAAAGTTATGAAATACTTATATCCACTGAATACAATATGTGGAAATGATATGCAAATTTTGGCATGTATCAGTTCCTAATCATATCCATATCTGCTAATCATATCCTTAACATTAGCATCAAAATTTCCCTAAATGCAATCTCTACATATGCCTCGAAATGTCCTTTACTCATGCCACAACTTGATAGATTTCTTATTTATTCTATCATAGTCAAAATCAATGGTCACATCATTCACAACTGAAGAAAATTTGCCTAGTATTGGGGTACAAGTATATTATACATCCATCACACAGAATCCCAGAATCAATACACATATTGTTACTAAGCAAAATATTTTTCTATTATCATAATGAAAAGTATAAATTAACACTGATTCAAAAATTGTCTGTGGAATATAACAACAATTTGGTTGATTCTTATATTTTGGTATGGATTTTAATTTTATAGTGTGAAATCCTCAATTTCATGTAATTTCCCCATATTTGTATAGTATTTTAAGTTAAAATGATTTAAATAAATGTGAGATTTTGATGTACGAATGATATATGGGACATGGATGGAATAAGAGTGATTGAATGGTCAAGAGTCAAATGGTCAAGGGATGAGGTGTAAAAGGATAGAGGTGAATTAAATGAACTTTGCATTGTCATCATCTCCACTAGAAGGGCCGGCAGCCATACTTGCTATTCTTCCAAAATTCTCTAAGTTTCCTTCCTACTTACCTTAACAAACATCCATCTCTTGTCATCGAATCGTTAAGCTTGCTTAACGAAATTTACTCCTCATCACTAGCTAAAGCTATAGCCGTAATATGAAAGGCTGAATCAAAGGAATTGAGGATATCTAAATTGTTGTTATTTTGGTGACTAACAAAGGTAAGAGAAGAAATCGATTCATTCAATTCTGTCCATAGTTTGGAGTTGTGTAAAGTTGGTATAGCATATTTATAAAGATTTCTTAAAGGTTGAAATTATTATGATATTTGCAGCCTTGAAGATTAAAAGGAAAAGTGTTGATTACAACCAAGTGATTGTGTTTTCGACATTATTTGAGGTAAGGAATATGTGTAACGGACGTAGGGTGACTATGTTCACTTTGGTTGCATATTTTGGTGTGAAATAAAGGCTGTTTTAAGTGCAGGAAGTTGTAAATTTCGGTTTTACTCCAAGTTACAAGTTAGCTAGGGGCAGCCGACTGCCTAGAGACAGTTGAAACGTAAATTTTTCTGAAATCAACTCAAATCAGTCGACTGCCTTGTATAGTAGCCGACTGCTATTTTCTAGAAAGCACTTTGTTTCACCCCAGTCGACTGATAAGGATCCAGTTGACTGCTTCTCTTCAAAAAAGCATTTTGTTTGCAAAACTAGCCGACTGCTTATGGAGCCAGCTGACTGCCTATGGTGCCAGTCGACTGCCCTGTTTTCAGAAACATTTTGTTTGCAAAACCAGTTGACTGCTAAGAACCAGTCGACTGCATTTTCTCGAAAAAATTTTCTGTTTGAAAATCGATCGATTGCCCTATATGACCAGTCGACTGCCATATTGGTTTTTGAAAAGGAAATATTTGAATCTTAAAAAGAAAAGAATTTTAATAAAGGGATATTTGTCATAGCAGTCGATTGCCCTAAAGACCAGTCGACTATCTTATTTGAAAGAAGGTTTTCAAAGCCTATTTTATATGAGTATAGTTGTAAATTCAAAAAGGTATACGACAAATGTTTTGGAGACTGTGGACTCCTTTGGTGATCATGCATATTATTTGTAATTGTACTTTTTGACATCTCTTACGAGATTATCCCCTACGTGGGTACGCTCTTATTTGACATCTCTTACGGGATTCTCCCTTACGGGATATATTTGTTACCCTTTATGAGAATTATTTGGTGCATGATTCTATTGGAAGGTTAACTATCTCCCACCTATTTGAAGTAATTGAAGTTATTTGTATATGTGATTTCAAGTGAATTGATATTATTTGAAAGTATTTGATTTAATTGATTTTATGTGTATATGATATTTGAAGAACTTATATGTTATTTGAAGAAAGTATATGGTATACCCTTTTACATGACATTATAAAGCCAAGCAGGAAACCTGCATATAGTGGCATAGTATGCTCTTTTACATATGTTTCTTACTAAGCGTAAACTCGCTCCTTTAAAACATTTTTTGATCTAGATTATTTGTAGTAAATTCCGCTCTAGATAGAGGAGCTCACTTTTGGGATTTTATAGTGTACCTTCAAGATACGCTTCCCAATATTCCTTGAAGGTATACTCATTTGTTATATACTTCAGCTATTGTACAGTACAGTGCTACAGTGATGTATATTAGACCATTCGGGGATATAGGTTATGTAAGTTATATGAGATCCTGTGTATTTGACTTATATGTATATATGAAAGAAATACTTTTGTTGAAATTGAGATCACTATATTAAGTGATGAAATATAAAGTATAAGAAGAAGAAAGGATGACATTGACAGACAGCCTAACTGCCCACTTATGTGAAGAAAAAGTAGTTGGTATTTGAGTAAAAGTAGAAGTCTTGGGTCGCGACATATAGCCCCAATTCACAACTATTTTCCCTTATTTGGTCTTCGGTTGCATATGACTTTATCAACAATAGCACTAGTATCCAACCACTAACAGTTAGAGCGCATATCTCCTAGATTGGAGTCAAAATAAAGGCTAACAGAATGCCTTTTTCACACATATCCAGTCTAGAACGACTCTCATAAACTACCCTCTTATGCCCAAGTTTATAACCGAAGTGGCACATATTGATATTTAGAGGTGTTGGTGGAATCAAAATGAGAAATAAACTTGGCAAATTTCTTCTTCTAAATGACCTTTTATTGAGACTTCTTAATAATATTATTCTTGGCAGTAACATTGACTAATGTCATCATTATGGCCGAATGAGATCTATTAACCTGAAAGATCTCCCACTCTTGGATGTCAATATCAATTTTAATATTAAAATACTATACTTCCTTCTGTCCATTAAGGTATGCTGAATGAGATCTACAGACCTGGAAGATCTCCAACTCTTTACCCCATAAGGAAGTGGTTCATAATCTACCATTCATGAATTAATCCTCTATAGCAACCTTCATTAATCTTGTGAACCTTTTCTTAATGGCATCCATAAATACTTCTTAGTTATCACTAATTGGAACACTTTCTCTGAAGTGCTCATTAATGGCATGCCCTATATAATCAGAGAATTCACATTTGAGTGTTCCCAAAATTCTATATATCTCGTCCTCAAAGAGCTCACACTATTGGGTATAGTAGATAGATCAACTCTCGGTACTACTTCCTAGTTCAATATGCCCCTAACCGTAGAGAATAATTCATACTATCTATGTAATTTGATCCTACTGGAGACTTGATATGTGATAGTTGCACAAATAATCAAAATTAATGGAGGCTAGTGGAATAACTTAATAAATATTAAATTTATTTCATAATACACTGCAGAGGATAAGACAAAACTGGCTAAATATAAACCTGAATGATCGCCCACTGACAGGGTAGGAAAATCGTGTCATATCTCAACCACAATCCTCTCAGTCCTAAGCATCTCTTAAAGCAACTAGCAATCCGACAGGGAGAGACTAGCCACTTCTAGAGATCTTAGTAAATTATGCAACTATCACTATGCATTGCCTTATTATTATATCCTTAAAATTATCAGAATAAATCGTAAAAAAATCTTCATGACTATTCTCGCGACAGACAAGTACTAGTTAATTAGATTAATGATTTATACTTTTAAGAATATTCACAAAATTTATTGACCAAAATTAACTACATCCAAAATATGTAATTCCTGAAGCATATGTAGTAATTTTAGGCCCAACATTAATTATTTATATTAATTTCACATAAATGTGAATATTCAAATAATAAGGCAATTTGCATTTTAGAGAGTTTATTTATTGAAATAAATTATTAACAGAATGGGTAGACCATAATAAAAAAATGGCTCAAACAAAATACCCCAATAATTTATTTAAACTTATTTAATTAGGCCAATTATTAATAATTTATGGGCATGGGTATATATTACAAAATTAACTGAATTATGAATTAAATGGGTAATTGAATTCCAAAAAATTACCCCAAAATTAACTCCTTTAAAAATTCACTTATACCCCTTTAATTTTGGGCTTAACAATTAATTATGGCTATTAAATATCCAAAATTGTCCAAAAAATTAATCAACCAAATGGCCCATAATTAATTAATCAAATTGGCCTTTAAAATCATAATCTAAAATGGCCTTTTAATTAACAATGCAAAATAGCCAATAATTAATCCAAAATTAATAGCCAAATAAAATTAATTAATCAATATGGCCCCTAAATTAATTAGGCAAAATGGTCCTAAAATTAACTAATTTTAATTGCCCAAAATTAATTTAATACTAAATGGTCAATTAAAATGACTAAATAAATAATGCCCATAATATTACAAAATTATTTTTGGTCTAAATAAATTAAATGTTAAGGCCTAATTAAAATAAAACAAATAGCATTTTATTTTAATAATGGTTGGCCCAATAAAATACAAAACAAAAAATGGCCCAAATTAAAAAAAAAAACAGCTAGCAAAAATTAGCCCCAAAATCAAACAAAAAACAACATAAATTTTTTTTTTAAAAAAAGCCCCAAACGTATGGCCAAAATTGGCCCAAAATACCAAAAAGGGGGCCTAAAACCGTCAGCCCAAACTTAAATGGCCTAGAAATTTTTTTTGGTTGCGGGTGCGTGAAACCCACGCGCCCTCTTTTGCATTAATTGGCACCCGATCTTCCTCGCCCAACTGGAGGAAAATTACAGAAAAACGGGTATTTTTACCCGACCCAACCATTTTTGTCTCTACACAGCCCAATTTTGCATCGTTTTTATGGCATTTTTCATGGAATATCATCCTCAACTACCATTCGACATTATTTTGTCTCAAACATGCATAAATCTCATGGGTTTCAAATAAATATGAAAAATACCAAAAAATAAAAAATGCACAAATGCCTTTTTTTTTTCAAAATAGGCTAATTGCTTTAAGGTGGAGATGCTCTGATGCCAATTGTTAGAATTAAATCATCCACCAAACAGCCACTAACACAATAAATGGAGAGAAACTAACTTGGGTGGGTTGAGTCAAAAAACCCATCATTTCTCTGCCGCTGCTACCACCATTAGAGGAAGGATGCACCGCTTAGAGGTCCATCCACGCCTATCCGCTGTGGCTTGAGTCTGTCCATGGTGATATGAGAGAAGACAGAGGAAGATGATGGTGAGGAGAGGAAGAGGAACGAGAGAGAGAGAGAGAACTACTGCTATTCACCATTTTTCTCTCAATAATACAAGTGATCAATGGGCAATCACTTATATATTAGTGTCAACAGTAAAGACCTCCCATATTTTGGATCATGTATTATATCCATCCCATTAAGGATTCATACATGTATAATATAAATATATTATGTATATATATATGGTTACACTATACACAAAATATACTATCAGATTAATTTATATTATGTTAATTATATTTAACTAGTCCACATTATTGAGATATTTCAACAGTTTGGTCATCAAAATTTCCTAAATCATATGTAGTAGGAGTAGGAGTAGGAGTAGGAGTAGTGTATAAAATCACATACCACTGCTGTTGTTGCCCAAAACAACAATGATTTGTTGCTGACGTCGATATTGTCTTCTTTCTCCACGTGTCTCCAGAAAAGTTATGCAAAATAGGAAAAGTCAGAGGGCGCAGGGGCTTTCCCCTGTGCGCGCACTCCGATGCTTAAGTTAGACAGGGTTTTGGTAGGGTTTCAGTAGGCAAATAGAGATTAGGGTTTAAGAATGATACCTGTGACATATTTATAGGAGTTGTTTTGTGCGTAATTACCTTTAAGACTCATAGCTTAAATAATAACCCAGTGGATCATTTATGGGCCTTCTGAGTCTTCTTTCCTCTTGGGCTTAAATTATCATTCAGCCTAATTGTCTTCAGCTTGACTTATAAAAAAGCCCAATAGTCTTTAACCTGACCCATATCAATTGCTCCACACTCTTTCTCAGGGTTTACCTTGTGAAAGAGTATATAAAAAATGGGCTTTTCAAATTCTTTTGCTACTCTCTTTCTGGGATTATCACAAGAGTTTTTTCATCTTCATTTGAGGGCTCAACTAGTGGACTTCATCATTATTTGTAACAAAAACGACATCGTGTCATCATTTCTTCTGTCAAGTGCCTTTTTCAGGACACTACCGGGATATGTTTTTCTTCTCTGAGCTAAATGCTTCTCAAGTGGAATATACCACCCTTCTTTTCAAATTCAAGGTCTTAGCTAATCAAAACCAAGAGCTATACGAAGAAATTACAAGATTGCAAAGCCACTACAGCCTTCTATTAGCCAAGAGGAAGAAAACCAAATCTGGGTTAAGGCCATGGGGTGCATCGTCAAGAAATGCCACAAGAGGATGCATATGTTCTTAATTGGTTTCATCAAATGCGATTTTGTGCTTGGCATACTCCTGATTGGTTGAAGCTTGATCCAGATGCTGAGGATTTGGAACCTTTTCTGAGGATATGCATTTATAAAGATCTATCTGATCTTACCAGCCCTTTAGAGCCTTTTCGTCAACCCGAGATGGTCGGGGTTCTCACCGGCTTGGAAAAAGATGATTTAGATAATTATAGCACCTCAGGGCGTACATGCTTGGGTGCCTATTAATTTCGATGCTCCTTTTGATGCAAAAGTTAATCTAGAGTGCTCCCCAGTTTTTTGTGAAAGAGCTTAGTCTTTTACAAACTGATCAACACATTTTTAAACTCATCTACAAAGGCAACTACACATTTACCTTGTATTTGTCTTACATAATCAGACTTTCTTCACGCACTTTTTGCTTCAAGCCCATGTGTTGCTCATCTCGTGCATTTTTTGCTTAGAGGCTTTTATTTGATTCATGGCTTACCTCGCGCATTTTTCGCTTTAAGCCCATGTGTTGCCCATCTTGCGCATTTTTTGCGTATGGACTTTATAGAATTGATAAGACTATAACATCGTTTTTATATCCGGAATGCCAATATAAAACGTTAAATGCACTTTGTCAATCAATTGTAGCACATACCCAATGACAAAATTGTAACGTACCTCGTACCATACCTCACGACCTGCATATTGTGTGCTCCCCAAGTTTTTCTTTGCGACTTTTTGTGTTCAAAGAAGAACTTTTACTGGAGTATTGGTCCTGTTTTGCGTGCTATCTGCTTAAGGACTTGTTAGAATATAATATCATTTATATTCGAGATGCCAACGTAATACGTTAAATGTAATCTGATAAAATTGTAACGTACCTCGTTTAGAGACTTATTTTTGCCTGTCTCGCACCTCCTGTGCTTAGGGACTTTTGATTTGCCCGTTTCGCACATTTTTCGCTTAGGGACTTGTTAGATTTGATAAGCCAATCACAAAATATATGTATTTTGAATCAACTGCAGCACATATGTAACGTACCTCGTAACAAGCTTTACGTTCTGCATTTCTAAGGGCTTTTGATTTTCTTGCATAGGGTCTTATTTTTACCCGTCTCGTGCATTTTTGCTTGGGGTCTTATTTGTGCCCATCTTGCGTCTTCTACACGATTAAGGTCTTATTTGTGTCCGTTTCACGCATTTTCTCTTGGGGACTTATTTGTGCCTGTCTCGCGTCTTCTTCACGCTTAAGGTCTTATTTGTGCTCGTTTCGCGCACTTTTCGCTTAGGGACTTATTTGTGCCCGTCTCGCGTCTTCTTCACTCTTAAGGTCTTATTTGTGCCCGTTTCGCAACTTCTCACTTAAGGTCTTATTTTGTGCCCGTTTCGCGCATTTTTCGCTTAGGGACTTATTTGTGCCCGTCTCGCATCTTCTTCACGCTTAAGATCTTATTTGTGCCCGTTTCGCGCATTTTTCTCTTAGGGACTTATTTTTGCCTGTCTCGCGTCTTCTTTTCGCTTAAGGTCTTATTTGTGCCCGTTTCACGCATTTTTCGCTTAGGGACTTATTTGTACCCATCTCACGTCTTTTTCACGCTTAAGGTCTTATTTGTGCCCATTTCACGCATTTTTCGCTTAGGGACTTATTTGTGCCCGTCTCGCGTCTTCTTCACGCTTAAGGTCTTATTTGTGCCAGTCTCGCGCATTTTTCACTTAGGGACTTATTTGTGCCCGTCTCGCGTCTTCTTCACGCTTAAGGTTTTATTTGTGCCCGTTTCGCGCATTTTTCTTTTAGGGACTTATTTGTGCCCGTCTCGCGTCTTCTTAGGGTCTTATTTGTGCCCGTTTCGCGCATTTTTCGCTTAGGGACTTATTTGTGCCCGTTTCTTTGGCCAGCTTTCATTTTTTTCTTCTTCTATTCCTGCAACATGTCTATCAAACATGAATGATTATCATAGTACATATAAAAATAACTGACCTTTCGTTTCATAATGCAGTGTTTTCAATTAAATAGAGTAAGTAACAATATAATTGTAGCAAATGTTAAAACAATAATAGCAAATGTTTACCACCAGTACAATTCCAAGTATTTGTCTTTGTAAAATCTGTAAAGTACGAGTGCTAGGATGTTTTGCTATCAACCATGGATTGTGCACTAAGTCGTGCCTCGGTACCAGCAATCTACCTTCACGAGCTTACCACAAGTTATTTTCGATTGAACTATATCGAACCAAGCTCTCCCTGGCTCGCTGCGTTACATGACAGTGGCTAGTGCCTGTCTTGGACACCTGCGTAATTCAATCACAACTGTTAGTGTGGACAAGAAAATTGAAAACATAATATGAGGGTACCTCAAATCTGCTACCACCCGCATGTTCCTTGCTTGGTCGGTGAAGACTATAACAATGTGCAAGGGACTTCGTTGACCTTGCATCCAAGCAATTGGCCGTTTGCTTTTTTCTAACTCATCAGCAATTAGCTTTCGTTTCTTGCTGTCAATGCTAATGGGGCGTTCTACCTGGACCATCACCCGTTCACTGTCTTTGCTTGATGCACTCCCGTGCACTTCCGTGACCTCACAAGGGCCATTAATTTGGACACGGGTCGCTAACCTGCCTATCTTACCCTTTTTCCCTTCTGATTTTGATGGCATTGAGGGTTTTTTTTTTTGTCTTTGGTCTCCCACTTTCTATTGGGACAAAGCATCAGCACTCCTTGTCACCAATCCATAGGTCGCCCAAATGAGGTATAAGTGCTTCATTACAATAGTGGTCATGCCTAGGGCAGACTGTGTCTTGGTGTCTACAACCTTGGTTACTTGGTTACTTAAACCTGGCTCGCATGTTTTGCTCATTCAGTTCGACTTTTCGGTTCATCTGCCCGTGATGGGGTCTTGCTTGTAGGTGCTATGTTCGCCTAATTTTTATCGCTATCATTTTGTCAGAGTGGCAAGCTTGTCGCATTTGACATGTGCTCGCCATTAGCGCTTGACCAGGCGAGCACTACTGTCAAAATAGTTGCACATAGGCAATCTCATAGTCGATGAAGTGGCTAGACCTGGATTTCAACTCACCATCTTGATTTCTTCTCGGCTGGGCATTCAGTCGGATCACCAATTGAGCTCTGCTAGGATTCCAGATTGAGTCTGGCCTGGCTCGCCATCTTCTTTGGATGGGCAGTCTTCTGACTCACCCAATTCTCTCTCGCCATCCAGATCACTTTTCACCTAAGCTGGTATTTGGCTCGCCCAATTTTCATCGCTTGTTCACTATGCTCACAATCATTAGTTTGCTGGGCGAGCTCTACCGACAGGCTGAAGTGTTGCATGCACGAGCCCTGCAATTTGCAAAGGTGGCGGTTGCGACAGGCTTTTTTCGCCAGCATTTGCTGTAGTAGGGAAGCCTGTCGCGAACATGTTCCTTGCTTGCCAAAGTTTTTCTCTATTGTGCGAGCCTACTGCTTGTATGCTGTGCTTGCCACGATTGCTCGCCATCACCAATCGACATGCTGTGGGGACCTCTGCTCAGCTGTATTGCTTGTCCTCCCCAAAGGAGCATGTCTCGTATAGTCTTTTCTCGCTCGCATTGTGCTATCACGAGTCTTGCATGAGGGTGCTTTGCTTGCCCACAATGTTCATAGGGCGAGCATTTGTATGCGACAGACTGGGTGAGCCTTTTGTGCGAGCCACTCTATCGCCAAGAGCTCTATCGCCAAGATGGCCTGCTATGTACCGAAACTCTAAGCGTTGAAAGATTGCGCGTAACGTTTGCTCGCCTTCACTACGCAAAGTTGGCGAGCGTCTCATGCGATAGACTGTGTAAGCCATTTAATCGCCAAAAATGTCCTGTTGCCATCAACATCTTTGCTTGCCATGGTGATCCTCTTTAACGTCAAAAAGGCTTCCCTCGTGGACCTGTGCTCTCCCGTCAAAGAGGCCTGCCCAGAGCAGCAAACAGGGCTGTCGCCTACCTCGTGGAACTGTTCTCGCCTTATAGGTTCTCGCCAAAGTGATTGATGCATGGGCGAGCCAATCTATATCACGAAAGAAGAGCACCGCGTGGTTCTGCCCTCGCCTGCGTTGGTTGATGCATGGGCGAGCCACTCTGTCACCAAAGTTTCTGTCGTGTAGGCAAAAGATGCTTGTTGCGGGGAGTCATGTGCTCGCCAACTTTGCTCTATTAGGCAAGCCACTCTCTCGTTGAGGGAGCTTGCCATGTGTGATCTGTGTTCGCCTATTGCTCTACCTCGCCAAAGGTCCTACTGCGTGAGTGTTGTGCTCCCTTGTCACTATACCAGGCGAGCTCGGGTGCGGTAGACAAGCCTTTCTAATGCTGGAGCCCTTATCTCATCCAAGGTCTGTCACACGCGGGAGCTCCTCTCTCGCCCAAGGCTTGTTGTGTGTGGGAGCTTCTCTTTCACCTAAGGCTTGTTTCGTGCGGGAATCATTGCTCGCCCGCTTTAGTTGTCGCACAGGCGAGCCATACTCTCGCCATGAAGCTTGCCATGTTGCCTGTCGCGTGAATTGCTCTGTTGCGTGAATTGCTCTGTCGCGTGAAACCTTGCGTGCGACAAACTTTATGGCCAAAACTATAATCTCCTCGTTTTCTGGAAATTTATTTTTTATTTTTTTATTTTTTTAGTTCTTAATACTTGAAGGAGAAAGATAAGCTTTCGCTGATAGCTTTATAATTGGCATGGTTTTCATACACGCCTTGAAGACAAACGACTACACTGCAATTCCTCAACAACTCAAAGATTAGCTGACAGAGAGGTACCCAGGTGCAAGGCGAGCTTATATGAAAACAGGAGGTGATTTCCCATTTCTTTTCCGCCTAGATGAAGTCAACCTATATCTGAGACGAGTTGGGAGGTGCTCTCGCCTAAGCATGTCACGTACGGGAGGTGCTCTCTCCTAAGCCTATCGCGAGAGGGAGGTCTCCTCTCGCCAAGGGCCTGTCGAGAGAGGGAGGCTCCTCTCGCCAAGGGCCTGTCGAGAGAGGGAGGTCTCCCCTCGCCAAGGATCTGTCTGGCGCGAGAGATAGCTCTCACCCAGTGCTAATCGCCATAGGCCTGTCACGAGAGGGAGGCTCCTCTCGCCAAGGCCTGTCGAAAGAGGGAGGTCTCCTCTCGCCAAGGATCTGTCTGGCGCGAGAGATAGCTCTCGCCCAGTGCTAATCGCCATAGGCCTGTCACGAGAGGGAGGCTCCTCTCGCCAAGGGCCTGTCGAAAGAGGGAGGTCTCCTCTCGCCAAGGATCTGTCTGGCGCGAGAGATAGCTCTCGCCCAGTGCTAACATGAGGAGGTCTCTCGCCAACGGCCTGTCTATGCGATAGGTAGCCTATCGCCCACTCCTTTATACTCTGTCGCCAGAGATCTTCGTACGGTAGGGCTGTCGCTAGTTGCATGCACTCTATCACCCAAAGGCTTGTCACGCACGAGAGTTAGTCTCTCGCCCTAGACTTTATCGCGTAATCTGTGCACTCTGCCGCAGCCTACATACCCTGTCTTCCGATATATCCTTCACCATTTTTTATGGCTTTTTTGTTTGTTTCCCACAGACGGCGTCAATTGTTGTTGCCCAAAACAACAATGATTTGTTGCTGACGTCGATATTGTCTTCTTTCTCCATGTGCCTCCAGAAAAGTTCTGCAAAATAGGAAAAGTCAGAGGGCGCAGGGGCTTTCCCCTACACGCGTACTCCGATGCTTAAGTCAGACAGGGTTTCAGTAGGCAAATAGAGCTTAGGGTTTAAGAATGATACCTGTGACCTATTTATAGGAGTTGTTTTGCGCGTAATTACCTTTAAGACACACAGTTTAAATAATAACCCAGTGGATCATTTATGGGCCTTCTGAGTCCTCTTTCCTCTTGAGCTTAAATTATTATTCAGCCTAATTGTCTTCAGCTTGACTTATAGAAAAGCCCAGTAGTCTTTAACCTGACCCACATCAACTGCTATTTCTAATATTTGATTTGAGAATATTATTAGAATTCGCCATGAGTTTTGCACAAAAAAAAAATCGTCATGAGTTTGTAATCTAACTTAAATATTCAAACTTAAATATTCATTCATATACATCCAAACTCATAACAATTTTTTTTTCTCTCATCTTGATAACCTCTCTCTCATCATGAGTTTTATTCGCTGAAATCGAGTTCATAGGTTTTCTTGAACCTTTTTATTTTTCCTCTGCGAGTCTAGTCTCAAAGTTGAGTCGTGTAATGGGATAATCCAAAAAGCTTTATTTAATTCCGTGAAGAGTATAGGTGTAGGTGGATTTGGTTTCTGTCGTGTCTCTTTTATTTATTTATTTATTTTGGGGTGGGGTGGTGTCGTCGGGTTTGCTTAATTGTTTATTGCAAGAAAACAATGAGTCGAGGCCTAAGTTGCGTTATGCTCTAGAATTAATTCAATTCATTTGTGAATCAAGATCTTTTCGGTTATAGGAAGAAGAGGTACAATGGTAGTTAAACTATAATGGAAAATTAACCTGGAACCGTCATGGGTTGATTTACGGAGAGAGCAACTCAGTTTACTCTGGTTGGGAAGTATCACAGCTGGAAAAGCGTGAAATAGAAAATATAAAGTTTTTACATTTTAATATTTTTATTACTTGATAATGATTATTTATTTATTTTTATTTTCTTATTATTTTTATCATAAGATATATAATTTTAAATTAATGATTATATAAAAATTTATTTTTTAAGTGAATCAAAATAAAAAATATATATAGTAAACTAAAGGAAAGTGAAAAATCCAAAATCATTGGCTACAATTAGAGATGGCAAATGGGCGGGCCAGATCGGGTTTGAATTAGATCATTTTGGATCGGATCATTATGGGTTAAGGAAAAATCAGATCATTTCGGATTCGGATAATTTCGGGTTCGGATAAGGTCGGGTTCGGGTCAAGGAAAAATCGGTCTATTTCGGGTTTGGATCATTTCGAGTTCGGATAAGATCGGGTTTGGGTCAAGGAAAAATCGGTTTATTTCGGGTTCGGATAAAGTTGGGTTTGGGTCGTTGACTTTTTTAGTCAATTCGGGTTGGTTGGATTTGGATTCGGGTTGGTTGGATTTGGATTAGGGTCGATTGGACAGATTTATTGGATTAAGCTTTGGTCATCTTGATGTGATTTATTTGGTATGAAAATCAACTGAAACCATAT
The DNA here is from genome assembly GCA_031772115.1 of Heritiera littoralis. NCBI lineage: Eukaryota > Viridiplantae > Streptophyta > Magnoliopsida > Malvales > Malvaceae > Heritiera > Heritiera littoralis. The sequence goes on along the minus strand of JAPDPK010000243.1, from coordinate 3,381 downwards.
TTTTAAGAATTACAAAACTCATGTAAATATCATAAAACAGTACTATATATCTCTTTAATTTATTTTGATTTTTTATAGAATAATTGGAGACATTAGTATAGATGATATAGCTTCTGTACTCTATTATAGATTAGCCATTAAATAATTATACATTAGGTTCAAATTAATGCAATATAAAAGTGAATATTTAAATTTAACTAGATTAAAAAATATATAACACTCGTATTATTGAAAAAAATTATATTTTTACTATATTAAAATACTTTGATATTTAATTTTAACATTTAAATCTTTATTGATAATATTAAATTTAAAGTTTGAATCTTTTTAGGTTTGGGTAAATTTGGATTCAGATCAATTTGGATTCGGGTCAATTTGGGTTCGGGTTAATCTAAATTCGGATGAATTTGGGTTCGGATCAATTCGGGTTCAGATCCTGTCGGGTTTGGATCAATGTAAATTCGGATAAATTTGGTTTCGGATCAATTCGGATTCGGATTGGGTTGGATTTGGGTTGTTAACTTTTTTAGTCAAATCGGATCGGTCGGGTTTGGATTTGGGTTAATTGGGTGAATTTCTCGGGTTAGGTCAACTTTTGCCACATCTAGCTACAATACATAAAAAACAAAATTATTTTCAAAAAAATAACTAATAAGTTATAAATAGATTACAATAAATAGGTAACATTTTTGGCAAAAAAATGTGCCAACTATGATGTTAAAGGGTCTGTTGGTTACAGGCTGTTGCAAAAATTGAAAATGCCTAAAAGTGACATCCATGCTTGGCAAGGTTAGAATGGTAAAGGGGTGATTGGTGCTATTTCATCTACCATAAAAGACATTGCTATTTTGGAGAAAAAGCAAGAGTTAACTCCTCAGGATGAAAATCTCCGCTTAGACATTGCTTAAAAAAGAAACATCTATGGAAACTTCAGAACATTGAAGAAAGGACTCAACGACAAAAATCTATAATTAAATGGATATAAGAAGGCAACAAGTATACCGAAATTTTCCATTGTATGGCAAATAGCAAGTGGAGAAATAACTTCTTAGGCCATATCTCCTTTAAAGGCAGAATTCTTAGCTCTTCGAAGGATATTCGTAAGGCTGTTGAATGTCACTTCAAGGAACTCTACATAGACGATTTTGGTTCTTTGTTCCACTTTGTCTCCAATGATATCAGTAAACTTTTTGTTGTTCAAATGAGAGATCTTGAAGCTCCCTTTCACGAGGAGGAAATATGGAACGCAATCAACCAATGTGATGGAAATAAAGCCTCAGGGCCGGACGACTTCAACCTTAACTTCATTAAACAGAAATGGCATCTTCTAAAAAAGGATATCGTTGAATTCTTGCATGATTTTCATAACACTGGCAAAATTCCTAAAGGTGTTAATTGTAGTTTTATTGCTCTTATAGCTAAAAAACAATGTACCAAATCCTTAAGTGATTTTCGGCCCATCTCCCTTATCGATAGTGTTTATAAAATTCTATCAAAACCTCAAGCCAATAGATTAAAAAGGGTTTTGGGATCCTTTGTTCATTCCTCTCAATTTGCCTGTGTGGAGGGGAGACATATCATGGATAGCAATCTCGTTGCCAGTGAGGTTATTGACTGTTTGAAGAAATCGGATAAGAGTGGTCTCTTTCTCAAGTTAGATTTTGAGAAAGCATTTGATAAAGCCAACTGGAGTTTTTTGCTTGAAATTATGAAACTCATGGGATTTAGGAAGAAATGGATTTCTTGGATCAAAGGTTGTATCACCATAGCTACAGTTTCAGTTCTCATTAATGGTTCACCTTCGGTGCCCATCTCTATACAAAGGGGCTTGAGTCAAGGTGACCCTCTCTCTCTCTTCTCTCTCTCTCCATTTCTTTTCATTTTAATCACTGAAGTCTTAAGTTTGATGTTGAGGAAAGCCACAGATCTTGGTCTTTTTTCTGGAATTAAAGTTGGTAACGATAATCTGCAAATCTCACACTTGCAATTTGCGGATGACACCATCATTTTTTGCCAAGCTAAATTGAATCAATTGCTGATTTTCAAAAGAATCCTGCGATGCTTTCATCTTGCCTCTGGATTCAAAGTCAACTTTTCAAAAAGTGCTCTTTATGGTGTGAAAGTTGACCAAGAAACAATTGCTCAATGGGTTGACAGAATCACTGGCAGACATGGGTCTCTTCCTTGCAAATACCTTGGTCTTCCACTGGGGTCTAATCCCAAACTCAAAGCTACTTGGCAACTGATTATTGATTCTTTTAAGAACAAACTAAAGATATGGAGAAGCAAAATGTTATCCATGAGTGGGAGAGTTGCTTTAATTAAATCTACACTTTCAAATTTACCTATCTACTATATGTCACTATTTAAAATGTCTAAAGGGGTGAAGTTGAAATTAGAGAAACTTTAGAGACAATTTCTTTAGGGCAATACAGATTTTGGAAGGAAGTTAAGATTGCTTGATTGGTCCTCAATTTGCAAGCATAAGAGTTAGGGTGGATTGGGTATTATAAATTTGAATATCTGCAATCAGGTTCTGCTCCTTAAGTGGCCTTGGAGATTTAGTCGTGAATCTTCTGCTCTTTGGAGGAGTGTTATCTACAAAAAATATAATATCTCTTCATCCAATGTGAGAGCCGTATATACTGTTACTGTTACATATGTCAGACTTCTCACCACTATTCAATTCCTGTGTATTTCGTAAGTAATAGGGGAAACAATGTGTTGGGCCCCACAGGCTCCATAGTGCCCGGATGGACGTGAGACTAGATAGATAATGTACGAGAAGTCCAATAAGCCTATGGTAAGAATCTGGAACCTAAAATCTTTTATTTAGATTATTTTTAGGAGGTGTGAAAACAAATTAGAAAAATGACGATTAAGGACGTAGCATGGTGGCATTTTTGTAAATTATGGTCAAACTAAATTGACTTTTGACCAGGTGATTAAAGTATGATAATCTACATGAAAATAAGTCATAGGCTATGTCAATAGATAGATCGAATCGGTGGTTAAATCAGAAATTTACGCGATTGGCCCGATAAAAATATTTTCATAATTTCACTTTTACGGTAGGTCAAACCATAACCAAACCACCTTTATTCATCAAAATATGTTTAATAATAATATTTAGTGATGAAATATGAATTTTTGGAGTTCAATTGGATAGTTATAAAAATTACGGAAGCTTAAGGCAAAATTATCCTAAATCTCATAACCAAGGGCATTTTGATAATTTTGCCTCAACCTAGAATGTTCTATAAAATTCACCACACATCAGCCGGCCACCCACTCTCTTCTTCAACCTTTCACGTTCGCCACCATAACCAAAAGCTTGTTTAAAACAAAAATTCATCAAAATCACCTTTAAAACCTCTTTAA